>OU911043.1:23739197-24339197 GCA_918358695.1 Melinaea menophilus ssp. n. AW-2005
AGATTGAGACTTAATATATATTTTTTAATATTTTCTTTGATCTTCATACTTCGTAAATATTAAAAACTATTTTAGTAAGGGAATTGAGTTGGATTTATTGATGTTAATAATTAGTGAATAATTTAATACTACGTCTGAAAGTTAAACAATACATGTCAAAAAATAATTAAGTATAATAAAGGTTTTGACAATATTAAATGATCTACAAACCATTAAACCGACGGCGCCATTGTCTTTACGTTTAGGCTAATACTGTGATAATGTTTATAAATATTTTGTAACAATTTAATTAATGCTGCCTCGAATACGTCAAATAATTTAAATTTAATATTGCTGTCTTACAATAGTCGTTTATATTTAAGATTTAGACAAAGACCTCAACTTAATTCTCGCTTTACATTGAAGATTTGTCTTATGAGGTGACAAATTAGCCGCTTCTTATAATATAACAGGTTCATTTTTGTACGAATACAGTATTATCAGTTGAATTGGTCTTTGGTTGTTTGTCTTTTGTTTATTTTAGGATAATTCCACGTAATTATAACCCTTAAACCCATTTTATAAATTTTTTTTTTCAAGATTTTCATCTTATTTTAGGGCAAGTACAATAACCAAACATTAAGAATTTCATATTATCAAACATTATGTAATAATGTGGTGGCAACACTCGGCTTCCAAAGTTTGTGATTCATCCAGGTTGCTTGGAACTGTGATTAAGCCTAGTTTTGGAACAAGTTTTTAAAAGTAAATATACACTTTTCTTATATTCTGTTTATGTTATATTTTAAAGTAACAAACATATTTTCTCAAAATAACTTTATTAAAACTTTATATATTTGATACTATTATTTTTTTCAAGATTTAAATTAACAAATTCTGTGGTAGTGTCTGTCACAGAAAAAAGGTATTTTTCTTTTTATCTTCAATTTAATAATGATTTTCAAATTAAATTACATCTTGTTTCTGACTTTAAGGCATAATATATCTGATAATATAAATAGAATAAATATTTATAGGGAATTTAATACATTTTTGAAAGAGTTTAAAATGTAGTGTCAGTCACATTTTAAAATGTCACTGTGCTAGTCACACGCATAACAGTCTTAAATCTATTTTCCTACATCACGATAAATATGCGGTTGCAATTTTCAATAACGCCATTATTAAAAAAATTAAAGATGATTTTTCTGAACTTTCAATTTCAAAAATTGACGCCATTATTAAAAAAATTAAAGATGATTTTTCTGAACTGTCAATTTCAAAAATTGTTTACAAGTCCGATGGAACTGCGCAACATTTTCACAACAGGTCATGGTAAAGGGCCAATAGATGGTGTAGGTGGAACCCTTAAACGCCGAATTAGAGAAGCCACTCTAGCAAGAAAAATTAGTCCAAACAGTGCTGAAGAATTCTCTAAATCAGCAGAACAAATTTGCAAAAATGTAACTGTATTATATATTCCAGAGTTCAAAATTGAAGCAGAAAAAAATCGCTTAGATCAACTATGTTGTCCACTGGGAAAAGAAATATTCGCAATTCCTAATACAAGAAAATTTCATTCTTTTATAAAAATTGATGATTATATCTTCAAGTCGTCCAACATAAGTTTAAATCCTAAACAATATACTAAATTTAACATGAGAACGGGTGAAAGTGAAGATATGAAAATGGGTGAAAGTGAAGAAAGAAAAATGAGTGAAAGTGACAAAAAGAAAATAGATGAAAGTGTAGAAAAATGTGTGAGGATTCTCCAGTTAAAATATACGAGATAAAAATAGGCAATTGGATACTTGTCCCATTTACTGGTAAATGTAAAATGAAGCATTTTGCTGCCCAGGTATTAGATAGAGAAGAAAAATTAATCAAGGTGAAGTTTTTACAAAAAAAAGGAAGCTGTTTTATTTGGCCACATAAGGATGATATTTCATATATTGATAGTAAAATAAAAGCAATAATATTGCCTGAAGCTGATTTTGATCGCAGAGGCTATTTAACTTTCAAGAATTTTGATTTTTCCAACATTATAATGGGTTAATATATTTATATTTTTCACTAATGTGCTAAAAAAATTATAATGTAGTGTCAGTCACAACCTTTATGTAGTGTCAGTCACAAAGAATAATTTAAATTAAAAATAAAAAAAAATATTCGTAAACTTTTTGCATTTTATTTTCTGTGAATTCAGACATTTTAACAAAATTATGTGTAAAAAAATATTTATTTTCACAGTTTAATCAGAAGAAATTTGAGTTTAAAAAATTGTCTAAAAATTGGCTTCCATTCTGGTAGTGTCAGTCACACTTACGTAAATATGGTTATAATAAATAAAATTAAGTTTTTAGCAATATATTTTTATATTCCAAAAATCATTTGCATTTTTAGAAAAATATTTATACAAAAATAAAATGCTTAGCTGTAAAGGTATTTTTTTAATACATTTTTTCATGTGTGAAAAAGCATCTGATGTAGTGTCTGTCACGCGTGGAAATAGCCTTTAATATTATGCGATATATATAGCACCATTGAACAGGGTTGTACCCTGTTCAATGGTGCTATTTCTCTAACAGGTAAATTTGAGATTGAAAGCACTTTAATAACAATCAAAGTAGACAGCAAAAGATAAAAATGCTTTAAATGCTAATAAGAGGTTAGCGATTCTCCCAGAATCTACTTGAGATTCAAAATTACCTTATTCTGCTTATTATGACATACGCGCTAAAGGATTAAGTTCAGAGGAATATGCGGTTATTAAAATAAGACAGCAGACTGGGTACAGTTTGCATACTTCCACATTAATGAAAGTTATGACATATACTTCTAGTAATTAATCAATAGTAAATTATTAGTAGTACATAATATATATACTTTAATTCACAACAACAATACTACCAACGTTATTTCTTCGTTTCCTGATTTTTTTCATCTCTTATCAGGCTTATTACTGAGAGCGTTTGAAGGGAAAGAATGTTTTAGATTTGATTGAGCATTCATATACCATTTAACTGATAAGAATTAAGTGAACCCTTAAAAAACGCCACCCTACCTAAAAATGAACGGAAATCGTAGGTAGTTTGTTTAATAACAAATACAATTGCTAGTATGTACACAGATAAATTTTGAGATAAAGTATATCAAGTAAAGCGTACCAATACAAGACCAAAATAACTAACCAAGCCAATCTAATATGCTCTAAGTTTACCTGTAATCAAAGGATTCTAACTTTAAACATTCAAAATAATAGTAACTAATTAATTACTTGTTTTGTTTTAACAATTATTTATTTCACATCCCGACGTATTGCTTACATTGTTGCAATGTAAAAGGAAAATTTACGACTGGGACACGGGTCATCTTGATTATATTCCAATATCATATGTAGAATTAACATATGTACTTTTTTGGCTATTTAATAAGATTTCAATTATTACCAATTCAGTAATACATTCATTATTTATGCTCTATATATTAATTAAAACCATGAAAATGTTCAAACTATATTACATTAGTAGACAAATATTTCGTAGAGATTTGAAACATTATCAGCATAATTTAGTATATTAATAATAATTTAGAAGCATTATTCCACCACTTCTAAAGAGTTCAATGTACCTATAGTTACAAATTCCAATGTTTTTTTTATGCCATCTTTAAATTTCATTTTATTCTTATATTATATTCTTATTATTGAACTAGCGTCCACGACAGCCAATCCAAATAATTCACTTCACTCAATCTCGCAGTACTTTATTACCCTTTTTTGATACTTTTCCTTAAATAATATTATCTTCAACAATTATTAAGAAATAAATAAGGACACTTTCACAGACTTTCCCTTTTTATTTTCAATTTCAAACACCTCAGACTGTAGCTTCCAAACGAATGGCCGATATTTATATAAACTACCGACTTTATTGTGAAGTTGTGTTGGAGTCAAAACAAAATCCATATTCTTAAAATATCCAACAATTTAGGAATACATTTATTACAGTACATTTTATTTTCAAGTGAAATACTTAGTTAATATAATTAAACATTTTTATAATACCTTCTAGAATATATTTGAATGTTTTATGTAAGTTTTTATGATTAATACGTTTATTAAAACATTATATTATTACATTCTTGTTTTATGAGCCATCGAGTATCAGTATCTACTCGTAAGTAACAAACTTATCTACTTTGACCGAAGTAAGCTTATTTTATAAATGTGTTACTAATTTATAAGCTTTATTTTTAGCAATATTAATTTATTTCTTAAATTATATTATAACATCTTACATACGTTGTAAAATTTTAATTGACTTCCTAGTTGTTATTCCGGGAGTGTAAAGAGTGATTCACTCTCTATGTGGGTTTATGATCACTTTATGGCGACTTTGTAATGGATGGAAAATAAACAACGTCTTAAAATAACTTTGTAAACGAATTTCAAGTTAATGACCATTAGTATGTTATTAGAATTGATCAGTTAGAGAATCAAAAATGAGCTGGAGAATAAGATAGCCTTAAATAATATCGAAATACTGAAATATCAGTGTTCTCCTATAACATAGTAAAGCATCTACAAATTTAATTTTATAATACAAACAAATAGTTTGAAAATTAGATTTTCTTTGATAATCTAATATTTATGAATATATTTAATTTGGAATTAGAATTTTGTTTTTTATACAAAGATGCTATGCATTGGTTGTAGTCTAAGTAAATTATAATAAATAGTTCGATTACCACATACTTCGATAATTCAGAATGTCTCAGGATTACTTTTAAATATACAAAATATAATTTATTGGTTCCAAATCCATCTGTTTTTAATAAACATGAAAACCATTCTGGTTCATATGTTTTGATTTTTTAAGTGAATGACCGTTATTTATTATTTGAGACAATTTTTTTTATGATGACTGTATAGTAAGAAAGATACTAACATACAAAAATTTATTTAAACTTCATAATATCGCCATCGTGAATACGTTCGTGTTACATCGTAGCTATAATTTGATAACATTCAGATCCCTTGCACATTTTTATTGAAAAAATAATATACCTTTTTTTATATTCTATTACATAAGGTTATTCTATTTATTTATGCCGTCACATAGAAAACTCAGTGAAGGGTTTTAATTAGATTTAAAAATGTATTAAACATTATTATTATTATTATTAACATTAAACATAAAGAATACAGTAAAGTTGTTTGTTGTTTTAAGATTAAAAATTTAATTTTATCCATAAATTTATAATTTATTTAAATATACGCAATGTATTATTATTAGTATTATTCACAGTTTTAATAATAAAATTACAAAATAAACACTTATTTAAATACTTATTTAAATACTAAATCGAGGTTCAAAGTTCTCCAACAGATACTAAAGTATTTCGTTCTCAAAAGTACAAATGGCATGCAGATCGTATCAAATATACGATTGTAACTGCCACGTCATTTATTTTCAGACGAGTACTAAAACGCTCCGTATTGTTTCTATCCTCTTATGTGAGATACGATTTTGTAATAAAAAATTATTACATTATGTAACAAATTCATGGTTGTTTAAAAATAAAAGAAATTAAAAAATAAACGTTATTAACTCAAAAGGTTACAACCACCATTTTATATAGCAAAATATTGTATACTAATACGAACGATATATCGATAAAGGTTGCGTATTTCTATCAAATGATCTTTGAACAAATAGGTATATTTTGCAGTTGATTGCGTCTCGTATTTATGTAAAGAGTCTTCTAAAAGTTTTTAGAAGAGTGAAGTAGTTTCCTCTCAAAACCTCTCTCCGTCTGTTCTACTCTTAAAGTCTTGTAGCAAACTTGAAGTGCCGCTGCCTTGCAGCGAATGAAAAAGGTACATATGTCTAGATTGCTTGTAAAGAGCTCTTATAACACTTTATTCTGAGATAAAATAGTAACTTTTGTACAAAAAAACACGAATAAGTAAAAATTTAGAATCACAATAAAAACATGTTTCTGACAATATACAATTTATTATTGTTCATTAACTATAATGATGTTTTTTTGGGTAGACCTCGAAGAATTCGGTCTGCCCATTCACTTGTCCCCTACTTTCGAATTTTGGAAAAATTTCTTCAAAGGAGGTCTTCTTATGACCCCCTGAGTCCGAAATGACCATTGGTCAAAATGTTTATATATATATATATATATATATATATATATATATATGTATATATATATATATATATATATATATATATGCGTGCGTGCGTCCAGATTCGACTTTTGTCAGCACGATAGCGGCCGCAGTTTCGCTCGGATCGCTTTCAAACTTTGCACAAAAATCAACCGTCCAAAAATGAAGGTCAAGTTCGTTAACCAGAGAAATCCGGCCACAGGGGGCGCTAGGGCCTCACTTTTTCTGATTTCAGTTTTTCGACCATAACTTTTTCCCTATACAAAGTAGATCAATCGTGTTCATATTATATGATGTCTTTGATGCATACCTATAACTAATATAGATAAACCGAAAACCTAACTTCAATAACTTAGGGGTGGGGTTAAAAAAAAACGAAAATTTTTGGAAAAAAATTCATAACTTTTTTCTGGTAAACATTCTTACATCACAAGTATTTTTAATAGAAAGGTTATTTCTTACTTTAAATTTAGGTATTAGAAGTTTTGCCCGTAAAAGGTACCGTTTCCGAAAAAAAAAATAAAAACCACTTTTAGCTTGAAAATTTAAGGTAGGTAAAACCACGTTAACTTTTTTCTGGTAACATTCCCTCGTCTCAAATATTTTTAATAGAAAGGTTATTTTTTACTCTAAATTTGAGTACCAAAAGTATTTCCAAAAAAGATATCTTTTCCGAGAAAAAAAATAAAAACCGCTTTTTGCTTGAAAATGTTTGATGTAAACTATGTTCTTAGGTAGTGAGTTATATTTTAAACGAGTTACACACGAGGTCTACCAACGCGTGTCCCCCTGCGGGCACGGATTTTTTTAATTTGACGCCGGTGCCAACCATTGGGAATTCTTATAAAGAAGGATTGTCAAGTGTTTGCTTTCATTTATTTTATTCTATAACGTAAATATATTACTGATAGTTATCACAACTTGATGATAAATTTATCAATTATATTTTATGTTTCATTCAATGTCATATGACAGATTAATCGACTTATTGTAAGATTTTTCATTTTCATTACAACAATTTTCAATAAATTTACACTAAAAAAGAGAGTCATTTTAATTTCGTCATATATAACAGTTTTTTTATGCATTTCTCTTTTTAGAAACATAAACTCTTAAGACCATAAGGTAGATTGAATATCATTTAGGTGATTTTAATATAAATCCTTTTGTTACACATTATATTACCATTTGGTATGTATAAGTAGAAAAAAATATATATTTAATAAAAAGAAAAATATCAAGGAATATTTTGTGTAAAGATTTAGAATATTTATAAAAATAATAATACATATTTAAAACAACAATTTAGATTTAATAACGAAAAGTTAAGTGTCAATGTTTTTATTTATTTTAACAGACATTTAGATACTTAACAATATATATATATATATATATATATATATATGAAGTACAATTAACTTATATGCTACTTTACGAATAACTTTTAAATTTTCGAACGTTTCAATGATAACAAATTTTAAACTTTGAATTTTGTTAGTCACACTTTTATAAGTTCTCAATAACAACTTTCATGTCCAAAACCGTTTAAAAGTTCATTGGGTTAAAAACTTCTGTATAAAATGTGAAAAAAAATCGGTATTTAACAAATACTTATCTAAAACTTTTACTTGACATACTCGTATTTGTAGGACATTTACTGCAAGCAAAAGTAACAAAAATTGTATCCCTTTTTCAGTTTAATGGTTTTGAAAAATAGGTAATGGTATTTTCTGTTTGACTATTTTTCTGTTTCAGTAATCATTTTTAAACGATTTTTGCAGAAATGATAACTTTCGTTTATCTATTTCAATGTTTATATATGAAACACATAACAAGAAAAGTATATTTACTTTGAAAATGTAAGAGTCTATTTTTAGCTTTTAATTAAGACGTAGAAGAAATTTAAATCGTGGTACCTATAAAATATTGCTTATAATTCTTTTCTAATAAAAAGGAAACCATTCACTGCCTGATACTTTCATAAAATATTTTATACATTTTAATATTTCAATATAAATATATTTTCATAAAGGGAAAAAATGAAAATTTAATTTCACAAATCTTCTTACTCTACTGTTATAATATTTATCCATTTGGTTTTACGAAAAGGGTCTCCGTGAAAATTTCGGACTAAAATAATAAAAGGTCACACGATTGTCTGGTCGTGTTATGGAAAATATTTGTCATATTTTTACGATTTTAACTATTTGTTTTCAATTCGTAAGCTTTTTAGAAGTTCTAATATAAACCTAATGCTTATTAGAGCCCATATTTAATTTAAGGTGCTTGTTTTAATATAACAAATATCACACGCATTTTAATTAGAAGAGATTTTGTCACATCTAAACTATTTTGAGAATATTTTAGTTAATACGATTTGAATGTAGAAAGTAATGTTGTTTTTGGGATGAAAACGAATATATCTCTTATATAACAATTTTATTTATTTTAAGCACTTTGATCATGAAAGTTTTTGCATTTCCTTTTAATTGCAAAAGGGGATGAAGTACCTTTTTACTTTTTCTCAGCACGTTTTTTTGCGACTTTAAGTGGATAAATAAAACAAGGAGTTATATTATATTTATTTATTATCAAATTATTACTAGAGAAATCTCCGCGTAATGGACCGACTGTAAGTTTTCTTGATTGTCTTCACTTTGATATTTAGATTGATATTTAGGTGACTGAGACTCAATTGACCTGTATAACAATCTAACGCCCGGTCTAGAGATCATGTTCCTTGATAAAACTTTTATGATAATAGGCCTATTCTGATACTTGTTAGTTTTCTGTAATTCTTATAGAAACCGTGTTCCTGTATCGCACAGAATGACACTATGCATCTACTCTGGATATAGGCGCCGTAAACTTATTTTTATTTGTATATTTAAATAATGACAATAACTTTAATAAAGGCTCAAAGGGTACTTGAGATATAATGAAAAAATACCTTACTTTTCTAATGTATTTACATTTGATGTTTATCTTAAAAGCTTAAAACAATAGAAAATATAATCGGTCAACAGAAGTCAAATAGCACACAGTTCTTAAATGGTTTAAAAATAACCCTGAATATTTTCATTAATATGTTTTTGCCCAAAAGACAGATGACCGTAACGTCGCTTACAATTTATAAAATAATAAAATAAAATATATATATTTTTTATTATTATTAGTATTTCAATGCAGCTTAAACACATTAGAGATATTACGCTTAGACTATTTACAATGTCAAAACCCACTTTTTGTTCTCCCGGCGAGCTCTTAAAACAATAAAAACAAATAATCTTGGAGGAAATAGTGATTGATGTGGTTCTTAGAAATATGTATTGAAATTCATCACTTTTTCAAGAAAATGCCCTTCACATTTGATATTTATATTTTTATTAAAAATATAGAAACATGTGTTCGAACTGTTATGTGTAATTTTACCGAAGGAGTAAGGATACAAAGAAATTAAAATTGATTTGAAATTCAGTAAGTAACGTACTCACAGAAAAAATCTAATTGCATGCTAATTTAATTTTATAGTACTTAAAACTAATAATATCAAAAAAAACAGTACTAGCTACCTTTTAAGCTTAAAGCCTTTAAAGGATAAAGAGTAGACTTAATAATTGATTTAAGTTATCGTTTATATGGATATTGTGTTATTTTTTCATTATTTTTGTTTTCAATTACGAAATAAAGAAGTTTTGAAGAAAGCTTCAGACTATAAATACTGAGATTCACATATAAATCTATATAGTCAAACTTCAAGTATTCAATTTATATGTCACAAGCATGCATGGAAAAAGATTAAATACTTTATTATGTTATAGATTTAATATTTACGTTACATCAGTCAAATAATCCAACCAACATATATATGACGGGGATTACCTTGCCCCTAAGACGAGGCTCAAGAGGATTTAATAAATTATTCAGAAAAGCAGTAGGGTTCATTCATATTTTTATATTATCACAGAGTATCTTTTGTAAACGTAATGTATTATAAGCTTTTGAAAAGATTGATTTAAGCTCTAAAATAATCATCAAGAAAAAATGGAAGTTTTTTATTATTCAAACTAAGCCATATATTTTTTAATACTTGCAAGTGAAAATATAATAGAATGTTTAAGACATTGCATTGGGGATCTCGACATCTGAGCTTCTCTCTTAATAGTGAAAAGGATTACTGAAGCATAAAAATAAATGGCTTTCACTTGCACCTGCGATTCAATAATACTGGTACCTTAAAATATTGCTCTTGTTAAATTTTCTGAACGAATCTTAAATAAGACTAACCGACGACTATCAGAAAAAAATAAATAAAAAAATACCTATTGCTTTTCTATATTCACAATCTAAATATACTAATTTTTCAGATATGCCAATCTATAGAAACCATTATACTTATAAAGAATTTAGGAAAAAATGTTAAACTTCCTAACTTCGGATTTTGAAGCTATTGTTGAAGATTTTATAAAAGTGTCAACAACAATATAATTCAAAAAGTTTTCAATGAAATATTCCTAAGACAAAAAAGCGATTTATAAAGTTGATAACAAGTTAAATGAATTTTATTTCCCCTCATAAACCAAAACTCTATTTTCGGCATGAATTTTATATTAGCTGACTTTTATATCTAGCTTTCATTAGTTTAAAAATTTCTAACTTGTTTTTTTTTAATATATCCTACAATTTAATATTTTATGTCCTACTAGCTCTCGCGGCTTCACTCGCAAAGAAGATTTTTAATATCGGTCTCGCTTGGCGAGTTTAGTTTTAGTGTTTATTTTACCATTTCATTTATTAACATACAACCATCATCCCCCACTTTAAGGTAAAACAATGTTATTCTTCAAATAACTACTTTTTTAAACCAAATATAGGCTATGTTATTCAGTGAGAATACTGCTTTTTGATCGTACTACATCGATTTTAATAATAAGTATTTTTAGACTTTATCGATTACAAACAAATAAACCTTTTTCCCTTTATAATATTGGCTAAATAAGAATTAAAAAGATATAGACATAGTTTGCAAAACTTGGAAGCTCATTATTTCATGACAGATCGCCAGTATCGCCAGTAGGAATATGAATATCTATTTCATGTTCATTATTACTTTTCTTACATTTTATTTACATAAAATGTTCAGTACAAGATTTACTGGATGAGTAATTAGGCCAATGTTATCAAAACAGTTCAGTAAAAATAACTGTCAAAGTTCATATGTTTTCATGTATTTTAATCTCCTGAATGTTCTATTTGGATTTTAGGTAGATTATTGGTATTAATTAATGAAATTATTGTATTTAATGTATACATTTATAGCATATTTCTAAAAGCGTCAATTCGTAAATCGTAAAATATATACTAAAAACACAGATGAACACAGTTGATGTTAAACAACACTGCTGTTACTTATTAAAGTTACCTCTAATAATTTGACAATATTTCATTGAAGCTTTGAGCACTAATAGTTATAAAATAAGTGTCGAATTTAAATTAATAAAAAAAGAAGGGATAATTTTATAAAAATATATTTCAACTATAAAAACACAGTATATTCAATCCGAGACATACGGTCGTGACTGTAATACTACAATCGCGTGGCTTCTTGTACTTAGAACTCTGAACATAATTTATTGAATGAAGGTGTAACTTGCAGACAAATTAATTACTTAAACCGACATGTTCTTTTCTAGGAAAGCAAAAAACCACTGATAAAAACAATAATCTACCTGTAAAAGGAATATTATTCAACAATTATATTATATGAGAAATCGAAATTCCTGTAATTTATAAACAAAAATCACAAGAAAGGATATATATAAAAGGCACTTGAAATATAGATAAAGAAATATCTTGTTACTTTTATCTTAATCCTTTTCAAAATGTATGCTAAAGCTAAGTTATAATAAGCTACAGGAAATCATCTTAATATAGCATCATTTTATATGATATGACAATAAGTATTTAAATATTTATAAATATATTTTAATTTGACTCAATATATACATATTTTGTATATGAAAATATTCTTAGATTAAGAAGTTAATACAATTATTACTACAATAAAAGTATAAGATCCGTCACTTTAGCAGTAGCTATCGAAATGACTAAAAATTCCTCAAATGCTATCGAAAGATAGAAACATTATTATTATATAAACGTTATACATTGTATATACATTGATGTATACATCAAAGCAAATTTTAATAAAATCTTTCTAGCCAGATAGTCATTTATAAATTTGTTTTCATTTTTTAAGTGTATGAGATATTATTAAACTTTTTTCTGGTTTCTTTATAAATGCTTTTATTAAAACAATAATATAGCTTTTTAATGTAAATGTGTATCCGATGGATAAGTTTTGCGGCTACAGGTATTATCATTTCATTTTAATGAAATAGGTTCAGCGAAATTTCTATTAAGAAGGTGGTACTATCCCGGTTAAACAAATCCATACGTATTCATTTGGCTTCCATTGTACACTATCACATTTCAAATTATTAACTATCCCCTATAAAGATGTTTAAAATTCCAAATGCAACTAAAGTCTGTCTGTCACTAGTGTCAAAAGTTAAAAATCATATCTTTTCTTTCTACTATTATATAAGTGTATTATTATAGCAAGGTATAGGTTTATATACCAGTATATTAAAAAGTAGCTAATTATACTAATTTATCTTAGTACATATAGGCGGAGATAGGCCTCGCAATGAGAAAGTAATTTGCTTTTTGGCTAAAACCTTTAAGCTTTGCTCAATTGCTCTCTACACGGTAATGGGCAGGGTGAGCATTGCGTTAAGTAGCGAGGTCAAATTTATTGTAAGTCCTTTGCTAATGAGGATTACTTTGAGGATTCTTAGAGGAATTATTCCATCGCTAAATAATAACAAGAGGTGTAGATTATGATAAGGGAGAATAGGTATTGATCTCCATACTCGTAAAACAATTCACTTAAAATATATATATATACATAAACTACTTTCTGGGTGATAAGATTTTATTAAGATTTACTCTGATGTACACAGTTTTGTTTAATGATAATGCTTATATCATTCGATCTAGTATTTGGGGATTTTTTTGTCATTTTTTTAGTTACTAGTAAAGTTATGGATATTATACTTTTGCTATACTGTACTACAGTGAAATGTAGATCTTATTTTAAATCCAGTTTAAGGGTAGGATTCAGTTTGGACATTGTTGTTCAATATAATCTTGTCAAAGATATCAGTCATAACTTAGGTCACTAAGTTATGTCACTAAAAAATATTCGTATCTAAAAACTGATTATCGCCAGTAGTTCAGAATAATATACCTAAAAATTACCCGCTTAACACATTCTACATTTTAACAATATATCTCTATATATCGTTAAAATGTAGAATGTGTTAAGCTGGTACGTATCAGGCTACAAAATGTAACTTGCTATGAGTGTTATATAGGAAGAATAATATTAATGTGACTTGATTATTGAATTTGTGGTAGAATTAATTTATTTTGTCCATGGAAATGAAATATATTTTTTTGATATTCAAGGTATCATAACAATTATGGTACATTGAAATCAGATAAGAATTACTTTACAAAACAATATAATACTAACACAAAAAGTAAAGAGAGGAAACATAGGAAATGTTTTATTTATATTTATTATAATTAATTTTGCATTTTTCAATTACTAGAAATATAGTTTCTATGTTACGTGCAATAATAGTATATTATTATTATCTCTGTACATACTTGCCTTTGTTTCTTTATAATCAACAAAAATTGGGTAGTTAGTTGCTTATGTAATCAAAAACCATTATTTAAATTAAATATACAAATGTATATTAAATACCAAATATTTTATAATACTTTATATACGAAGTGAGATTTTCTCTGATTACAGAACGCCGATAAAAGAAATATTTTTTTAACTTTTTCGGATCCAAGTATCCTACTATAACGAATTAAATAATTATACGACCATTAAATTTTTAAATATGTTTTTTATGAAAAAATCCATGGAACACATTTATTATAAACTTTACATTATATTTAAGATATTCAATGAGAAATTAATTCAGTCAGGCGGCAGTACAGGACCGTGTAGATCACTTTTTGTAAGGTATGTTATCGATGTCGAGAAAGTTTCATCTCGTAACAAGGTCAGAATATAGAAGAATTCTTTCGTATTTTGAATTGTGGCATTACCTAGAATTAGATAACAAGATATATAAACTCTATTTAATATATTATTGCCTTTCAAGGATATAATAAAAACTCCAGTAAAAGATTACTTTCATAAGAATTGTTTATATATGTATCTTTATTAAATTGAAAGTAAGTTACAAGATTTTCCAATTGCTATAAATTAATATAGGTATAGTTGGATATCAAACACTTAAATTATATTAAGGGTGTTGTTTTATTCATGTTTCTTAATAATATTTGAAAAACTGGATAAATAAGTTTAATATCTTAAATCTAGATCATTGGACTTTTTTTATTAATATCAATGTATATCAATACAATCTTAATATTTTTATTATAGATATAAATTAATTTAAATAAACTAGAAAGCGATTAATTCTACTACTGGATAGTCTAGGAAGGTAGCAAGTATAACATACTACATCAAACAAATGAAATCTTTTTCTTAATTACTATCCTAGAAGCAGATTCCAGACCTAATTGTCATTTATCAAAGTAGACAAGTTGCACATTGCAATCTGACGGAGAGACAGGCGACAGATTACCAAGTTATCTTCCAACAAGTATGTTAAATTCTAATGTTGTTGTTTATAATTTCTAAGCCAATTTCCCCCTATCCCTACTACGATAACAGATATTTTTTTCTAAAACATAGTCACTGACCTAAATTAAAAGGTATACCTATTTTTTATAATTCAGATAACGTGAAAATATTATTTATTTTTGTATCATCAATATTATAATATATCTCTTATACTC
Organism: Melinaea menophilus ssp. n. AW-2005; assembly: GCA_918358695.1. Taxonomy (NCBI): domain Eukaryota; kingdom Metazoa; phylum Arthropoda; class Insecta; order Lepidoptera; family Nymphalidae; genus Melinaea; species Melinaea menophilus. Next base: position 23,754,313 of record OU911043.1, read on the forward strand.
GTATGGAGCCGGATATCGCTCGACGAATGTACATATGATTTGCATAAAGACATCAATCTTCCTAAATTCATATGGAGAGCGATCGACGGGAAAGAAGTGATACGAGTAACTCCACCGTTGTGATTGTCAAACGGTCATTTGTCAACCCTTTTCTGATCGAAGCTGAGTAAACGATGTGTAGTTTTTTTTTAATGTTGAATATCACAATAAATTTTAAGCATTTCGGATTTGGTTTATATTCTTCATTTTCAGTTTAATTTTTCTATTAAGGATTTGGATTTGGTGACTTTTGAAGATGAAATTTAGACATTGTTTTTAAATAATTATTTAAGTTTTGTAGTATAAATAATAAATATGTTTTGAGAGACTACCGTAAGAATACCAATTTCTTTAAAAACATCACTCCGGTAATCACTAGCTTGTAAGTTACAGAAAAACGACCAGCTCTTTTTTGTAAAATAAATATAGAATTAATTTCAGCAGCACTTTACCATAAGACACAGTACTATGAAATTAAGTAAAATAAACAAGTCGAGCCGTATTAACGTCCGTTAATGGTATGTAAATAAATTTGTTTTTACAGTTGATCTGCCAATTTAATGAATCATCATCATGAGAAATCATCGAAAGCTTTATTAAATTCTTGTCTTATCCATTGCGTGGAAGCAAATATTCGACTAGTTATGAAGTCCGTCTCATTTTACATAAAATGTACAATGATTGAAAGTAAATTTTTAAATAATTAAATAAAACTGTAAAGTATTGTTCATATAAACTTCGTTAATAATAGATGTTCAGATCTGTGATTTGATAGGAGGCAAGTTCCTACTTGTCTAAGTTCATTTGCAGACAAGATAAATATAAATATTAACATCACGTTAGGTAGAATTAGTGCCCTAAATAATTTTACAAAACCGAAAATGGATCCAAACTTAGAACCTCCTGTTGACATTCAATTCACAAAACCAAAAGGCAACTATATAAAGTTTATTAATAGAAAATAAGTATAATTAGTCTCTAAAAGATCGATAATTGGCCTTTCTTGCTTGGAATGCTAACGACTATAAAGACATTATAATAAAACAAACAATAAATATATTATTAAATTGTATAATTGCTCATACAGAACCAACAATGCGTATATTATTCAAAACTAACTACAATCATCGTAAATAATATATTCTTCACAACATTTGATAAATTACTTTGATAATACTGTTTTAACATACATTAAAACGAGATACAATCTGTTTTAAACTAGCGATTTTACAAGAAAACTCATTTCAAATGCATTTTATCAAGATACGCCTGAGAGGGCGAGGAATATATTCTCATGTCTATATAAATAGCAAATTGAAATCTGAAATTATTGTCACGTTTTGTTTTCCAAATAATGCCAATTTAAAGCTCTCATGTTCGTATTCATAATTATTACGTTTATTATAGGTTTTTTTGAGTTCCTTTTTATAAAAAGGTGAATAATTTATTATTATAATTTTACATACAAATTATTCGTTATTTGAAAAACACGGGCAAGAATTATTTATTACAATTTGGATATCGTAATTAAACTTTGGTAGAAACTTAAGATTTCAAGTAGTCTAAGTGTTCGCAAACACTTCAATTGTTTACAGTCTATAATAAAGGTTCGACTCCATCAGTATTTGTAAATAAAATTTAATATAATTTAATTCCGATCTAAGTATCGTAAAACCAAACGATTTTAAAATTAGACTATTTATTTAAATGTTCTGGATAGAATTGAAAACTTTCAACTAATAGACATTGACAGAATTTAAACAACTACATCACAGACAGAAGTTTTAGTTATATTATAGTATAGTAATAGGATAATAAATAGCTTTCACTATAATTTAATATTATCAAAAGAAAAAAATACGGAACACTGTGTTCAAATTATGGGTCTAGAATAGTAGTGGAATTTATATATGAAAGCATCATAAATCAATATTTTTGGTTTGGTTTAGATTATTTTCTATTGCTATACATTTAACATTTTTAAACTTATAAGAACTACAAAAAAAGCAATGTACTACTAAAAATCATTGCAGGTATTTTCGAGATCAGTCGTCTACACCTGCAATATTAATTTCCATATTTTATTGGTACGTTATTCTCAATATTATATACTATTATTAAGAAATAGTACCAATAGAACATTTATAAGAGACCCTTAAGTTAAAGTTATTTCAGGTATTTTATATCGCGTATAATTTTTACATTTTTAGACAGACACCTACATCAAAATATTTGAAGAGTCGGTTTAAAATATAATGTAACCAACATACGCTAGTTAAATAGTTTTAATTATATGTGTAATACTCGCAAAACCACTAAAATGACTTCATCGCGTAAAGATGAAAGTGAGTTTCTCTAGAAAAATGCAGTTTAGGAACGAAGGCCAAACTTTAAAATTTATCGTATGAGTTAAGAAGGCAAAAAAATCAAGAATCAAAACAGTGCAATGAGTCGTAATATATTCAAAGTTCATTAAATTCATTGAAATTAATACACTTTAATATAGAAAGCAGTCAGTAAAAAAATTTAAAAAAAATTCTAAATTAATAATTTAATTAGGTACTTTTCTAAACAACTTCCTCCTAACTATTTTTGTGTATATATTATATAATAAATTTAGTTTTCTCTGCTTTATAATATTATAATTACAATTTCGCATTATGACGTGTTTTCTTCTTTTATGATCTTTTTGAAGGTTATTTTGTTAGCAATAGCGAGGAGTGTCTCCGCTCTGTATGCAGTTTTATGATCACTTTATAGCCGCTTGTAACTGAAGGGAAATATACGAGCTTTTAAAATTAAATTCTAAAATAATTTCAGGTTAACTAACGGCAACAAGAATCTTTAATATCTTCCTTGTTTGTATTTATGTTCAAAAAATTTTGAAGAACAATATAAAATATATATTATATAAATAGGTAAAATAAAAATGTGTACACAGTCAGTAAATTCAATTATGTAATTTCACATTCATACTATTATTATTTCGCGCTTTTAGCACCGTATTGAAATAATCCACGAAAAGGTCTGAATATTTATTTCTTAATTTTAAAAAAAATATATTTGCGTAGAACTTTATTTTGATAAAACATTTCTAAAATGCTTACATAATAAACAGTTATAGAACGATGCTTTAATTTAGTTTGGATTCAAACCGCAAAATAGTATAGCGACAGACGCTGAATGTATGTGCTCTTTCAATGCGAGCGCATCGTGCTAACGTATTTCACAAGGAAGCCATTTCTGTCAAATATGTTTTAGTTATTGGATATATATTTAATGTTATCCTCTAGACTTCTCAATTTATTAACAACATATATTTGTATGTATGCGTTCTGCTGTCAGAAACTATAAATCCACAAAATTTAAATGTTAACAAAAAAAAATTAACAATGTTAATAAGTAAATTAATCTCCTACTTATTTTATATTGCCCAATTTATAACTTTATTAACGATTAAATGTGAAGTGAATACAATATTTTAACGATAATATATTATGGATATATTATGTTACCTCTTAATCTATATCATTTGTATTTTATATCTATAACATTTATAATCTTAATAATAATTGAACGAAGCGAACGAAGTGAGCGGAGCGTTTTACTGGAGACTTTTTGCATTCTTTGTCACGAATTGGCTCAAAAACTACTTGACGGAAAATTATGAAACTTTTCAAACAAAAAGACAGACATTAGGTGATGGTTTTTTTAAAAAAATTGAAATGAAAAAGGTCAAAAAAAAAAAAAATTTTTAATGTCATGTCAAAAAACTGATATTCCATTGAAGTCAATGGGAAACGATGAGTGAATACACTGGGCTCGCTTCGCTCAATATGCAAACGGCACCCGAGATTTCGCGAGCACAGCGAGTCGAAATTGAGGGTTTGTTGGCGCCCCTAGTTATTATAAAACGGTTATGTTATTTGAATATCCTTAGGACTTTTTCGTGTTATTTAAGTGTTTTGTCTTAATTCTACATTGTTAAGCTTCATCTTCTTGGCAATTTGATTTATTAGACAATGTAACATTGTCTTTTATCTTGCATATGTTTCTTCAAAGAACTAATGATATTGAAAATCTTTTTAATATTTGTTGTTTACTTGGTTTTAACTTTATATGTCTATGAACGTATGAAATTTTCTCAGGAGTAAAATAAAAAAGCATTCGATTATTGTTATATATAATATATGTAATCACTTAATCAATATATGTCTTTTTGGCCTTAATTAAAAAACATTAAAATGAGTTTTCATTTAAATAACCATTATAAAAGTTATCTTCTTCAACAAGACGATAAGATTTACAAAAAAGAGAAACAAACCAGTTATACTTCTATAAACATTCCCTTTAACATAAACTAAAAACTAGGATATTTAACTTCTTAGATGTCTTTAATTTGGTCCTCAAATTAAATTAAGTTTCGACCTCAAATACTCATCATCACGATCTCAATAATAGTAATACTTGACTTCTTTGAAAGTCTTTGTTGCTTGATAAAAACATATTTATTAAAATTATTATAGAATTGAATTATATTTAGTTACTAGTTTAAATAAATTTATTAGACTTGGCTTAAAAAGTTTTTTATATATTACATTCGAAATGTATAGAGAATATTAAATGTATCTAATTTACTGTGCCATACTATTAAAACTTAAAAGCATATATATGAAAAATATTGCGTTGAGTTTGATTCGTTTCAAGTAAAACCAAACTGGATATGTAAATGTAATAAGATGGGATACGTCAATAGCAAATGGCAACTTAATACAATGTGCATCTCTACAACTTTCCAGACGGAAAGATAAATATCTAAGAGGACATTACTATTGAAAGGCATTTAAGTAACTTTGAAACGACTTTGGAATTGAAAGTGAATTGTTGTCTGGATTTAAAGAGTTTAAATGTTTTTAAATTAGTCAGCAGTATAAATTATATTCCGATGCTGCATTTATAATAAGGATTATATTTTATTTTATCCGCAATTGTAATAGAGTCAAATAATTTTATTTTAATATAATACAGTACAATTAATATTTAGTATAGACTGTAGAGATATGAGAGCTTCACTTCATATTTGGCCGGACCAATTCCTCATGACTTCTGAAGTATGTTTTTTTACAAAAACTTTTTTTAAACTAGGATCCGCCGCCGTCCGCTGGGGGAGTTGAACTGACGCCCATCCCCTTTTAAATAAACTTCAGATGAAGAGAAGTCTATGGGAGATACAGTTTTTTGACCATCATTTCTGAACCGAATGAGATATTATAATTATGTTTTTTAGAAACATACCAATTCCTAAGCTCTACAGCTCTTCGAACTTTTATTCGAGTCGGTTCAGTAGTTTTAATGTTATGTTGCTTCAAAAAGAAGTTTCCCAAACGGTTAAGAGCTTCGCTTACGGTCAGCTAAATTACGAACAGGTATACAATAATGGCGTTTGTACAGAAGTCACCTCCAATCCATATATTTAGAGCACGAATTGTTTCTACGTGACCCATTGAAACATTACAATAGTATTTATTGCAGTTCAATATAACAATCAACTGAATTTCTACATTTTATTTAACTTTCCGTGTCTGGCAGTGAGTAGTTGTAGTAATAATTTTCTTAAAATTTGATATAGTGATGATTTGATATAGTTTTTAGATTCATACGAATATTTATAACAAGATTCAGTTTTCACATGTTTAAACAATAACATCAGAACATCATATTTATGTCAGCAATAATAGTTGTCTGTCTGTCTGTCTAAATGTTTTATAAAACCAATAAACACATTTTCAGCCAGAACTAACAATAGTCATAATTAAAAATTGGTTTAACATTAAATGTGCACATTACTTTTCCTGTACATTATTATATAGAAATTATAATAATATAGTTTATATTATTATATCATTATTACATTGTAATGGATCCGTTACAAGTCAAAATTCACTAATAATTAACTCAAATGTCAATTCTTTACAGAACAAGAATTGTGCACTTTGGCTAATTTTAGATCTGATGCTTCCTTTTTTGTGTTTTCCATCGTTCTATTTTTTATGTCTTTCATTTGATTTGTAGCTAATAACTTTCCGAAGAGATGGTAATTTTTATTCCAAAAATAGTATTTATTAACTTTCTCGTTTAGATAATATTAACTTTGTTTTTATTTCTCCTTCAATAATCCGTGACAGAAAACTAAATCGCTAAAATTTATGACTTTTTCTTTTATTGTTTTATGTAAGCACCTACTCGTAACTTCAGGAGAGTTAATTTTTATTCTGATAGAAATTGGAAAGGCATTAAAGCTTTTACAATAATAAAGCACAAGGAAACTTAATTTAATTAAATCTATTCATTTTCAGTCAGTTCAGTTAAACAGTTAACGATGAGGGGTTGGTAATTTTCGTTTTCCATCACAATTTTTTATTTCATATAATACATAAAAAAAATAATAAATAGAATGTAACAAATTTAAACTATGTTATAGAGTTACAGCAAGGTATGACATGGCATGTATGAGTAAAAACATTAAGTTTTTAAGAGTATGAATAGAATACTTAAATACTTATCTGAAAATTTGCCTCAAAATTTATGCCAAGAATGTAACGCTCTAGCAACCTTGTATTTCCCAGCAGACAGTGAGGCATCGGTATGACTGGATTCAAATTAAAACATAATTTACTTATTTTATTTTTAAAAGATATTATTCATATGCACAGATCACTTCAATTTAACCCTCATATTAATGTATTTAATTATAATTTAATTGCGTGCAATTGTAATGAGGCAGAAAAAAAGCAGCCTTTTATTGCCTTCTTGGTGGTAAATGATTCGGAAGTTATAACAGTATATCAGATACTTTTAGCAGCCATAAGTTCATATGTTGTTTAACCCTAATCTTATTTATATGAAACTTACAGCGGGAATTAGCGTCAAGGCAAAGGTTTTTCGTAACATAAAAGTATAGCTTTAGTATTACTTTTAACTGTGACGTAGAAATATTCCTATATGTTATTCATAATAATAAATCTAATGAATGATTTCTAAGTTGAACCCTCCCCATATAAATATAAACAATTCTGGAGTTTGATAAAAATAACTCTTATCCGATTACATATCTCGGCTTCTATCAAATTCAATTATTTTCAGTTATGGAAATTCTGACATTTACTGGAAATATTTTATATTGAGTTATAAATTATGTAGCTTTACTTTATTAGATTTATTATTACCGCAAACTTAGAATTTCGTGTATAAAAAAGATTTATTTTTGTTGTAATTCAATCACATTATAAAATGTACCTCTCTAAATCCAATAGATTTCCTGTCGACAACATTGATGACATTGATAAAGTATTAAAAAAATATATTGACACAAAAGTGTTAAATTATTATGATTGATATAAATTAATAAATGGATAATCCTTTGGCAAAATAAAAACATTTATAAATAGCTTTTAATTGTACCATTAGTTTTGTTTTAGTATATATTATAAATTTAATAAAAAACTGTAACCGACAAATTTTTAGTTTTTCTTTTTTTAATATATTCGAGCTAATAATAAGAACCTGGATAATCACGTATGAATGTTATATTTTACAAGTATCGTCCTAAAAATACAACAATTTTTATACGACAAAATATATGTTCGTCATAAATTTGACTTCGTTCAAAGGTTTTTCTAAAAATGTATAAAGATAATATTTTGGTTCTTGGGTCTCGTCCACGCCGTTCAATTACGATTTATCATTGAAGTAGCTTGGTGAGGTGCGACGGGGGTCCAGGTAATTTGAAACTGAACCTCAATTTCTGGAACTCTTAATATTTTCTGAGATACAATGATATAAGTTGTGGCTGTGCAGAGGTAAGAAATACATGAAGCGCGGTTATAGCAGACAAATTTTTCGCTTGTCCATTTCCGTCTTCTTTTTACTAAGTAAAGAGAACGGGAAGTAAATAATACTAAAGATTTAAATGTTATGAAACGTTACGTTATTATTCATTACTAAAATATATCATAGACATAAATATGTGCCCAAATAAAGAAAATGTTCACAAATATGGCATTGTGCATAAAGATTTTTCTTCACAATATCCAACACGTTTCTACCTTAAAAATTATCATAACTGCTTCACGACTTTACCGAGTATCGGAAGTAAATAATAATCGATTACATTATGTTTAGAGCTAAAAATTAGTAAAAAAAAAATTGTTGCCAAAATATATTTTCATACGTGTGAGTGAAATTATGATATCATTTGAAATAAGTAATTTCTGAACTTAAAGCTTGAAAGTAAATAAATATCTAAACGTACCTACTTATTTTATTGTCGCTTAATATAAAAATGTATTACTTCAAATGAAAGCCGTAAAATATTTTGTTATTTTTTCTTGGCGACGGCGGCACGTTGGTATAAAATAAGCTTTTGTAAATCGCCCTTTGTGACATATGCCGAAGCAAATTTAAATACTAATAAGCTCGTACACGCCTGAGCCCTATTTATTAATTACGTTTTAGGATTTGCGCTATTACGGTGTTCTAACATTACTTTCAAGACGTGGACTGCGCCTGAATACAATGGCTACAAACACACGTTTTAAACATGTATTTCAATTTCATTTTGACTACAATCTCATAGATAAGATAAGAATAAAAAGATAAGGATTTGTCAACAGATATATAAAAATTTAAAAAATTCCGATGATTCATCACTTCATTTAATCATACAATGTAAATGACATATCCTCAAACAAGTTTCAGACAAACACTGTTTATTAATACTCATTTTATCTTGAGTTACAAATAATTATTTAGTAGATAATTTTGTTTAACTTCATATTTTAACAGTTCACTCCCATAACTTTCATAATTTAAAATTTTTATGTACTTTTAAAATAAATTAATTTTTACATTCTATATCAGTCTTATCTTTACGATATTCTGAGGCCTTGCAAATTTCAAAATCATAAGAAAATTTTATGATCGGAAAGGAAGAAAGAAAGAAAAAGAAAGAATCAGCATAGCCCACCTCTTTAAATATAGTGTAATAAGAGAGGGCTTTGTTTGTACCTTGAGACGAATTATTCATCTATTTCCTGCTAACTTATTATAAATGATTATGCATTATTATTTATTCTTTGAAACTTTGTCGTAAAAACACAAAACAACGAAAATAAGGAAATTTCATTTAATTTATTCCATTCCATTGTTTATTATTCTTTAACAAGGAAATGTTAGTGATATATAATTGCTCTGCATCTGCTAAATAATTACTAAATATTGTTTATATAAATTCAAAAAGGAAAGTAATGCTTTCAAATATTTTTGTTAATCAAGTTAAACTTTGATAATGCTTTGCCTGCAATATAGTTAAAAATAAGAGTATACACATATGTGAAACAGAAAGCCAAGGAGAAAGAGTCACTTGATGTGCAGAATGATGCCCTAAAATATATAGTTGTCCATAAAATATAGGTAACACAGTGCGAGCAGCTGATTTGACAGTAGACAGCTACTGCACCAGTGTGTGAAAATACTTTGTTTTCAATATTTAGACTTAGTATTTTTTTAAAGTATTTTGGTAATATATAACATACAATTTATTTTGTAATTTTTATATAATATAATGGAAGGTGCTATGTAAAAACACACAACGTTATAAAATAATCCTGTAAAATGTTTTAAGATAAGTAAATGAATCAAAGTTTAAAACTTCAACTTCCAAGACCCCAGGTTGTATGTTATAACTCAACCTATAGCTGTAGATGTACTTTTAAATTGTGTCAAAAATCTTCAGTTTGACCGAATGTTGGCTAATCGATAATTTGAGTCAGATGAGATTTAATTTACATATTATAAACATTATCGGCATAAACGTATTTATAAAAGCTCGACATGATTATAATATCATTTTGTAAAGTATTACACATATTTTATTCTTTCTGATAGATCACTATTCTAAAAAGGTTTAAAGGTCAAAAGGACTTTTAGAGTATATATATAGTTTATTTGTTGAATGATTTCAAACGTTAAAACGCATTTTTAATAATAGGTCGATTTTGATAAACTGAATGATTGCTTGAATAACTAATTTGATAAAATCTACTAACTTTAATATTATGATTTTTATATAATGGTATTTTATATCGTATATTTTAGAGATGCTGCATCTTCTTTAATATAACAAATGGACAAATGCACTTGATATTAAATTTGTTCTTAACTTCACCACAAAAAGTATAGAACTTAAACTGTTCACTTGCCAGTGAAGTTCTAATTAAATACTAGTCTATTTTTATTACAAAATAAAAAAGTTACGACTATTATTATATATAATGATTGATTGATTGATTGATTATATATACTACACACATTTATTTCATGTCATTACTATATCTAATTCGTAACTAATATATAAACAGTTTGTTATGTACCGTATAACGTAACTGCAAAAGGTTTAAGGACGATGACGTTAAAATTAAAAGCAGAATACGGAAATGTAGTCAGTTTAATGGTTATCATAATGACATAACTGCGTTCAAGAATTTTGTTGATAATTTGCTGCAGTAAATTTAATTTAAAACAGAGATAGTTAGAACCAACCGCTTACAAGTGTTAAGATATATTTGATATACAACTAATAAAAAAATATTAAAAAAACATATTGCATTCGTTCTTAACACCGATAGAGACAACAATTTTATTTCTACTCTGCAAGTAAATAATTTGGAAGTTAACAATAGCATGTTTGATACGATTCAGATATGACTTGTGCGTTTAACATGAGAATACCATAGAGTCTGCTTGGGATGATTTTACATACTGTACGATACATACATGTAATTTACTTCTTTTATAAGCTGTGTATTACTAGAGAATATGTATTGAAGACTATAAATACAATATTCTTATATAGTTTATTCGTAGTATGTCTGTGTTATTTATTAGACTAAGACGACAATAATCTTTACAAATGATTTTCGGCAACAACATAAATAAAATGAGAGAAATATTTACACGAGCATTATGAAGATTATTATTAGAAAAAAGAAAATTATTGTTATAGAATTATTGGCAAGGCGAACCACGAATATGTTTAAGAGGCTGTATGCTGCTGCTATAGACCATGAAATACAGGATCCTGTTTTTATATGGATACTAGTACCCTATAAGCTTTTAACACCGAGATATAACCGTGGCTACTGTTAAAGTATAACAAAAACAATTATTTAATAAGAAAACGATTTTATAACAATTTTAAATTTATATTAAATATTTAGTTTTATATACAAGAAATTCCAGGAATGATTGAATGAACTTTGTAAACAAAAATTGTAAAAAGATTTGAATTCTATTGTTATTGTATCATTCTATTTTATAATTTTCTTTTCTATAAACTATATAGTTCAATGAAATTCTATTTGACATATTCAAGTATAGAAGAAAAAAATATAAACATTCAACTGAATTCAGATAATGCCCAGTATCAGGAGTTAAATTCAATGTAGTAACAATAACTAACTTTTGTTTTTATCATTTATATAATTTATTGCTTAAGAGTAAGGTAATGAGCGAAATACTCGTTGATAAAATATTGTTACGTAAATATAAATTTACTATAAAACAAAATATTGTATATTTTCACATAAAAACAGAAAACTAACCAAAGAAATATAAAAGAACATTGAAACATGACGTTATTCATATATTACATTTGATATCAGTTTACTTAATAATAATAAAACTACTGTTTTTGGTATAAGCCAGTCACAATTGTATCATATACCAGAAAAAATATATAAATATCTATAGTTGACATATATAAATTAGTATATGTTGTTTGGAAATATGCAAGAGACGTGGCATTATGAATACATTGACTGTACATACATTTAAAATGATATATTTTAAAATAAAATAAAACAATGGTCGCCTGTATAAAAGGATAATGAAGCGACTCATTTGTAGTCATCTCGTCTATGTTTATAACCGTAAGAGAACGATTCTATCTGTTATACGTAATACTATATACATTAAATATTCTAATAATTATTTAAATGTGTACACTGATAATTTATTTTTTGATTATATATTGTTTAAAATAATCAATTTATTTAACTAGGATCGAGCGACGTGTTGATTGTCTATTGTGTATTCGACTATCATTATGCATGATTAATGCGACAATCAACGACCTTTACTATTATTAGAACAGTGTATGTGTGTGTCTATTTCTGAATGTGGGGATTTGGTTTCCTCATTATTTGGTACATTAAATTACATAACAATGCTTGTTAAATTATTATACCTCATTACACTACGTTAGCGGTTGAAGTTTGAAAATCATTTTAATTGGCAAGCTACATATCAATACTCATTATAAAAGTGACACAAATGTAACCATTTACCTTAATTTCAATTGTTTACGATGAATATAAATAATATACTCGTAGTTACAAAATCAGAAGAAAAAAAATAGCTCCTTAAATGTAATCAAATAAGTTATATTCTGACATGGGTAGTTAATTAATATGGAATTCTTAACTGACTATATCTATATTTGAAATTCGATATTCAAGCACTCTTTTTAATATTTGCCAGTTGCGGCAATGAATTAATTATGACATAATTGAAATAGAATTCATTGCCAAACATGAGCTCTTATGGGAAAAGTCTGCACATTTGGTGCTTCAGCAATGCTTGGATTACGTTCAGGAGTTATACGGTAAATTTTATTAAAAGCAGTGCTTTAATAACTTGACATTTTAAAGCGCCTTGTAATGAATTGAGAGCCGAGCATAAAACTTTATTATTTCAAACAGAGTGCGCTGGCTCTCTAAGGGATTACCCTTCAACAATCAAACAATTATTTTTAGAAAAGCAAAGTAAGCTGTGCAACGAATTCAAAAGTCCAAGATATTTTTTCATTGTAGAAATTAAATAATTATAAATAATTAAAAAACCACGCTTTACAAATGCACTCAAGAGAAGAAAATAATTTTGCCTTATGGCAGCTCTGAGCTCCACGTCTGCCTCACTCCGTCACCCCTCCTGCAGCTGTTGCCTTAATTTCTGTCACTCGCATCATTTGGTGATTTGGCTTATACATGTGTATACATTACATTATACATGTTTAGTCTAGGAGTATAAGGAAAATTCTTAGTAATTGGTACTGTTGTAAATCTATATCAGCATAATTATGGATTAGAATGGACAATGAATTTGATCGGAAGAGAAATTAAAGTTGATATTCTCGACGAATGTTCTTGGAAGGAAGATTAAAGTAATGTTTATATGAGAGTAGAGATGTGTGTTGAAGCGCCCCACGTTTTCAGTCTTCAGCTTAGTACAAGATTACGAGTGACACAAATTAAGGCCACAGCTGCAGGAGGGGTGATGGAGTGAGGCAGACGTCGAGCTCAGAGCTGCCATAGGGCAAAATTATTTTCTTCTTTTGAGTGCATTTGTAAAACGTGGGTTTTAATTTTTTTTTTATTATTAAATTATTTTCTACTTATTAGATTTTTTTTTATCCTGAAAATTTCAGCGCTCTAGCTACCTTCAAAGTGGGTGAAATTTCGATTGCAAGATTTGATCGCCACAAATAGACAGACGTGACGAAGGCGAGCTAAGTAAAACGTGGTAAAAAACGAAAGCGACAGCGACAGATGAATAAGTTAAGTAATGCCTGCGTTAGATATGTAGAGTCTTAATCTAAGATCCAATCCAAGGTATTATATCAAGCCTTGATATTGCATCGGGACAATGTAATCCTATTGGTGCTACTCTTTGCTTTTATATAGTTGGAACTTATAATGTAGTGTGGCAAATTATCTTCTTATTTTCATTATTAAAAACTTAATATTTATCCATAGTCCAAAAGGGGATTTTTAACGATTGCCACTAAGAACATATTAAAAGTTTTCACCGTTGTCAAATCATCACAAAATAAAATAATTGTTTATTATTGTAATTTTAACATTTGATTTTTTATCAATTCAGGTAATTATTTAAAGGTCATAACAACCCTAAAGGTAAAGTAATAACTGGAGGTTAAAATATCACATAGTGCCATTATATTAGTTATACATTAAGTACATATTAAAGTACAGCGTTCCTTATCTTCATACTGTCATTTACCGTATATATGGCGTTTTTATGACATTGACATATTAAAGCATTGAGCAAGAGGAAATGGAACTTCTAAATAAAAAGGGAAATAAAGATTGTCTCGGAGTTTCATCTGTTTATTATTTCATAATATAGTGATAAAAATGTTATTCTATTTTATTCATTTTACCAAAATCACTACTTGAATAAAACTATGTTTATTAATGAGTAACGTTTTTAGAAATATAATTATTTTATTTTTAAAGAAATTGCTACTTCTCAAAATTTTACTCGATAAAATACAGCTCTTGTATCTTGTAGAAGGGAAAATTTCGATTTATCTGAAATTTAATACATTGACTTTAATCGAATAGCAATATATTTCAAATGTTTAATACTAAATTAATTAACTAAATAAGAGTGAAATAGTTTTTTTCTATAGGGCTTATACAGCCCATTTATTTATAGCCCATTTATTTATTTACAGCCATTTATTTATAGAAATTTAGAAGATTTTATAATTTCGAAAGCGCTGATAGCGCCAAATGTTCAGAGCGGAAATTAGAAAACCATTTTTCTCTCTTCAAAACACGAACCACCTTGTCATAATTTAATTTAGGAAAAAAGTAGTCGAAAAAGTCCTTCTTCAATAAAGCGTTACAATAATTAATAGATAAAAATAAATATGCAAGCAAACGTATTTTAATAAATAAATCGGACTTTATATAAACCCTTGTAAAACTGAAAGTTGTCTTAGTGATAGATATTAATAAAAAATGTCAACAAAAAATTATGCCAAATACAAGTCGAAATAAAAGTTTTTACAGACGAAACCTAACAAAAGTTTTTTGGGCACCAGATATTAAATTTTAAGGACTGGCAAACTTTGAATTAATTCAATTATCTTTAGAAAACTTGAGTTTGAGAATGATTAAGATGGATTAGACTATTAACTATAGTATATATATACTATATATGTATAAACACATAAAGAATTAACAGAAATAAATGTATAAAATATATTTGTTAAATATACATATTTAATAAATAAAAAGAAGATATTTATTTTTGAGAGCAGACAGAAAAAGAGTTTAGACAGAATATCGAATTGTATTTATTTTCCGAAATCAATAACTTTTTGGTAGTTAAATCAATTCAAATACCTCATCATTTTAGGATAGGACTTTAGACAGAATAAAAAGTGATTTTCTCCCGTTCTAGTTGTTATTAACTATTATTTATATATTTATTTATTTATCTTCACGCCATATCTCTTGTGAGCTAGCCAGAGACGACGGATCGCCAAACACTAAGGTCCCTGCATACCTCTTTCGTCTCGGCCACAGACCTCAACCTCTCCATACATGCCCTCCGGGGGGTCCTCACACTTTTTACGTGACCATCCTCCTTACCGCTCATTTTTCTGTATAAATCTTTTTAACCATTCTTTCATCATTCATTCGTTCGACGTGCCCAAACCACCTGAGCACGCTCTTCTTCATTCTCACCGTGACGTCTTGGCTAGTTCACCTGCCATTCTATTATTATTATTTAATTAGATTAAAATAATCAATGACTATTTATTTTAATTATAATAGATTATAATTATATTGTCCCTATAATCAAAACTGCCATCAGCTCGGAAAAGTTAGATAGAGCTGAGAGAATCTCATGATAGAAAATCAGAGCGCTTATTTGAATATGTACATATTTAAGTGTAAATTGTCAAACCTACTATTACTATTAGCTACTATTCATCTATAATACAAACATTTTCTGAAAATGTTTTTTTCTATGAGGCATATCTTTGTAAATGAGTTCTTAAAAATTAAATTAAAAGGAAAAATAATCTGTTAAAGTCAATAAAAGTTAAATAACAATATAAATTTTAAGTGATTTGTAAAGAACCGTTAACATTTTCACTGTTAACATACATAATTTTCACTAACATATTTTCTCCTGGACATACAGGTGACCGTAATTTCAATATGTGTATAGCACACACATAACACTGTGTGTGGAGTTTCTACGCATATTTTTATTTGAAATTATTATTTAATGTAAGTTTTATTTTAAACTTATATATGTCTTAAACGATAGTGGGAAAATATTAAAGTTCGTTGACGTTTTTAAAACTTTTTTTTCCGATTTTTTTACAATATTCAAAGTACATTTTATCCAACTTTTGGTGTCTCAGATGGTTTCTGATTAACATGGTTTTTGAAAAATGTCTGTGATCAAACATATACGTAGACTATTCCACAGTTCAATAGTGTGAACATGCAGAAATTAGAGAAACTTATACTTGGGTAAGAACGAGTTAGAAGTATAAGATGGTTATCATAAGCTTAAATCGAACTTTTTATTAGATGGTAAGGTAGGGTATAGATAACAAAATGCAGTAAACAAGATTAAAATATGAATATTCTTGCAAGGCGAATCGATGGCCACTAGATTTTTTAACGATATTCCTTTACACGAGTATAACAATATCAAGGTAGCAGAAACATACCGTATACAAGCAAAGCAAGCATGTGATACTAATCACAAATTTTAGAAAGCATAATCGACACACCTACACGTAAACAGAATCATCGACAGCTGCACCCACATGATGGCTTGTTCGGTCCATTATGGCCACTAATCTATGTATAACATATGTCAAAGTTGTTTTAAATGGCAGAGAAAACAATTTTAGCAATGTATATATTTTCCATCTATATACAAATATTAGAAAAAAAATGAAATAACTAAATTGAATTGTACACTATTTAAACTTTTATATAAAATTATTATCATACGAATATATAGCCCTGAAATAAAATACAATAGATATATTAGAAATATTGATAACGTTTAGAATCCATTTACAACGACAGAACCCTTTTATATTTGCGACCTCTTAAGACTTAAAATAAATAAAAACTTAGCAGTTCTTGAACAAATAGTGATTGATGATACGATCGCTCAGTGATATATCGTAGTGATTGTTTCTGAGAACACGTTCTATAAATTGTATTTCGATTCTACTTTAATTTTCTGAATTTCGTTATAATATTGACAAAAGTGTTGTAAAAGAATATTTCAACATTAAGTTATTACGTATAGAAGATAATTTGATGATTGCATTACAGTGTTGTCATTGCATGTGGCAGAACCACTTCCGCACAACGGTCTTCATTAATGAACACAGATAGAACATTGAAATGCTGCGAGCCGAGATAATACGATCATCTGCTTTGGGCTGTACAATATTTAGACATTATTATATTATTAGAATAGATGTTGATGGTATGATATTAACTTATTGTTTTATAGCACACACATTGGTATTGATACCGACGTAACTATATATGGTAACTATACCGACGTTTACCGACGCTTGCTGTTCTGTTATGCAAAGAATACAGTATTAGTAATCTACCGCCCCTAACACTTTTATATTTAATAATATCGGATTAGGGTCCGGTCCGGTTGATTCAATCGTCATCATATCGTATAACGATCGCACTGAACAACAGGGTCTTGAGTACTCTTATCCGAATAGCTATATGACAGCGATCATCCAGAAGGATAGATCTCCATGGAAGCCATTTTTTTAAGTGCTTTTATTTATAAGGAAATAAATAGGTTATTGCGAAAGCTCGTAAAAATTATCGAAAATGATCGTATCATGATACCTATTAATAATGGTTTTCAAATATGTTGTCAATCATCTTAACGTATTCAATTTATATGTCACAAGCATCCAAGCATGGAAAGATTGAATCAATTATTTTATTATGAATTTCATATTTACATTGCATCAATCGTAGTGTAGTAACAAAATCGCAATTTAGAGAATTAGTGTATGTACCTTTCGAAATATCCAAAACTAACAAATAATAAAACCAAACCACCTATGCTTTAATTTAAGCATTTAATTCTAAATTAAGAATTTTACTTTTTCATTATATTATACACTAATATATTATTTAAAATTACTACAGAGCAAATATTTGAGAATTTTGTTTTAAAAGTTTACAATAACAAATTCTTCTTGACGATATTTTCCACGCCATTGTTGATACTAACTTTATAATAAAGTTGAAGACTTTATTCAATCCCACGTTTATATTCATATCACGGAATATCTGAAAATAAAGTGTTCTATGCACCAATTTTAAAGCCTTATAAATTTTAATTCAAATGAAATGTTTTGTTAAACATCTTTAACTTTCGATTTCCTTTGAGAACATTATATAAATATTTCAAATTATTATTCATTTATGCATTTTGTTAACTTGAATATCATTTTGAAATTACATTTCTGTTTTTTATAAATCATTCACTGTTCGTTAAATATATTAAAAAATACTAAAATATATGAAAATATTTATATAGATGTTAACCATGTTATAGTTATTTTTTTTATAAAACGAATGAAAAACTCATTAATAAGAGCAGGAATCGAACTTACAATCCCTGCGAGTCTTCTCAGTGAACCAACTAATTAACGTGTCGTTACTCGCCTTGATGAGTTAGAATAATTTCTAACTTTATAATATAGAATAATATTAAAGATATGAAACATCCGAAAATAAATTGTTGAAACTTTCGCAAAATTTATAATAATTCTGAATTGAATTCTGAAAATAATATCTGCAGGAGCAAATGAGATTCTTTGTATCGTAAGTTTAATATAAATCAGATTTATTAAATTTCAGCTCATCTTATTTTATTTATTTTGCTTTTGATTTACTTTAGATTTTTAAGGTAAATCATTTAATTATTAACCATTTTGGTTTAGAGTAAGAGTTTTTATCAATAGAGCTAGAGTTTTTATCAACAACAATTAAATTCATAAATTTGTTTATAATGGTATGTTCCTGATTTAACAAAGTGATTCATAAAGTTGGCAACAAGGGTGTTGAATTGTATTCCTCCTCGTGGGCGAAAACTCCATATTCAGCATTAATAATTTCATTAAACTTTTATTAGTTACAAAATTTCAAACTCGTCTGTTTTTGTTTCAGAAATTATATTCCCACATTTAAACATGTTATTTTCTAAAAGCTTTCTCTCCTTTTGTTTGGTTTGATCCGGAAATATTTTTGTTTAAATATTGGGATCTCGATCTCTCAAGACCGATTTTGGTTTTATATTTAGTTAAAAAGATTAGATTTTCATTCGCTTATTATATAGATGAATTGTGTTATTGTAAAAGACAAGTTGAGCATTTCATTAAACAGCGAGGTAATTTTTTTTAGACTTATAGAATTGAAAGCCAGTCGCAAATGACTTTGATTACTTTGAGTATCCGTAAAATAATCCCATCACTAAATGAGAAACTAAAATTGCAGATGTTGTCGATGTTTGAGAGAGATTAAGTGTTGAAGCCAAAATCTTAAAACTGTTCACATAGGACAAATAAAAGACAAATCTATAATTCCACTAGCTGACAAAAACCTTTCTGTTAAAATCTGATCTGTTTTAGAAAATGGATAGCTAGATTAAAAGGTTTATAGTGGAGAGATATTTTAAAAAAAGTCAAATCTTGATAATACCTTCATTATATCCCAGCTAGGCCCTACGACCATATGATATTGACCATGTGATATTGAGTCAAATTAAACGATAGTTATGTGTTATTAAGATATTTATACAGAACAACCTACAATTTGCTTTTTAAAGCGATTATAAGCAATTAAAAAGTTAAAAAATATTTCATAGTTGCTACATTAATTTGGGTATCAAAATACTAAAGCGCAAAATCCAAAAAGCAAATTGATATATATTTTTTTTTAATGAACTTTCCCTTTCCTTCTGATCTAATCATTTCACTATTAAAAATAAAACAAATAAACGACTATTATGAAGTTTACATTTATTTTAACAAAATTAATGTATAAAATCTTTAATGATAAATAAAATCTGGAAGAGAGTACGCACAATACCGTAAATATCATCTTTTTTAAGGTATGTGATCAATACCTCGAGTAAATCTCTTTGCGAGAAAATGCTGCCTTGAGGGAGTAAACATCGTCTATTATACACTTGTCTGCTCTATATAATTACGTGTTACTTCTAGAATTAATTAAAAATTTTGATGAAATATATGAATAATCTTAACCGTTTCGTTGTCTCCAGAATGCGACGACATAATTAGCTAAAAAATTTGAGCCGAACGCGGATGTTATAGCGAAAACAGATTGAAAAAATGTTTAGCCATTCAAAAGTTATCAAAAAAAGAAGAAAGGAGAGGGGCTCAGCTCAACACCCGCCGCGCATGGTTGGCGTATCCTAGTTATATACGTAGCTTATGTACGTAGATTGATTAGTATTACATTGTACTTAAACTAAATTATAATTATGAGCTTCCAGTGGATATAAGTATATAAAACCATTTAAAATTGTTATTATTTTAACGTTATTACTCATACATAACAATACAATTTTTTTTTCAATTAATTATGAAGAGATTCATTTTACTAATGCTGGATGTGTAACGTCATACAAATGACATTGTTTTCTTAAATACTAACCTTAAAACAGATTCTAGCCTGGTAATCAATTATCATAGCAGACAAGTTGTAGATTGCAATCTGACTGCCTGACAAGGGAGCCACAGATGGCACATTATCTTTCAGCAAGCGCGTTAAATTTTAACATTGTTGTTAAGGTTTCTAAGACTGTTTGTCTCTCCCTTGTTTCTTTATACAGATATTTCCATATGAAAACATTAGTTTGTATAGTCAAAGACCAAAATTCATAACAATAGGTTCTATTTTATGATTTGAAATTTAGAAGAGCGCAGGTGGATTTGCTTCCCCGACGACTCCACAGAAGAAAACCTCCACAATACAGATAGAAAAATATAAAAATTTTAAAAGTTCAACCACTTTACTTTTTTTCTCCTAAATATATATATATATTTGCATTTTACTATGAATATTTTGCACAAACATTGCAAGTTTCTATTTTTTAAAGACTTAACATTATAATTATTTTACAAATATATATATACTTGTAAAATAATTATATTCTATCGAAAAGAAGTGATAAGTCTGCTATTGTGGTTGTCATACGACTATTGAAAGAAGTACCTCAATTATTTTTGCATATTTTAGCATTAGTTAATTTATCTTACTTTCAATTGTATTTTTCTACTAATACTTTTTTTTAATCTGGTCTGATAAGCTACAATAAAAAAAAACTGTAAAATATTGTATTATTAATGTTATAATGCAGTTACAAGCATGGATTAGCATGCATGCATTATGAGTTCAAAAAAATAGTAATTTTTCATTCAATATTTCATTAGGATATTATAATTAATATAACTTACTATAATTAAAACTATAATGACTGCATCGCTTAAAGTTAAATATTTGTTTTTCCAAGGAAGAGCAACTTAAGAATAAACTTGAACCTTAGTTTTACTTACAAAGGTGAAGAAATCGAATATCAAAACTGGGCAGCAGTCTTCATCGTCTCCTACTAAGTGTGTTATATGAACTTTATGTTCAAACACATCTTTATCCTAAATAAGAGTTTACTATTTCATTTTCTTTTATGAATAAACACTTGTTATATATAATAAGTTCATTAATTAAAATCTATACATGTTAAACACTTGCAACGGTTTACAAATTATATAAAATTATTATATATTTTTCAAAGTTCATTCTTTTTTATTTCTGTCTTTATGTTGACCGCAGTTCTACAAGTGTCGGGTTATTGATTAGAATCAAATGTAATTCGTACAGCGATACCGAGTTAAATGTAGTCGCATGTAGTCATTGTAGTCACCACTGACAATCATCAAAATAAAAAAGCATACCAAAAAGATTTTAAAATCTATGTTAATCAATAGATAAATTTTTAATCCTTCTCAAGAATAATAAACTTATTTGTAAAGTTACGGTAAAAATGCAACTCACTTTTATACCATGATTTCGTAAAAAGATGATCTAAGAATTATTTTATATAAAGATATATTTTTTCTGCGAAATACTTCTGAAATCTAAAACATTTTGGTAAATAATATTTTTGTATCCAATTACGAGTCTTCTTCAGAACCTTATTTTGCTTTGACATTTACCTTACAAGATATTTTTATTTACTTTTAACTTTTTTATTCAAAACCGCCAATTAAACATAACACTCTTAAGAAAACGTTTATTTTCAGACATTTTATTTATGATTATTTATTATTGACAAATAAATAATTGTAGTTCATAAAAAATCTAAACTAATATTTAAATTTATAAGTATATAATGAAATAATTTTCACAACGGCCCACCATAACATTATTTTTTTTACAATCCATAGGGCAATAGCTTTAATTATTAACTTTCATCAAACATGATATAAGTTTGATTTATTTATATATAGGTCATAACCTTACTCATGACTTGTTAAATATTACATTAACGAAATTATTATACTCGTTCAATATGGATATAATATTTTTCATATACATTACAGCCAATTTAACAAATACGATATACAGTGCCTATTTTTTTAAGTTACGAGAAACAACTTTTGTTATATTGTTCTCGGTGTTTCAGTTTAAGAAAATTTTCTACCATTTTTTCTAATAACAATAATTATTACTAATTTATATGTAATTTAACTATAGTTTTACTTGAAATTTAATAGTTATTATTGAAATTTGTACTATTGCATCCATACTTGGTGGTATGTTTACATTCAATAATTTCTGTCACAAAAACAATATGACCTTATTAGGATTTTTTCCGACATTCTTGTATACAGACTAAAAGGCAATGAAAGGCAAAGAAAAGGAAATGTGACAATCTGTGTCATATTTCTCAAGAATAAAATTAACACGAAAATAAATAATAAGCGATCTGTTTATGCAATCAAACTTACAAATCTTGACATTTTTAAAAGTATCTCTTAGGTTTTTCCTGTATCGGTTATAATCATGTCATTTAAATGTGTAAAATTCTTATAACTCTATATATTTTTGTAATATGTTCACATGTAGGAATAAATAAGGTAAAATCAAGTAGGAATTTATTCGTAAATAATTCTCTTACAAAAACAAAATGAATAACAAAAGGGTATTTTTTTTAAGTAAGTCGATGCTCAGTAAGAAACTTCAATTAAACCTATTAACAACTCTATGAATTTCTTTACAAAAATCAGAAAAACAGAATGAAGAATAAATGTTTTTATTGGCGGAACATTAACAATTTAACAAATGCTTAAAACTATTTCGTAAAATGTTTTCTAAAAACACTTCACTTATATATGTATAGAATATATTACCGTGTTATGCGAAAGTGCAAATCTATTTAACTTTTAATTCATTCTATTAAACATAATATTTGTTCCATAAAAGAACTTTAAAATTTATTTTGAAATTGGAGTTTTAAATACTACATTTGTGTGTAATTTTGAGGGGAATATAGCTACACACGTTCTGAACTGTTTCAAATTTCCGGCCTCGAGTGTTGAATGTAATTACCGGTACACAAACAGAATAATTTCTGGATACATTTAGAAGATTACTTATACCCCTGGATATAAAACACTTATATGGCAAATATTATACTCTAATATATGGCAAAGACAACCATCTTAAGAACCAACTTGCACCTATATTACATGATATAATTATTAAATAGTTATATTGAAGCTTTTTATTTTATTTCGTTTATATCAAACTGACTCGAAGAATAAATCCGTAGCATTACTTTGTAAAATAAGTACAATATGATTTGAAATGTAACAATTTGAAAGCTAAAACCGATAAGAAATTAACTACTTGTTTCAAAAATATATTTCGTATAATGTAAACTAAATTAATAGATTTAAGTAACAACAGGAAGATAGTAGCAGTAATAATAAAAAAAATAAGTACTGATGAAAGGGTTATACAAAGTAAGAAAAACTATCTAAATTGGCATCTAAATAAATTGGCATTTGCCTATGAAAATGTTCTTTTAAATAAGTATTTCATACATAAGAGTTGAAGT
Organism: Melinaea menophilus ssp. n. AW-2005; assembly: GCA_918358695.1. Classification (NCBI taxonomy): domain Eukaryota; kingdom Metazoa; phylum Arthropoda; class Insecta; order Lepidoptera; family Nymphalidae; genus Melinaea; species Melinaea menophilus. The sequence goes on from OU911043.1 coordinate 23,778,448, forward strand.
TTAGATAAAATAAAGGTATTATTTTTGTAAAAATCGTGTAAAAGTAAACACCTTAATAGGTCACATTTACTATAGAAACATAACACTAATTTTCTGTTACTCTTGCAAGTGGTAAATGTTATTTGTTAAAAACATAATATTAAAAACTTCGGTTCATTTTAGGTTGAAGTTTTTAACATTTTAAATGACTTGGAAGTTTTAAATGACTTGAAACATGAACCTGTTTAAAGTAACAATTATAAAAGTGTCGCCAACAACAGTATTCAAAACTCTCATTCAAAAAAATTCTCATTCAAATATTCCAGAAATTGAAAAAGTTATTAATAAAGTTGGTTACAAGTTAATTATACTTCGTCCCGCCTCCTGACCTCTTGCCGCATTTTTTAAAATATTTTAATTCGCCTTTTTGTTACTTTCAATCTATGATTTTCAAATAAAAAATATTCCTTGTTAAATTAAACACATTTTTATTAAAAAGTCAACAGATCGTTTCTTGATTATATATATATACTCGTATATAGATTATACTTTCGGAACAATCAGCACAAAAGATGGGAAAATACCAGCTTCTTTTTGTATTAAATTTTTAAATTATATAAACATATTTTAATTAAAATACCGGAACATTATCGATATTTTACTCCAACATTTATTTTTTATGATATATAAAATACATTTATAAATAAGAGTAAGTTTCTTATGTAAAAATCTTATCTTACCTACATATTCGTAAGAGGGCCGATACGATACATATCATTTTATTGCCGCTCTGAAAGTAAATGTCTCGGTAGTTACAGTCGGATATTTGATACGAACCGGATGCCATATGTACTTTTGATTCCGAAATACTTTAGTATCTGTTGAAGATGTGATTTAAATATGCATTAATTAATAAGGGTAATCTGGAAGACATGTGCATAATTTTGTAAAGTACTTAAATAACTGTTTTTTGTAATATAATAATTTAAGGTCATCACACGCAGACAGTCTGTGATTTCAAGAATTTTTAAATATTTGAGAATAATATCAAGTTTTAAATTTAATGTATCAAACAACTTTATGCTATTGATTACTTTTATAAAAGAATTATAAAAGAATATAAGTTAAAAGTAAAACTTAATTTTAATTAATACTAAGTAAAGGTGATTCCAGGTCTGGGCAACCGTTGGTTTGTTAGTGGGTAGCCTTAAAAATGACGGCGTCCTCTATGCCGCCGGGTAGTCCTACATTACCTTCCGGCCATCACCTTCCTGGCCGGCGGGTATCCGTAACGAATTTTTCCAACGCAAAAAAAAGGCCTGGGATTACCCAAAAATGCCTGTAGTGACAGCAGTTTCTAGATCTACGAGTAGCTAGGTCCCACCGATTGCGGCTACGCGAGAGATGTCTTCTTCATTTAAAATGGGTCTCAGAGTCAGCGTCAAAACTGCACATTTGACATGTGAATTAAGCACAATTGCAATTAAATATAAAACACCTTTTATTTAAAATTTCCTATTAAGTTATTCTAAACAAATTTCTTATTCTTGTTAAAAACGGAATATAAAAAATATCCTAGAATATATTGCATAAGTTACGTTACATATTTATTAAAAGTTATTAAAAACTTTTAAAGTGCCATAACCAATGTGTTATTAATAAACGTATCACTGATTGATTAATTGATAGGAACAGATATTTGCATCTCCTAAACTATAAATGTTTGTCCTTTATATTATAATTTATGACCATCCTATAATATTAATATAAACAGAACATTAGGGAAATCAATAGAAAAAATGTTAAATATAAAAATTTTCTACAATTAAATTATTAATTCATTTAATTTTTAAAAGATAAGATTCACTACCTCGCTACATGTTGCTTAAAGGAAAAGCTTTTAAATTAGATACGCCTTTTATAAAATATTTAGCATACTTCGAACTTGTAATTATAGGTATATTAGATTTATCATATAAAATACATTCAAATTCAAATTCAATTTCAAAATATCTTTATTTAAGTAGACATTTACACGCACTTTTGAGTCGTCAATTATTACAATACAAAAAAAGGTCAGTGTAGTCAGTCCGTAAGTAAGCTACCACCGACTCGGAATGCTGCTCTGTTTAGAAGAGCCGGCCAGAAACTCAACACTTGCTCTTTTCAAAAGAAATATAACAATCTAAGGTGATGTACATTATAATATAAATCCTGCAAATGATTCAACAACTTAATTTGCGCATATTTCGATCCACTAAAAACTCTTGAACACTGTAATACGATTTATTTAACAATAAACTTTGATTTAAGATTTAAGAATTAAGAAAATAAGAAAAGGAAGGTCTAAGATATTCTGTGCTAAATAGCCCGCACAGCTCTTATTTGTAAAATAAATATAGAAATAATTTCGGCAGCACTACCCCATCATAAAATACCGTAAGATAAAATACTATGAAAATAACTAAAATTAAAAAGTCGAGCCGTATTAACGTCCGTTAATTGTCTAACTTTACTAATTGCAAAGACGGTGGAGCTGAGTTTGGCTGCGAGTGTTTAGAGATGGGGGTGCCACTGGAGCTTTTTATCTTAAGTTATACCTAAGAAATTTGTTGAGTCAATCAATTCTAATACTTCATTGTTAAGGAGCAAGTTAAAATTTTTACTTTTTACATTAGTAAATTCTATGCATTTAGTTTTCTTAGCATTTAAGACTAAATTATTAATTTCGAACCAATGAAGAACTCGTGACCAAGTACTGTTTACTTCGTCAGTATAATATAGAATGACATAATCTATAGTCAGATATAGTACAGAATTACATAATCTAAGAGCACCTAAAATAATAATCAAATCTTTTTTTACTCTTAGATGTGGTTCAATAATTATTAACACCTGGAAATAATAAATCTCATCAAATTATGAACCTACAAAAATATTTGGTGACTTTTGACATATTTTAAGTTATTGATGTTGTTTTCTTTATAAAAAAAGTAGAACTATATAAATTACAGACGAAATTATTCTAATGAATGGGTATTTAATTTAACGCCCTCTTGACTTGAGTGCCGGCGCTCACTACAGAGGCTTTTATTTTTTAATTACTATGTCATTGGATATAATTACTAATTAATACGTCATTGGATATAATCAAGATCGTATCGCAGTACTGAGCGTTTGCATTTACATTGTATTGTCTGTAAGCACTACATGTGAGAGAAATGATAGTTATGAATATAGCCCAGTTAGTATTTGTACTCTTGTTTTGATTAGTCTTCACTTTAATTTTAATTTATTATCATAAATATACAGAGTATGGAATTATATAAAATAAGCCCAGTCTGCTGTCTTATATTACAAACCTTATATTATCTTCAATTTAATCCTTTAGCTCGTGTATTATTACGATCTGAATAATGTAATCTATTCAGGATTAAACTAAAACTAAAGTATGTTAAAAGAATTTTTAAGCTTTCATTAACACATAAGTCATCTTTATTTTTGACAATCTACTTTGATTAAAACTGAAGTGTTTTCGGTCAATATTATAACAGCTGTTTCCAATGTCATCAACTTTATTGAGAAGACTTATTTGGAAAACTATAATAAGGGTAATTGTATTATCTAGCTTAAAATATTATTCAAGAAGATACAGAATACAAAATCATTATTAAATTCGACTGGTATTGACCAAGATAGTAAGTGATGTAGTAGAGTTGAATCAAATAATAAAACTCTTTAAAAATAGTATTACGTACGCACTTTATAAACCTTAAGTATAGACTCGTATTGTAATGTATTAAGTTTTATCCAAATGTATACAGATATTATTACATTGTTGACCTAAATATTAATATAAATCCGTCAGGTCTAAAGGCGTGCCAATTGCTAAATATTAAAAAGACTTTAGTTATATTCCATTATTTTTAACGTGTTTTCTGACTTGTAGTAGTATTAAATAATTCTATATTTAATAACATAATGAAAACAGTGTCATTTAACTAGCTCACTATAAAAAAGTGTTAAATATGTAAGAAGTATAAATTTAAACTCAAAGCAAAGTTTAATTATTAAAGTATTTTCTTTTCGCTGCAGTCTCGACGTCGAGAGAAACTTTATTAAACTTTTAGACAAACTACATGTACTTTATAAGATTATTCAAAGGTCGTTTGACTCAGATTATACATTAAACACTTAACTATCACTTGACAAAGTATAAAATATTATATTTCATTATTAAGCGATAATAACTATTACTTAGTTAATATCAACTCATGGCATTAAATATAATTTATTTTAGAACATTACATTTTGAAATTATATTTTTTGTCTATACTTTTGGCTTCAATTAACTAAAATTATGTTTGAATTGATCTATAAACGTGTTTTAACCATGTTATTAAATGACAGACAGAGCCATAATAGAAGTAATTTATTAAAATTATGTTCAAAATTACATCTAATCCGTTCAAGTCATACAAATCACATTATAAAACTTCATCCTTACTTTAATTTACTACTACTACTATAGATACTTTAATTGATTATGCGTTTGATATTTAATTATGCGCATTCAATTAAAATTTAAGTTTCAGTAATTTGAAATTAAAAAAGAACTTAATATGCACTGGCTGTCTCTCGAACTGTCCGCATTATGCATGAATAATGAGATGCTTAACGAGCCCTCACTTCACTAATATGATGTACGTGTGGTGGCAATATAAGATCATAGCGTATTTGTATTATTTTTACGTCCTTTTTTCTTTATATTAGCAAAGCATCTGTACACTTTAGGTATTAATTTTGATACTTAGTGTGCTAAATGCTAATAAATATCTCGATGTTACAGGTTCGTATCCTAGAAGGCTTTGTTATAATAAGCAAATGTTTTGACAGTAGTCTACACTAAGAAAGTAATATTGTATTTATATATACCTATATGTAAACAGAAAATATTAAAATACTTAATTAACATTGTAGTAATCATATATTTTAGTACATATTAAAATCATAAGCTGAATACTTACTTTAATAATTACAACGAAACGTCGCGTCGACTGAGATAAACGGATTTAAACAGTTGTCCCGTGTATTTCAATAAATTTTACAAATTATATTATATGTATTTATTTCATATTTTCTCTCTGTAGGAATTCTGATATCATTGTCTTATTACTATTTTAAGATATGTATATATGCCTTTCTTTAATGTAACAGTAATATAATTGTTACTCATTTCATAATACACTTATTACATAAATACCTTTAATGTCGCCAACATAACATAATAAATGTATATTTTAGAAATATTACTTTTTAAGGGTTTTAAATTATGAGCTAGCTTTTACTAGTAACTTCATTTGCTTGTTATATTTGTATAACATGTCGGAGGAAAAACTGCAGCTTAACTCGGTGAGCTATAAGTTGAAAAGAAAATTACAAAATACAGATCTGATTGGTTGCGCAGGTAACAATAGGATAAAATAAATAAAACTTTTAACATTACCAAATGAACGCAGTACGTAACGTAGTTCAATAAAATAAACTTTTATTATTCCATATGGCTAGCTGGTGTATGTAGTAGATGATAACACGTCTATATGGTGCGACTACACTATATAGAAGTTAGTATCTATTTTCTTATAGAAATTAGGTTAGAATTCAATAGAATTACAAAGGCACAAATTATTTTAAAATGAAATCTCTTACAGCAGACCTCTGAAAGGAGAGTAAACAATGCGAGTCAGTATACATATGTAAGCAACGAATAAAAAAAGAAAAGAAATTGGACAAACTATATAAAATCACAGTTACAAGTACAAGTCAAGTTACCATTTAAAATAAAAGATAGAAATAAAAAAGGGGGAAATATAAATTACTATAAATGTATAATAAAGCTTGAATATATTTATATCTATATGAATTTGGAGCCAATTAAGCTTTCTTAACAAACATTAGAAACGTGGTAAAATTTCTTTAATCCAAAAAATTTAAGCGGATAGAGATTTTGCGTACGTTCGAGTTTATTAATAAACTCCTTTGTGACACCTATGTAGCAGATTTCAGCTTATCAATGACGGGCCGTATAAAGGTTTGTGTAAGAGAAATTTTGGTTTTAATAAGTAAGAAGTTTTGAAAACATTTGTGGCTCACCTCATTAACTGGAATTCAGAAAAAATCCCTATTTTTTTAAATCACACCTAAAATTTTACCGAATTCAGGGGCAGCCTAAGCCTAGACCAATATTTAGTATCAATATTATTAAAATGATGATGTAACTGCAAGTCGTCAGAATATATGTGAAATATAATAGAAATTACTTAAGTGACTGTTTTTATAAAAATGGAAAGAGGAGCGGAAAAAAGACACCACCAGTTTATTGTGTGATGTGATGATGTATACAAAGGTAAAATTGAGACTGAACCGGACAATTAATAATTTGATGCAATCAATTTCTAAATATCCTTCTCCACCATACCGTGAAAAAATAATACTATTTAAAGAAAAACAAATATCACTGTGTCTTAATTCTTTAAAAAATATATAAGTTGAGGATGTATCGATAGCATTTCTTGCCATTTCTTTACAATGGCCTCCTTTTTAGAATCGTGCAATCAGACACAGTTAAACAAATAACTTAAACTAATATTAAGTTCGAAATTAACACAGTAACCTCGGTGGTAGACCATAACATCGGGTCGCCGGCAAGGTTACCACCCATCGAACAAAGTCGTGCCGCAAAGCGACCTAGTCGTGTTCCGGCACGTTGTGCGATGAAGCCGTATATATGAGAAATGGGTCTGAACAGTTGCGTTGCGTTGGCGAACCGGTTTGGCGTTGAGTTGGTGCTTGTTGTGTCGGGTGCCTAGTCGAGGAGGGTAGCGGGATCCGAAGCAACGGCTTTCCGCTGGCCGCCCGCAGATAGTTGGGGGCCCAATTAGTGGGTCAGCCACCCACGAAAGGCTGCCCCGCCAGCTGCGAAAAATCCCAGGGTGGCTCCATCGTGCTGGTTGGCGACCAGACGAGGAGGCCCGATGGCGATCCCTGGGGGGGTTCGGGCGTCCCCGCAGTCTCCTGACTAGCCTTCCAGTGGCATAACAACACCAATTTCGGCGCCGGGTTTGATACGTACCGCCTCGTTCAACTGCCATTTCTCATCCTATTCACTCTTTTATTTTTATTATTTTTAATGAAAAGGTCCAATAAAAAGTTCAAGTTTTCACAGCGGTTGCACTCCTCCTCATTTAAAGTGCACCTCACTAACATCAGAGGTTTGCACTCTAATCTCTTACCTGTCCACCACCACCTCGAGACAGAGCAACCGCACTTGCTCTTTTTGACGGAGACGCAGATACAATGTCCTTTGAGCGCTGCGTACCTGGAACATCCCGGTTACTCGTTAGAGCACAATTTTCGCTCACGTGCCGGGGTCTGTGTGTACGCACGGAACGACCTCTGTATCCTGCGTCTCCGTCACCTTGAAGACCCCACGTTTTCTTCCTTATGGATTTTAGTAGACACAGGAAACGAAAAAATCCTGTATTCCTGTGTCTACCGTTCGCACAGCGGTGATCAGGAGACAACTAGATTATTTGAGTATCTCGGTGAGGCTGCTGATATGGCTCTGCATCAGTACCCTTCAGTGCAGCTCGTCTTTCTGGGGGACTTTAATGCCTGTCATCAGGACTGGCTGTTCCCGTACCAGAAGAGAACCATGCTGGAAGAGAAGCGCGGAACTTTGCGTTGTCCTTCGACCTCTTTCAGCTGGTGAGGCAAGCGACGAGGGTACCAGATGTAGTAGGCCATACAGCCAATTGCCTGGACCTTTTGCTGACAACTGATCCGGACAGGTATCGTGTAGAGGTTACCTCCCCCTTGGGAACCTCCGATCACTGTTTGGTGAAATCTGTATTTACATATTCCCCACCAGCTTCTGAACCACATAGTGTTAGGCGAGTATGGAAATACAAGTCAGCAGATTGGGATGAGATGCGGCACTTCTTTGCATCTTATCCTTGGCGGCAGGTCTGCTTCTCTTCTTTGGATCCGTCGAGTTGCGCGGATGCTATAACCGGTGTGGTACATCAGGCAATGGAGTACTTCATTCCTTTTGCTGACGTACCCATCGGTGGCAAAGCTCGCCCATGGTTTAATGCTGAATGTGGTCATGCTGAAGACCGAAAACATTCGGCATACCTCATTTGGGCTGATGCTCGAAGCCGCAAAGCTCCGGATGTAAGTTTAAAGAAGAGAGCCTTTAACCAAGCTGCCAAGTCCTATAAAAAGGCATTACGGAAGGCTCATCGCGATCGTATTGCTAAGAATGGCGAAAAGCTCTCTGTCAGACCTACTGGCAGTCGAGCTTTCTGGTCTCTTGCCAAAGCGATCGAGTCGAACTTCTGCCAACCCTCACTACCTGCTCTGCTGAAGCCGGATGGATCTCTGGCCCATACAGCGACAGAGAAAGCGAATGTATTTGCTTCTCTGTTCGCTGATAATTCACATCTAGACACTGGCAATGCTTCTCCAGCACATCTTCCTCACTGCGGTATTTCGATGCCTGAAATCCGCATCACTAATAAAGAGGTATGGAGAGCATTGTGTCGCCTTGATGTGAATAAAGCCAGTGGTCCTGATGGTATACCAGCCATTCTGCTCAAGACATGCGCAGCTGAGTTGTCTCCTGTATTGACACGTCTGTATCGCCTCTCTTTCAAGTCTGGAATAGTGCCGAAATCTTGGAAGCTTGCTAACGTGCAACCAGTGCCCAAAAAAGGCAGCCGTGCCGATCCTGCCAATTATAGACCGATTTCAATCACCTCCATACTCTGCAAGATTATGGAGCGTGTATTGAACTCGCGCCTTTTAGCGTACCTTGAAGGTAACGATCTCCTCAGTGACCGACAGTACGGGTTTCGTCGAAATAGGTCCACTGGGGACCTTCTAGTGTACGCTACGCACATTTTAGGCGAGGCCATCGAGAAGAACGGAGAAGCGGTCGCCGTCTCTCTTGACGTCTCGAAGGCATTTGACAGGGTCTGGCATGCGAGCCTTATAAGCAAGCTTTCAACATACGGTATATCTCCTGGTCTGATCGGTTGGGTAACGGACTTTCTGAACCAAAGATCTCTCCGAGTAGTTGTCGACGGGTGTTCCTCGGAACCCTTGACAATAAATGCCGGAGTGCCTCAGGGGTCCGTTCTTTCTGCAACTCTATTTCTGCTGCACATTAACGATCTGCTGAAGCCCGGTATCTATGGGTATGCAGACGACAGCACAGTTGTAGAAAGATACCTGCCGAGTAGTCGGGCTAGTAGAGATCAAGTACAGTCTGAAAGAGAAGCCCTGGTGCAACGTTTGAATGACAAACTTCAGGCAGTTTCCGCATGGGGCAATGCCAATCTTGTCAAATTCAACGCCACCAAAACGCAGACGTGTCTGTTCACCGCCAAAAGGAGCCCTTTCACCTTGGCTCCTACTTTCCAGAGTGTATCTTCGGAATACAGTGACCGGCTTCAGTTGTTAGGCTTAGAGATTTCCTCGAACCTTAACTTTGGTCGGTGTATTGAGTCCAGAGCAAGAGTAGCTGCGGGAAAGCTTGCCGTTCTTGCGAAGGTCCGTCAGTACTTTACACCGGGACAGCTTCTTGTATTATACAAAGCACAGATCCGGTCGTGTGTGGAGTACTGTGGGCATATATTCGCTGGTGCCGCAAAGTCTCATCTTGCGGTTCTGGACTCAATTGAGAGGCGAGCAAAGAGGCTTATAGGTGACCCTGAATTGGTTGAAACCAACCTCCACAGCCTTGAACACAGGCGTAGAATTGCTAGCCTCTCAGTATTCTATAGGATACACTTTGGTGAGTGTGCGCGGGAATTACACGATTTAATTCCTCCGTCCCCCTTCCACCACAGGACGTTCCGACGCACGGCAGATATCCATCCTTACGTTGTGGACATTCCTCCTGTCCGAACGAAGCGCTTTGCTTCGTCTTTTTTAATGCGTACAGCGAAGGACTGGAATAGCTTGCCTGCGTCGGTATTTCCGTCCACATACAATGTGGGTGTCTTCAAGAGAAGAGTGAATAGGTTACTAGGTTAATACGCCTTACCACCTATGACTACATTTCCACTTTCCATCAGGTGGAATTGTAGTCAAGTACTAACCTAGACAGTATAAAAAAAAAAAAAAAAAAAAGTAACATAAACGAGCTGGCAATATTGGTTGTACATTAGACTCGCGCCGACAGAAGGTAACAAATACTATTACGCTGCACTTCTCTTATCAATAGCAACTGACAGTTGTAAAAGCACTTACAAAGACAATTGTATGAAATAGATTTTATGTCAATAGTAATACTTTTTACTTATTTATTTAAGATATTATTTGTCTGCACATTTGTGAGTTTATAATTCTTCAAAACTTAAAAGGAAGTCACGACGCGACGGGTCAAATAGTTTTATATCATTATTTTGTGTAATCTTTCGAGATTCTGTTGTGGAAATATATAATATTATGTAATTTCTAATAATAATATCTGTTACCTTCTTGGTAAAAATTACTTACGATGAAACCCGTAACATAAATTAAGGAATATTTACTAAAATTAAAATCTTCAACGCATAGCTTAAATTATTATATTTAATAAAAACCAATTCTACCTAAATCTGGTCTGTCATGTCTATTAAATTTTCGGATATAATATGATGTATCCAAAAACCGATTAGAGAAGAGATATTAAGCCATTTTCACAAATTATTTTAAGAACTAGCACTATTTTAACTAATAAACAAGTGAGATGAACAGATTTAATAAAAATGATATTTGATTAATTGAAAAGTTAGTTAAACGCTTACCAAATGTACAATAAACCGAAACTTTTAATTGATTCAATTATATACCGAGAGCGTGATGACCCAATAAACGCTTTACAAGATCTTAATTTGGAGGAAATAAAGTGATATTAGGCGGATATCTTTCAAAGTAATTAACAAGATTGAAGATTTGTCAGAGAGCTAAAACATTTCACAAAGCAATGAAATAAACGTAAATTAATAAAAAATAAGAATTTGAAAGAGCTGAAATAAAAAATTAAAACTTTCAATAGCTTTTTAAATATTTACAACTTCAATACCCTGATACTTAAACCCTAGCAGACAATCTATTCTGCTACTACCATCTATCGCTAAGGTCTAGAGTTTGGCTTCAGATGACGAAGATTAAAAGTCAAGATTTTACATGTACTATATATACGTTTCTGCCTTCTTGTTTACAATATCTAATCATTCTTAAACATGCATGTGATGTTTCTTTTTTATTATTAAAAATGTATCAGGGTTGATCGCTTATTTTCATATAGATATTCAAAGTTTTAATAATACGAAATATATATTATTTTTATTAATAAACAAACATAGTAAAACTGCCATTATCAAAGTATTATCTAAAGAAACACTCAATAGGAAATCTCTCCTACGAATGTTTTGACAACTACAACTATTAATTACTTATTAACTACTTTATGTACTGAGTATAATAGTAATGCTCAAATAACAACTAAACAATTAAACATATCAACATTTTATTTCAAATCTTTAACTAAGACGCACCGTAATTATGGAGTTCTCTATTAAACCATGTAACATGCAGCTCCGCTTTTGGGTAGAGGAGATGGTTCAGATGATGTATCTATTATAATACAAATGGCTAAGTTAAGAAATAATATAGGCACGTCACTAATTCAGTGAAATATTCATATGATTCAGTAGTAACTAAACTACTTTTTTTTTCCTTATGTTTTTCAAAGAATAATACTACAATTCTCGGCGTCAGTTATTGCATCACTTTTTATAATCTATATTTTGTTAAAGATTCTAAAATATAAAGAAAAAAAACATATAAGACAATGTCTGGAACCAAGAACGGAAACTTACCGAGGGCAAAGTCGCACAAAGTTAGGTTAAACTTATTACCAAGTCTATGAATCTTTTATTGGAATTTGAAAATAATTTCACAAAACATGGCGAAGCTTATTTAATGTTATCTTATAGATTAAACGAACCGAATTTTATATTAGGTAAAAGAAATCTGAAAAAAAAATCTGCTTTCTCAAATTCGTGTATCTCTTCTATGATTTAGTAATTAAAAGGAAAAAATAAAGTATTTGTATTTTAAAGTTCTATGCGAATAAAAAACATTAAATAGTGTTTGATTTTATTTACTGCTTAACTCTTTTATGACTTTATATATATGTACGAGTAAGTAAATTAAATTTATATATATATATTTATATATATACATATATATATATATATATATATATATATATATATATATATATATATATATATATAACACTAAAGCTACTCTTAGTTTATTTCGAAGACAGCTTTTTTCCATAATTTTGGTGTAAAACTATAGATTTGTTATGATATATTTAATTAAAAGGTTATTTGGCTCTCCCATACCTTACACCCTGTGTGCTACCAACTGACCGATTATGAGCATTCTCTGGTTATTTGGGCGTCCCTTTCCTTGTATCATGTATGCTACCAACAGACCGACTATAATCTTCTGTTCCTCCAATGTCATTTTTCAATGCCATTTATAAGCAATTTTCCTGGTTTGCTACTTATTATTTTGAAATACAAAATTTTTGTAGTTGAGGACAACAATTACAATCTTGCAACTTTAATGTTATAAGTCAGAGTACCCTTAGAATAATATTAAAGTTATAGCAAAGTTTTGCTAATTAAAATAGCTGTTTGGTTTGAGATGCTCTAAATTAAAGTCACTGCCGCAATTTGTTGACATATTATATTTATACATATTTCTATTATTTTTTATTTTTACTTTTGAAAACATATTATCGCTCCACTAAAAACTGAATCTTTTTTTGTAAATGAAATTATACATTAAAAATAATATTTATTATACGACATTACGATTAATCAATAATGGTGCAACGCAATGCGCTGAAAACAATTCAATCTACCTCACGTAACAGAATCAGTGACGCGCACTGACGCTGTATGTCTATGGGATGACATTTTATAAGGCGATTATTACTACATTTCTTCTTAAATTCATATTTTAAGATAAATATTATTTTAGCTATGTTTTTTATCAATTTATTATCAAACCATTCGGCTTTATTCTTAAACAAATCGTAGAAAACACCAGGACCTTAGATATTGGTGTTGGGAAACATCGAGATCTTTTGTGTAAGGTAAATAAATTACCCTTTGTAGTGAAATTAACTGCTTAGTAATCAATAGATAAAACTAATAACTGAACAACGTTTAGAATATAAAACGAAGAAGTTTAAAAACGTTTAGCAAGAACAAAACATACCTACTTATTATTCAAACAACAGTATTGGACATTTTATATTAGATTGAATTTAAAAGAAAAACGCCGCAGAATGCCACATATTTATCTATTCTAAATTGGTTCTTCCTGAAATTAAGTCGATAATTTTAAAATAAAGCTTATAATTTGACTATTGTGGATGTTCAATAATAGTCAAATTCCTTTTAGTATTCAATTTATATAATAGATCCATCCATGAATTTATAAATTATTATATATTATATAATTAAATACATAAAGACATAAATACTATTATAAATATTTTTAATAGAAATATATTTGACAAACCCTTCGCTAGACACAAAATCTTAATTATGTGAAATATTATACTCAAATGGTAAGACGATTCAAGAACACACTTACACTTTATCGAAATAAAATGAATTCGATCTTGTATGGCACATGGAGCTTCCTTCCTCTAGTCTTCCCGAGAGTTTATGAAATTGGATCACCAGCTTTCTCTGGATCGATACGACATTCTTATCTTCAAAAAAGGAGTATGCTCCCAATGCAAAGACCGGCAACGCTCTTGTTAATCACGGAATGTTGCAAATGTTTTTGGGTTGCAATGATCAGTGACCCGCACGCTCGTTTGCCCTCCTCCTACAAAAAAAATATATATTAAATATAATGTTTCATATACTTGCAGTAATAGTAAATGCAGGTTTTTCATCATCATTAATTAATTATTGTTGGGACACCTTGAAAGCGTGAAAAATGAGTGATAAAAATAAGTAATAAATGAGATTCAGCTAAAAATATGTTTACAGAATTTTGAAAATGGAATTAAGAAAAATGTAGGTAATTAATATTATGTCTTAAGCTGGTTATAAAAAAACTGTTATTATTTAAACCTGCATCTGTTCGACGATTTAGAAACATTGAACAACAAATTTGTTTTCTATTTCACATGAGTAATATTTCGTATTTACATTTATATACTTAAATATAAGCATCTGTAAACTAACGTTACGGTAACAGAATCAATTAAAAAAATATTAAAATCAGTGCACTTGACAATTTTAATATATTCAATAATCTAAATTACTATTAAGACTAATTTTTATGCTTTTGTTTTTTATTTATTCCGTGATATTTTAAGGAACTAATTATAATTTAAAATATATATATATATATATTCTTTGAAATTTATACCGTACTGAAGAGTGTTATGATAAATGTTAGGTTATAAATTAAATACATATATGAAATACAAAATATTAAATAATATTCCTCCAAAAAAAAATGGTTGCTTAAAGAAAATACTAAAATACTTACTAATATTACAAGTTGCCTTGATGTTATTATTCTTCACTCCATTATAATGGTGATTACTCACAGACAGACACATTAAGAGATTAAATTATATATTAGTTATACTGCAGCTCGTACGAGTATCTGTTTTCATTTAAAAGTAGAAAGAATAAGCTTTCTTTAACTTTGATATCAAAGCACCCAAACGTGAATTTAAGAATTTTAAAATTGCAATCTTAAATAGAAACTGACGTCACATAAGAGGGTTCACTGAACTGTACGAAACGATGCTTTATACTTGACTGATTTTACTGTGAACATATATTCGTGACTTAAATTGCCTTCGATACGAAACAGCTGTCTGAACAACATTTAACTTATTTCCGTACCATTAACTTCCAGAAAGAACTTTTTTTTCATCCTTAACCAGACGGAAATTAATTAAATAAAATTGTAATGTTAACAATCCGTCTTAAAATCTTTAGAGTGAAATCGAAAACAACTAACTCTCAATTAACAAAATTATTTTCAAGATAGACTCTTTTTTTAACTTTGTTGTTGAAACAAAACAACTTTAAATATCAAATTAAAGCAATGGTACCTCTTCACCAAACGATCGTCGACTAAAGTTGTACTCTTTATAATAACTATATTATACATTTTTACATTAAGTTGTTATGTAAAATAAATTAACTTGAGGCACACTTTTAAAATCATATACTTATTTAGTATGAATGTCATGGATAATGGTAACTGGCCCAAGAGATTATAAACTTAAATTTTTCTTTCCTCTGAAAGACACAAACTATACTTTTAATACAAGATAATGCGAAATAGTCCTCCAATATTAAATTAAGGTTAGTTCCAAGTTTAGTTAGTTCAACGTTTGAACACGACATCGTAGCACCTGTCTACGCACTTCTTGGCTACGACTCTACGTCAATGCAAATAATTGCAATTTTTAGTATTTACATAACAGCAACTGTATGTACTGTATTTTTTAAATAAATTTTTAGTAAAAAAGTTTTAAAGTATTCTTTGATGCATAGTATACGGGTATTTTTTTATGATCCTATATAAAAGAGAAGACCTAATCTTAATCAAATGTTACTTCATTCAAATTGCAAATTATATTTTTAATCATATACGTGGCAAATTGTGTGGTATTTTAAGAATAAATTTGTCCTTAATATTGAATCGTACTTAAGTATAATATTATACTGTACATAATATTTTTTCTGTAACATACGAGTAAATTAACTAAAATCCACGTGCATTGATTTTAACTACCTACTAAATACCTACGGGTGACAGTCATCACTACAGTATAATTAATATTAAAACTAGGATTCGCCAACCGTGCTGTGCGGGTGTTGAGCTGAGCCCCTCTCCTTTCTTCTTTTCTTGATAACTTTTGAATGGCTAAACATTTTTTCAATCTGTTTTCGCTATAACATCCGTGTTCGGCTCAAACATACATGAGAAAATTTTTAGCTAATTATCTCGTCGCATTCAGGAGACAACTAACCACAAAAAAGGTCACCCAAACGGTTAATAATATAAAGATACAAATATGCATTACTAACTGCCATTACTATTACCATTACCATTGCCATTACCATTACAAGTACCTTTTTATCTCATCTCCCATTGGAGAATTTTTACAAGAAAAAGTATATTTATAAATATAACTTTTCTTGTAACATTCACTCGTTCATAAGTATAAGTGACTTTTGGACAGGAAGATTATATTATTATATACATTTTTGTTTTTAAAAAAAAAAAATATTGAGGAACTTTTTTTGCTATTAATCTATTATTTTTTATTAAAATAATTAAGATATAAATATTTATCTGATAAATTTACCGCTTTCGTGGACTTTCATGGACTCTTAATTCTCTATTTTTACTTTTCATTGAAATATTAGTTTGTCGAACTTTAAAACATCACCTATTCCCTCCATTCAATTCAATTTATTTACCTCATTTCAAATTGAATATAATGTTAGCGAGATCCGAGTGAGAGGAGGAGTATGTATTCCTATAATCTCTTTATAATACGTTTAGCAAAGTGGATTTTGAAGCTTAAGTATTGTAACACTGTAATTGTCACATTTAATTTTCTACTTTGTGAGTAGCTTTTACACTTGACTTGCCTCGTCTAGTGACGAATACTGTACCTCACTTATCTTATCTCCATCTCGGTGCCTAAATCCTTTTGTTCAAAGGACACGAGTACAAGTCCTTTAGTTAAAATAACAGTAAGTGGAAGATAATGTATAAATTTTGATTTCTTAATTAGAATTAACTTTCTTGAGCTTAATTTTATTGAAAAGCTGGAATAAATGATAATAAATTATTAAGAATATTTTAATAACATTAGATAAATTAATTAAAAATAGAATTAACACCAAATGATAACGCATTAAGTTAATCTTTCTTTGCAACTTAAGTAACCGTTGGTGAATAATTCTACTTAACGCTAAGGACTAATAAGTGGATTTTAAAATAAGCTTATTATAAAAACCTAAACTTAGTAACGATATGAAAAGGAACGGATGGTCTTCACGTTAGAACATTAATAAGTGATTGTTGAATTAGTTGCGGCTAGGTCCTTCTTCTTCTACCTAATCCGAAAACTTGACAAAGAAAATATTTGCTAGAATATTCAATAAGGTTAAGGTTAAAGTTAATTTTGATATATGAAATCCTTAGTTAGGTAAATTGAAAGTAACAAATATTTAAGTACCGCGCTGTGTATATTGTAGTAAAACATCAGGGTGTTTTTATGAAACATTAAAGAAATGCCTACGTCCTTTTTTATATAATCCTAATATAATTTTAAACATGAAATTCCCAAACGAGAGCGAAGCAATCAAAGCCTTTCCTTTCACTTTAGGTAAAAATACTTTCGTACGTTGCTCCGGTTCCGGTGGATATCTGATTGTCTGAATTTCCTCAACAGATCGAAACTTCAATCCCGAGAGATTTATATCTAAAAATTTTATTATATGACTCAAATTTAATAATAATATTAAAACTAAAAAAACAAGATTCAGGATTTTACTCGCTAGTACATACAGTTAACTTTGCCTTTTATTGATTAACTCTTGTATCGATGTTCATTTTTGTTTGGAAATCCACAATGACAGTTTATTTTATATGAAAATTCTAAAAGAAAAAAAATGAATTAATTTAAATATTGACTAAAAACAGTTCTTAAGAAACCTTTAAAGTTATTACCAATTCTACTAGTTACTGTTATAAGGTACACATGTGGTGTAAGCGCCGGTTTCCACTCGACTGTATGTGACTTTTAGTAGCTTCTACGTCGATGACGTTGTATGGGCATGTTGTTGTTGTCTAAAGCACGCTTGATTTGCTGGAATTCACCCTCTAGGTGTTTAGCATCGTAAATGCGGTGTGATATTTGAAACTAAATATTGCCTACGGTAGTTAATTAGCTGGAGTGGATTACCCTTAAGATATCCATCTTTATGTGGGAGTTTCTTATAATCATTGTTCTCTAATATATATTAAACTATTATATTTGATATATACTATATTACCATACCATATACCACCATACCATATAGTGGACACACCAGTCTCCGATTATTTTGTGTTTTATTTATATTATTTTATAGTTAAATATCACAATCTTTTAAATATAAATACATTGTGATTTGGTATTATGGTTATTTACGAATCTAATTTAATTTTATGGCATTCCGATCTAAGTGCCGTAAAACAAAACATTTTTTTTAAATTAAGCTATTTCTTTTAAGGTTTTCGGCAAAATAAAATCTAAAGTTTAATAAAATATCTGTTTTTACCTGCTATATGGAATAAACTGTCTTGTATGTAACTCACTTGACTACTACAGTACTAAAGCCCTATTACAGTACTAAGGTCCTATTACAGTATTAAAGTTTTAACTCTAAAATCTCAAGTATGTAATGTAAGTAATAATTTTATGTTACGTTTATTATAAGTTTAAATTTATAGAAACAGTATAATTAAATTTATATAACGAAAAGAGAAGACATAGATGAAGTCCTCGGAAGCGGAAGAAACTAATATTTTTATGGAAGGAACATGGCGCTATGACAAGTAATCATGAATTAGACATTCATGATTATTAAATGTAATTAATAAAAATATGGTGCTTCAAAGGTTTTTTCCTTTTAACATCAATAAAGGCTCACAATACTGTGAACTGTTCAAGTTTATTTAAGCAGAATAAATACAGGGTGAAGTAATTAGGTGCTCGGTAACTTCATGAATATACATCGGTGTTCGAACAATTAACGAGCGGGTACTCATGTGATATCTCTTTAGTAGCTATTTAAACTTTTGCAAGTTAAATTAATTCAGTACTGTAGATTGCAGTGCAAACATTTAACGTTATTTTATATTCTTTAATGTTTACGAAATAAAATTAAAATAGACTATCAACAAAATATAATCTATGGTTGAGATATTTATTCACCCTGTTTTCTTTTTATATATAACGAAAACTGCCATGAGGCATGACATGAAGATATTATTTTAGTATATGTGCTACGTATGAAGTATTGGGCACAAACCCTAAACAGTATTTTTTTCTTGTTTTATTTGTTCGCGCTTTAAACGAAGGGAAACAAATCAAATTTGGATAAAATATTGTACGTACCGCTATATTAATAAACACAAAACTAAAATTGTACAAATTATTACTTGCTATTGAGCTATTGAGCTCTGGTTTTAATTATATTAATATACATTATTTACATTCTGACCGAAAGTATTTTAGGCAGTTTTTAAATTAAATTACTGAATAAAAATATATCTTGTAGTTTTGAAACAAAACCCTTTTTAAAATGGCTCTACACGTTCTTGTAATTAGATTGATTGCCACGAAATTAATTCTGGTAAAAACAGCCAAACGTGGGTAACACAGAAGAAGAATGTAAGAGAGATGAATGCTGTGGAAATACAATCTCTTCGCCGAATATGCCGAGTCAGTTTAGCTGACCGAATCCGCAATGAAGAGATCCACAGAATGGCAAGTGCTAGCGAAGATGTCACCTCGAGAATGAAGAAGAACGTGCTCAGGTGGTTTGGGCACGTCGAACGAATGAGTGATGAAAGAATGGTAAAAAAGATTTATAAAGGAAAAGTGAGCGTTAAGAGAAACAGGGGGAGGCCTCGAGTGACCTTCGAAAACACAGTATCTATGATACTGGAGGAAGGTCACTTAGAAAGCTTTAGGACCCCCCGGGGGGCATATATGAAGAGGTTGATGTCTGTGGTCGAGGCGAAAGAGGTATGCAGGGACCGTAGCAAGGGATATGGCGTGAAGATAAGTAAGTAAGTAACTAAGTAATATACCTACTGGCTTTTGCTCGCGGCTTCGTCGGTCATTAACATTAATGACTACCATTTAAAGGTAAGAATCCTTTAAATTTAATAAATTGTGCCTTCGTGAACAGCAATATTTACAGTCGGTTGTTACCAAATTAAATAATTAAAACACAAACAAGTAACGAATATTAAAGCTTTGTATATAAAGATCCCGTATTACAATGTTTCTTTGCGCTAATCTCCGAAACCAATGACCCGATTTCAATGATATTTTGTAAATATCTACTGTTGGGTCCAACATAATAATATCGATTAGTTTTTATCTAGATAATAGATACGAGAGTTAGAACAATGTTGCGGTTATTTCGGTATACACTGTTTTGAACGTGAATGTTTCTAAATTGCAACGCGACTGCGATTATTAACGAGAACTCACAACACTAAAAGTTATAATGGTGTTGCAGGTTGTACCGGGATGTGGATTCAGAATGTTAGCTTTATTTTATCTCAAAAATAGTTTTTTATCCCCGAATGTAGTTCAATTTTGGATGAAGTAATAATTATTGTCTTTATTGTTTACTTTTCAGTCTTCAATTAGCTTTTATATACTAAACAAGCTAAACAAAAAATTTATTAATTCATGATCTTAAAGTTTGAAAATTATTTAGTGTAGTCATTAATTACTCTTTAATCTGAAAATTCATTAGGTTTCCTGTCAAAAACACTAATTTAGTGTATCTTAGGAGTTAAATATCTAAAGATATTTTAATAATAAGGAAATTGAAACAAGCAGTAGTTTTCAAAATGACTTCGGAATAAACATTGTGTTGCTGAAAATGTTTTTACGTAATTTGAATGCATTAAATGTATTTTTTTTAAATTTAGAAACCATATGCAAATAAATTGAAAATCATTATTTAAAATAACAAATAATATTGTGAATTAAAAAAACTTGTTGTTTGTAACACTTTATATCTTACGATAATTATTGTAATTATATTATGCTTACACCTTTTGCTAACCTGATAACGATCCCAATTAAATATTATTCATCTTTATTTAATATTGAGTTAAGATAATATATATAGATAACACCCATCTCTGAAACAGGTTTTATTTCGTTAAAGTTTGAGCTCAATCGCTGCAGTAATTTTTGAGTTTTTGAGGTGTATACAAACTGACAGATCTTCTTCCTCTGGATGACCGAATCCAATAAAATCAAATTCTGTATTTATTATAATGAGGAATGTTGATGTCTATATTTCTATTTAACTTAAAAATCATCTTCGTTGTAACGCTAAGTTAGTTAGATACACTAATTAGCTTCTCTAGATGCGTGTAACTTTCTGGTGTTTGTAATAATTAACAGAATAAGATCACATGCATGTCAATTTGATTGTTTATGCTTTTATACATTTATCACACATAGGCTTTCATATATTTAATACGCACACACACACACACACACTAACTTAACCTAACATCAATCATTTACATATATCTAGTATTTTATTATTCTAAAATTCAAGGTATTATTTGTATCAAATTGACATAAATATTAGTTTTAAAAGTGACTTTGTTCTATGGTAGTTGATTTAGAATACTTTATTAAAACAATACATTCAAATTTATATATAATACTGTCAAAACCCGAAGTGTCATGAATACTAATGTCAAAGATCAATTAAATAAACCCGTCGTCTCATGAGATGCTGTCGAATTCTGACACGAGGGTCTGGACGCATCTAAATAACACACTTTAACCAAAAGGTCATCTCTAACTATTAACTTTAAGATAAGTCTAACTTTTAAAATAAGCCCTAGTAAAGACACCCTCCGACGTAAAATTTGAGTTACGAGGATTCCATACCTGCACTGGTCTTTTTTATAATTTTCTTCATTATAATCACTGTTTTCATCTCAATTTAGATTTGATTTAGAGTTTTTTATTTGATGAATCATTAAACCTATTAATGATATGAACAATTACAACAAAGCATGTATGTATATTATAGCACTGTATGTCTGTTTAAACAACTATCATTGAACTACGTGATTGTACCAGCCGGTGTATTATAACGGACTGATTGAAATAGATCCTTGAAATAACTAGTGGCTCTTTGAGTTATATAATTTGCACTATTTTCCTCTTTCCAATTTTAAAGTATCAAGCCCTTTGAAGTTAATTGAACGAAAAAGTTGTTCAGACAAAATAGTAACATCTTAATTAGAGTAACATTTCCTTGTGAAATTTTGTTTTCTTAATAGTACCGCCGGAGAAATAAAGGCATTGTATAATTAATCTGAAACGGAGATGTTTGATATTAATGAATGTAATTATATCAAAGACTACAAAACAATGACAATGATAAACTTTTCAACCTTACTAAGAACGACAAGTATTTGTAAAATCTAAAAAATGTTACAATCGATTATAATTTTATGATTGATGAAGAGCCTGACCTAATAATTAATATTTAATATAAATTAATTAAAAAAATAGAGTCAATTCAAAGTTTTTACGAACGTTGTTCACATACAATTCTCAACGTTCAGTTGTTCTACAATACATTTTTATACTAATATGACCTGTCTGCCTTACTAACACTGCATACTGGACTCTCTGGTTGTTATACTTGTAAATGAACAACGTTAATAATACGTACAATCACTTTTACTTCATTCAATTGATGTTTTGTCTTAACAATCTAAAATACTTTACCATATCTAAAAACCATTTTTGTGATTGTTTCTTTTCAGTTACGTGTAACTGGAAATTTCAGGTGATATACACACCAAATAAAAAACTACCACCACGTCCCACGTATCCAAATTCAGAATTAAAGTGATCCCGCTAGGGAGCAGCACCGTCACTTTGTTAACGCTGTCTGGAGCTTAAGGGCCATTTGCATGTAAGGTATTTAAAATGAACAAATATATTTGTTATTTGTATCTTTTTAAACGACATCCGAAACCTAACATCCGATTCTGTGGTGGCGCAATATCAGTATTAAATAATAATTTACCCATGAATGAATGAATGAATGAATGAATAAATGAATGAATCGTTGGAAACCACACTAACTCGGTTTTTTATCTCTACGTACGTAACGTATTACCTACGTTCCTAATTTATAGAATTTATAAACATAACTACCTAAAATATTACTCTCATGAATAAGCGGCAAAGAGGTGTTTATATTTATATATGGAATGTCATCGTCACAATATAGAAATAAAAAAATATTAAATATATTAATAAGCAAAAAACCCGCATTTAGTTATTCAACTTTAAATCAAATAATAAGCGGCTATTTAGGTATTGTATGTAAAAGTAATTCCATTACTATTATCATACTTTTTTAATTGCATTACATTCTTTTTTTAATGATCAAAAATGTCTAATGTCGTAAAATTTGACGAGTTTGGATGAAGCTATTCCTTTTACTGTTCAGGATCAATTGAATCTAATGGCGCGAAACTAATGATAAAAATATCATTAATTATGATGTTAATTTTCGTTTGTCAGGTTGTTTATTTATAGGTAACTTGTAAATTCAATAGATATTATCGATAGAAAATTTAATATCATGTTTATTCAATTATACAAGTCTAACAATGTCAATGAAAGTAATCTCAGAATATACAAATTTCAGCACGGGAAGATCTAATTTCACAATTCCGAAATAAATATGTAAATAAGTAATTGTTACCATATAAAGATAAGTGCAATTGAAAAGTTCTCCTAAATTATGCAAAAAATACAAGATGTTTCGTTGTAACGTTGCACGAGATGTGTATTATTTATTTAAAACCTTCGACTCACTATATTGATTTCATAGTGTTTCTAGTCATAGCTTCAACAGATTAATCGAATAATAAATAATAAATCATTTTTTTATATGCAACCATAATTTGCAGTGAAGTTTACTGAATAAGAGGCCAACATTTTCCCCGTTTCCACATTATTGCACTTACTAGCTCATTAAACTTTCTAAAGAAATATTAGCTGCATTTAAACTTCCGACAATAAATGTACTTTATATGTGACCAAAGTCTGTATTACTGAGATTAACATAATAGCACTTAAACATGCCAAGGGTCGAGCCTATTGTAGAGGAAACTTATTTTATTTTGTATAATAAAGTTAGAAATCTTTAAAAGTATCTATTAGTAGTAATAGAAAACGCTATTCTGTAATAGTCAATATTAAATTACACTGATGTCTTTGGATGTATATCCAGATTCAGTGGATGGAAAGTCCTGTCCTACATTATGTCCAATTAATTAAATATTACAAAAGTCATTTCTAGCTCCAGCTATATACAAGGAATAGCGAAGGGTGACGGAGCCTTTGTTTGTATGGCGGGCGGACTTTAAAAGTGTCTGAAATAATTAATTAATTTTTGCCACTTTTGTTTAATGTTACATGTTGTGAAGTGTTTTTTTTATTTATCTTTCTCAGAGGCTCTTGTGATTGCAAGAGTAAGGAGTGATTCCCAAAATCAAAGTTTTATATCTCAATTAGACATATATTGCATATATGAAACGTCCGACTATACGTAGTTGCACGCTTCCATAGAGGAGATCAATAGAGAAGAACCGGGAAGAGCTTGTTGGATACTCTTTCAACTTATTTTAATTTACATTTTTACACTATTAATTATTGAATTTCAGTATGTTAATAAAAATGGTCAAACTAACCAAATATTAATAATTAAGCTACTATTAATAAGTATAAGCTGTCATTCAGGTAGTTATAATTTTACTTTAAAATACTAAAATAACGTTGAGAAGAATATGAGACGTAATTGTATATTTACACTAATACGTGTTTACTAATAATTAGTATCCAAAAGAAACATCTTCAGACTTAAATTAATATATAAGTGTATTTATAACTTTACTTACTCGTGATAGAAAAAGTGTGCAAAAATACGATCAATATAATAAAAGACAACACAGTCTGTATAAAGAAAATATAATCTCACATTCATAATAAATTACATTAATGGATTTAACAACGTTCACTAATAATTCCAGGAATGGACTGGATATTTTATATAAATGTTAAAGAGAAAAGAAATACTGTGAATAGAACTTTCTCCTCAAAAGGCCTTTCTGGTGTGATAATGTATTGAACAGACGACTTCATTACGAGGGATAAAACTTTTGGTATATTAAGAGCTTTTTATTTAAATTCTATTCAGATTGTGTTTATAGTTTTAAATGATAAGTAGCTGATATTGTCAGATTTGTCTTAAACATAACATAAAATATACTTGTTTGTTGTGTGTTAATATCTATTACACACACAACATGTCTACGAGAATGTGTTATGTTGTAAAGTTAGAGGACTAAGTTGCGGTTTGCACACTATTAAACTTTAACTATCGAGAAGTTATCTCGAAGCTTAAGCAATAGCTTTATTACAGTACAACAATGTTTTAAAACTCTTTGTATCTAGATTAAATATCAAAATTAATAGGTGAGAAAAACGAGTAATAAACGCTTATGGTATGATACCATAATTACATCAGTAATTTTAGGTTCACGATATTACATTGTGAAATTATATTAAGAGCACTTATTAAAATAGGAAATAATATAAGGTATATTGTTTGCACCTTTCTTGAAGCTTAATATTGAATCAAACTTAATTGTTACAAATAAATGAAGCTTAAATATAATATTATAAACCTCCTGTTAGTTTTTCACACTTTAAGATGAAATATAACCATGTAAAAATTATGATAAAAATTTACATATGTGTAAATTTTATATTCAAAAGATCTTTTTATTCACGATTTTAATAATTTTAGAATTTCTATTTTTAATACAATATCACTATCTCACTCACACACTAGTCATTTTCTTTCCACATTGTTCATTTTAACTAAAACAATTATTATATTATTTTATGAATGCATAATTATGTAACAGACATATTGGTCATAATTCTAATATATGTATTATAACAGTATAAAATAATGTTAATGAAGGCTTTGAATCGGTATTATGATCATTATACGAGGATATCAGTTCTAACAAATAATGCCATTAACAATACTAATACTAGGATTTGTCATTAAATACTGAAATAAATAATGAAATGTCATACCAAATGGATGAAAGCTTAATTAAACCATTGTTAGTTGTGTAGAAGTTATATAATACGATTTGTATTAAGAATAAACATGTACAGAATAGGCAGCCATTGTTGTGTAGATCTGACGCAGACTAAATCTGCCGCTGTCAAGCCGGACATCCGACCTACAGTTGTAAACTGCTGCATTTGTGAGTGTGTGTGTGTAAATATATAACATCAGATGATTTATTCACGTGTTGTTATATTTCTTTTGGTGTTGTAAGTTTTTTGTTTTGCACAATTAAGTTCGAATATAGTGTTAACGTATTTCAACCGTATTCAATTAATGATGTAATTGAAGGTAATTAATAATAGTTTAATGGTGCCGCTGGGAGTCATACATTTACGTGTTCAATACTATTCTTGTACAACAGCAGTTATTTGATACAGCCCTTGACAATAACTGAGATATCAAAGAGCAGGCTAGGAAATAGCTTTGATTGAAGATAATATTGTTTTATTAGTTTTAACAAAAATTATAGTATTTTTTTTAATGTCGTATTATTATTTTTTTACTGATCTGAAAATGTGATATAGTTTTTTGTAACTAAACCGGTATTCTGTGATATGAGAGCCATTTATTAAGTTTTTTTTTGTTTTAAGAACAAAACGACATGTTAGGGTACATTGTACAATGCTATAAATAAACTTTTAGTACTTAACCTGTATACATAACTCCACTGGAACATTATCGTCACCGCGGCCTTAATGACATTGTTGTACACATGCACGAGTGATGATTGCGACTCCATCGATAGTTTACGGCGCCATTACCATTATTTATTAACGGACTTATTGGAACCGCAATAACCTCACAAATTACAATTATCTATTCAACCATTTGTCTGTCTGCCATTTGTCTGTTGCCGCAGTGTTTTCAAACTTTTTGTACATAATTATTGTATTTGAGGCATTATATTAATGAGATCTGTAATGAATCCTTCAGAAGTTATAACAAAGTTATGATTGAGTATTTTTTGCGGACTATAACAATCTCAACACCACGTTCCGTAATTAATCAAGTTTTCCACTAACTTTTGTTTCTATCCAAATACAAGATAAATAATTGAAAGATTAACACTTCGTTGTATTATAAATTTAATATTATACTTTTCTAATACCATTTTTGCAATAGAATGTAGAATCTTTATAAAAAATATTAAAGTGAACAGAAAAATATAAATTAATAAAAATTTAATAAGTACCCGTTGTTCCATATCTTTATATTTTACAACACAACGAAGACAAAAATAACACATACTATTACATTTACACTATTATAATAACACTTTATTATTTTTCATAAAGAAAATGTATTTACTAACGTAGCTAATTAAACTAATTAGTACAGATATATAAACTACTATAATAAAAAAATATTATTCAATATTTTTTGTCTGAAGTCGGAAAATGTTATAGATATTTAATATTTGTTTGTCGCTAACCCTGATTTTATATCCTTTGACAGAAAATGTTTCATGTTTCCAATGAGTAATTATGAAATATTTTATAAACAAAAACTGATTTTAAAATTTTCTTTATCTCATATTGAATTCAAAAGCATATTGTATATTAATACAATGCAATTATGCAATTCTCAAAAGTTTTATGTATAACTTTAGGGGCTGTATTATTTAAATTATTTATATGACTTCTTTGTATACTGGTTTGAACGATGCAACGTACATATTTCCTTAATATTGAATTCCTAGTCAATTTGTTGTATTCAGCACATCACATTATTAAAAGCCGGGCTGCATTAAGTCAGATGGCAGAGGATGCCTTTTCTAATATATGGTTACAAAATACAATTCAGGAATATACTGAATACCCTGAATACTGATTCAGAAGCACATGGAATTTTGTGTCTCATCTAACACGCTTAAATCTAATAGATCACAATGATATATCTAAACTATAGTTCTGAAGGTACTTAGACTTAAATATTTACTTTCTTTTAATATATAATGTCCAAATCTATATAAAAGATATTTAATTGAATATTATTTCCATATTAGATGTCCAAATATAGATGAATTTCAATTTCAATTCACAAACATTATCAAAACGTATAATGATAAATAAGCAATTGTAATTATCTGTAAAATCGACATCGTTTCATATAATAATATTAACTTACTATATATATCACTTTTAAGTACCCAGAATTATGAGAATACCTGTTTTACTAATTGGAGCAACAACATATATAAAAATACTACATTCATGGTAAAAAATAGTTTTTGAACGAAACCTTCTAAGAGTTTTTTATATGTGCATATTTTAAAAAGTGTTTTAGAGTTTATCAATAACCGACAAAAATCTAAGCTTTCATCTTTATAATATTATCGCTGTCACATCTGTTCTGAATATTATACTATTACGTTAATCGTGCAGACGCATATATACACCGTTAGGTGCTCAGCATATCTTTGATTTACATTAGTTTCATTGTTTTTAACGATTTATGGAGAGATTATTAACAGTGTTAGTAGTTTGGGTGTTATCGAATGTTTGAATCGGTGGTTGCGGCGCCGAACTGGTGACTGAATTTTCACTCGAAGTGTGCGTGGAACCCGAGGTCACCCGATGGAACCCTTAAGTATTAAAAATTATCCCTTAATTATTTTCATTTTACTATATAGTACACAACTTATCCCTCACTTTTGGGGAAATCCACAATCTTGACTGGTATAGATTGACTAAGTGACCTCCTTCCTTGTACTACGCCAGTTGTGGGCAAGTAAGGCGCTGGTCATTCTATATGTAGTAGCCGATGACATTGCCCGTTAAGAGGTTGTATTGTGGGGTCTGCCGATCCCCTTTGTATCCTTCACTTATTAAATTTATTATTTTAAGTAGTTTTCTATTCCTAGAATGACATTTTTTATAAATATTATTGCTTTGGTCGGATTTTCCTGATTAAAAGAAATAACTATTTAATGTATTTTTAACTATCCATCCTTTTATTTCAAAATGTATTGTTATTGAAATATATAGCTTCAAATTAAGGTCACTTTTTACAGTAATGTCTATAGGTAACAGCACGAACAAAGTTTAAATGATAGTGGTATTTGGAGAAACATATTTTAAAAATGCACACAGAGATAATCGACAATTCGATATATGTAAAGAAATTACTTATAAAACGTATTCGTTACGCTTTTAGAAATTACGAACCATTTACCATCAACGAGCTAATAGAGCACTGCTTATTATTTCTGCCTCGTTTCGAGAAAGAATGCCTATTGAATTGTGGAAGAGGAATGTTCTATTATCTCAGATTGGATGATTATTAGAAACACATTCCTATTATATCACATAAAGGTTACCGCTAAGTTTTCTATAATATTACTACACTATATTTTTAATTAAACTAATATGACCCAATTACTCGAATGTCAGAATACAGAGTCAGATAAAATAATAGACATTGCGGCTAAAAAAACCCAACAATATATTTATTGTATTTTTTATTAACGTCTAATGTCGTTATGTCTTAATTCACATACACAAACAATAATGAGGAGTTGTTGAGACCATGTCACCCGTGTAATTATTGTGAGATAATAACAAAATACAAAAGCTCTCGGAAAGTTATAACTAGAAATATTTACTAGAAGTCACCTTAATTTTTTTTTACAAGTAAACGGTTTAACTGTTTTCGATCATACTTGTAAAAGAACTGCCATAAATTTGTTAATAACAATTATTGTAAAATCTATGAACATTAATGCGACTATTTAAAATAACAACTATCTTATTTAGGCAAGTAATCGACAAAAATAAGGAAGTTGTTGTTTTTTTCTCTACTTTTTTTATTTTTACTTACTTACCTTCACGCCATATCCCTTGCGGGGTAAACAGAGACGACGGAGCGCCAAACGCTACGATTACGATTTTATTTTTATGAAAGGTTTAAGAAAGACAAGAGTCACCATTTCTGTGAAGACAACAACTTTACCGGAAACAAGAGAATAACTCGCCTGAAAGCACTCATGTAGTACGACGTAAGAAAATATTTATCGCAAAAGTTTTAACGACAACGATTACACTGATATTATTAACGGAACAAAATAGAAAAATAATCTTATCATAAAATTTATTCTCAATTTTTCATCTCGAGCATGTCCTCAATTTGCAATAAATTCAATCAGCTTGTATTGAATTACTGATTACCAATATCATAAGTTTAACATATAATTTTACACCATACTATTGACAGCTGAAATATTGGAATGCAGAAAAATAAAACGTTTCCATCATCTGTGATTTATTCATTATATTCTTGACTACGTTGTCTCGTTATGTTCCGTCCCTATTTCAATAAATGTAAATTCAAAATTGAAAAATCTTTAAATTTGTTTGAAAATCAAATCTATAAATCCGACAGGCAATCTTGAAGATAAAGGAAATATAATTTTTAAGCTTATTCTATGTTGTGTAAAATTTTGGTGTAAGGATCCACTCATTGTCTCTAATAAAACAAACAAAGACTACTTAACAAAGTGATAAAATAAGCAATGGTTTGAATAAAAATTTTAGTAATTTATGTTTTATATACATGTATAGCACATCTGGGTGTGTGATTGATACCTAACTCTTCATAAAGAATGAAACTGTTGATGTAGGTATCTGAAATAGTACTCCAACAAAGTTAACCTCATCCTTCTACCTAGTCACCTGAATTTATTTTATGAATGACCTAACGAAATTATATTCAATATCTAAAGGTTAAGTTGAAGTCAAAATATATCGCCCACATGATTTAGTTTATGATTGTTCAGTTTAATATCAATCATATCAGTCTGAAAAGTTTGAAATGACGGATTCGTCTGAAGTAATGACAACTCACGTAACGTAATGATAATAAAATCTCTATGACATATCATGTCTTAACTTTATTATTGTATATTGAAATTCTTACCTTTCTTATGGTATAGTGTATATTATACATCTATAAGTAAGAAAAGTGGTCTTTTGTAGAACGACTGAAAGAGGCCGGTGATCTGTCTCATTTCCGCTCTTGTATCATTAATTTTTCGCACGTTTGACTTCATATACATAAAAGACACATATCTAGGTAGCGGTTACAGGTAATATTTCGATTTACGATCTACATTTTTCAATATTGATTTATATCTCTGTGAACAATTCCTCACCCGCACTAATCGAGGTGAAGGAATGTTGGGTGGATCCGATATACACCACGAACGCCCTCTCGCGACGAATAGGGGAAATAAAACCACTTTCGCCTGATCTATGGTACTATATTCGAGATCAAAAATCGTACAACTTCAATGGCCTTATATAGTCGCGTTGAGAACAAAACGCTTGCGGCTTTTACTTTTGTCATTACGCCATCTAGGGAACGATACCTTAAACTTACAATGTTTAACATACCGCCCACCAAGGACATTATTGACGAAATGTCCTTTTAAACATACATATATGAAACACAAAAAAAAAAATAATGTACTGGTGTATATGAACTAAGGTTGAAAAACTTAATATGTATAAATAATAACAATTGTAAATAGTAATCTAGTGAATAATGCGGTCTAACTTAGGTTACAGTTGATTTGTATACTTATACTAAAAATATTAATTCTAATAAAAATACATAATTCAGTGTTCTTCAATTGGTAAAATACAAAGTTTTGAAGTTGGTCTTTTTAATATTGAGGACTTTGTGCGCAGTGTGACGACACGGGTAATATTATCATTACCAGGGTGTTTTTGTTCTACTCTACCCAGTAACCATCGACTTGGCGGCAAGTCGTCTTCTTTAATTAACACGATATCTCCAATTTTAGGTTCTGGTACTTGTACTGACCACTTATAGCGGTTCATCAGATTTGACAAGTACTCAGTAGACCAACGTCTCCAAAACGATTGAAGCATGCGTTGAACGAACTGCCATCGTGTTAAGCTATTCATATTACAATCTTCGTACGTGTAGTCAGGCGCGTGAATTATTGATTCACCAATTAAAAAATGACCTGGTGTTAAGGGCATTGGTTCACCAGGATCTACTGTGTTTATTACACTTATTGGACGTGAATTGAGGCAAGCCTCCACCTGTGTTAAAAGAGTGCTCAGTTCCTCGTACGTAAGCGTCGATTCGCCTATGACACGCTTAAGGTGAAATTTAGTGGATTTCACTCCCGCTTCCCACAAACCGCCAAAATTGGGTCCATGAGGGGGAATGAAATGCCATTCTGTTCCTATTGCTTCTAAATGTCCTGCCATTTCAGATTGCAATGAAGATAAATGGTGCAGCTCTTTGGAAGCACCCACGAAGGTGGTACCATTATCACTCCATAACTTTGAGCAATGACCTCGCCGTGAGACAAACCGTCTAAAGGCTGCTAGAAATGCCTGAGTGGTCATGTCACTCACGACTTCGAGGTGAAGAGCACGAGTACACATGCACACAAATAAACATATGTACCCTTTAAAGGATCTATGTCCACGACCTTTGGTGGTTCTAATATTTATTGGACCGGCATAGTCCACACCACTGTGTAAAAAGGGTCTAGCAGGTGTACAGCGGACTGATGGCAAAGAACCCATTAATTGGTTTTTGCTATTAGCTCTCTGTCGTACACAAATTACACATTTAAGGACATGATGCTTTACAAGGTTCCGAACTCCAATGATCCAATAAGCTGCCCTCAAATAATTCAGCATGAGTTGCGGCCCACCATGCATTGTTTTATTATGAGCATCGGCCACAATTAATTTGGTTATATGAGAGTTCTTGGGCAATATAATTGGGTGCTTAGTTTGTTCTTTTAATTGTGACCTTTCTAATCTACCACGTACTCGCATAATATCTTTATGATCCAGATAAGGACTCAACGATTTTAGCGTACTGCTTTTAGTTTGCATATTACCTTTATTCTTTAATTGTAAATACTCTACTTTGAATATTTCTTGTTGTACCTTTCTTATACATATATCTTGTGCTTCTTCAATTTCTTTGTTTTGTAAATAGATTTCTCGAGTCTTTCCTTTTTTTAAAAATCTTCGGCAATAAGCTACTACTCTTAGTAACCGCGGCCAAGAAGAAAATCTGTCAAAAATTGAATTAGGATGACTTTCTACTGCAATATGTACTTTGATTGATTCTTCCAAATTTATATTTAAATCCTTTGGTGTTTTATAAATAATATTTTGTTGCTTCAGAAATGCTGGTCCTGTTAACCACATTTGATCCTTTATAAAGATACTAGGAAGCATTCCCCGCGAAGCGCAGTCTGCAGGATTATTCGCACTAGAAACATGAAACCATTGAGATGCCTCCATATTTGTCAATATTTCAGAGGTGCGATTCGCGACGAACGTCTTCCATCTACTTGGGTGACTTCTTAACCAAGCCAACACGACCGTGGAATCAGTCCAAGCTATAGTCTGCTCTTGGGCAAGATTCAAAACCTCAGCGGTTTCCATTAACAGTTTTGCCAATAACACTGCTCCACATAACTCCAAACGCGGTATGCTAATCTGTTTAATAGGAGCGACTCTAGTCTTAGCAACCAACAGAGAGACATGGACCTGACCTGAACTATCCGTGCTTCTTAAATACACCACGGCTGAGTATGCTACTTTCGAGGCGTCACTAAACCCATGCAGCTCTAAATCGTTATTAAGTTTAGTGCCAAGCCAGCGAGGTATTTTAACTCTCGTAAGAAGCGAAAGCTCTGTGCGGTATGTACACCACTCTTTTATTAGATTAGCAGACAGTTGCTCATCCCAGTCAACGCCGGCGAGCCATAATTTCTGAATAAAGATTTTCGCGACCACAACACAAGGAGCTAGCCATCCTAAAGGGTCGAAAAGTCTTGCTATGTCAGAAATTACAGTTCTTTTTGTTATAGAACCAATTGACTCAGTGGGGAAATGTACTAAATATTGGAATACATCTTCAGTGCGATCCCAAGTAAGTCCTAATATTTTTATTGTACTATCTATCTTGATTTCTACATTATTTTGTTTTTTGTTCTCTTTATTATGGTCTATTGTACTTATATTATTTATTTTCTCTTTAGCTTGATCCTTTGCAATTGAATTAATTATTGTTAATATATTCTCATCATTACTGTTCCACTTTTGTAATTTAAATCCACCCTTCTCTAGTAAATCAGTCACTTGTTTATAAATTTCAGCTCCTTCGTCTACCGTATTACAGCCCGTCATTAAATCATCCATAAAAAACGAATCAAGTACTTTATTAGCCGCTAATGGGTACCTATCACCTTCATCATACGCAATTTGATGTAGGGTCCGCACTGCCTGATATGGAGCTGAAGATGTGCCGAAAGTGACTGTAAGTAATTCGTAATCTTGTATGGCCATTTCAGGATTGTCACGCCAGAGGATGCGTTGATACATGGTATCTTCCTCTGCTACTCTGATCTGACGGTACATCTTCTCGACATCAGCCACAAGACCTATTGCATGACGCCGCCACTTCGTTACTGTATGTCGTAGATCAGCTTGTAACATCGGTCCCACCATTAGTGTATCGTTCAGTGATATGCCATTGCTGTTTTTTTCAGAGGCATTGAAAACCACCCGCACCTTGGTGGTAGATTTATCATTCCTTATCACTGCGTGATGTGGAAGATAAACAGCTTCGTGCTTCTTGCAATCATTTTTACTTACTGCCTTCATGTGCCCTAACTGTATGTACTCCTTTATGACCTTAGTGTATTCTTGTTTTAGTTCTATATTCCTTTCTAGTCTTTTTTCTAATGTTCTAAATCTTGTTTCAGCTATTTTTCTTGAATTACCTGCCTTACAAGGAGGATCTTCGTAGCGAAACGGTAGCTTCACAATATATCTCCCATTTTCATCTCTCTTCGTTGTTTGTTTATATAACTCTTCACATTTTTCTTCTTCTTCTGTGAATATTTTCTTTTTATCAGGTTTTTCTTCAATTTCCCAAAATTTCTTTAGGATTTCATCTTCTCTGATCTGAGCATGCATGACACTTATATTTCTTGCCTTTTCATCGTTGGTAGAATACATTGAGCCTGATATAACCCATCCTAAAGTTGTACTCTGTGCCATCAGAGTACCTGAAGGATTTTTCAGTAAGCCTTCTTTAATGATGCTACTATAAACATCGGAACCTAATAGTAGGTCTATTTTATTGGGTACGCTGAATTCAGGGTCTGCAAGATATATATCTTTAGAGTCAAGCCAGTCAAAATAATTTATATCAATGCTTTGGTCTGGTAGATATGATGTGATTTTATGTAAAACATAGGCATTAAACTGCAGATTAAAACTTGCATCGATACGTGACTGGATGGACAATTGCACCATATGCTTGGCTATGGTTGGTCTAACATTGCCTTAACTGGAGATGGTACCATGAATAGGAATCTTTCTTAAATTCAGCAGTTGAACCGTAGCTTCTGTTATAAAGCAGGCTTGTGAACCTTGGTCCAACAAAGCACGAACTAATTGGTAATTACCTATCCTTGACTCAGCTTTTACTAGAGCCGTTGCTAGTAAAACCTGTCTAGGTTTAGGTAGTGTAGCGGTTGACAAGCACGAAACTATAGGCTTATCGCACACGTCTGAGGAACTGGGTTCAACATTTGAAGAACTCAAAGCTTCATTATTCCTACGGTTGCAGTCTTCATTAAGATGTAACAAAGAATGATGCCGTTTTTTACAAACCTTGCAGGTGGATCGGTTTTTGCAAGTGAATGTGGTATGGTTACTGCCTAAACAGTTAAAACAAATTTTGTTTTTCGCAACGAATTCACGTCTAATATTTATAGGTTCATTGACAAACGCTTTACAGAAACAAAGTTTATGAACTTCTGAACAATATTCACAACGCATCGGTGACGAATTTTCTGATGAACTTGTGGCCAACATAGCCTTGGGATGGTGAGCTTGTGTGTTATGGG
The DNA here is from genome assembly GCA_918358695.1 of Melinaea menophilus ssp. n. AW-2005. NCBI lineage: Eukaryota > Metazoa > Arthropoda > Insecta > Lepidoptera > Nymphalidae > Melinaea > Melinaea menophilus. The sequence continues at coordinate 23,814,478 of OU911043.1, forward strand.
ATTGATAAACTGAAGGTTTTCGCGGTTCTATGAATTCTAATGCACGATACCGCGATTCTAAAAATAATTTAAATTGCTCAAGACTAGGCAGTTCGTTATTATCAACGGAACTATCACATAATTCCCACTGTTTTCGCGTTTCAAAATCCAATTTATTTACTATAATATGAATAATAATAATATCCCATGTCGTCACGTTTAAATTTTTAAGTGCACTTAAACAATCATTCGTGGTATCAAGCAATTCCTTTAACTTAGAACCCGATTCTACAAATATGCGATTTTGACCAAACAATCGTTTAAGTATACAATTGGCTTGATATTTTTTATTGTTGTATCGCTTTTCTAATACCGACCAGCATTGAGCATAATTAGCATCACTTATGGGGGTATGCCTGATGAGTTGTTCAGCTTCACCAGATAAGTGATTTTTAAGATAATGTAATTTTTGACAATCATCTAAGGAATCATTTTTATGAATTAAGGCAGTGAAAAGGTCACTGAAAGTAATCCATTCACTGTATTTGCCTGAAAAGGTTGGAATAGTAATTTTTGGAAGTCTAACAAATGCATTAGATGATTTCTTTAATGATTTATCACTAGCCCTATCTCCTTCAGTCACCTTTTCTTGAATTTTATTTAACATTGTTTTGAGAAGTGTTCTATAATTTACATAGTTGTCTTCAGTAATATCATAAATGTCTTCTACCTGCTTACCTATTTCTTTTATACTATAACATTCGTAAAGTTTAGAATAAATATCTTTAAACCTTGTCCAATCTTGTTCTAATAAATCTTGTCTAGTTTCAATGTACTCTAATGTTAATCTTTCCTTTGGACTCTTTTTAAAATTTGTTAAACCTTTCTGTATAACATCTTTTGTATTTTTAATAACATTTATTATGCCTTCCATTTTTTGTTATTTTCTTATATATTGTTTCGTGATTAAATATTTGATATAATCTGAGCTGGTTATTTTACTAACAACCACTACTACTACTACTACTACTACTAACTATTTAGCTAAGCACTAAATTCGGCTAGAGACTAATAAACCAAAAAAAAACTAAAACTACAAACAACAAAAAATATTTTAAGTACTTCGCAAATCAACAAAATTATTCTAAGTGTTAAACTATTTCAAAAAATTTTACAAGTGTTTTAACTTTACACATTCGGTGGAAAATCGGGCATAGGTTCCCCGTCTCACCGGTTTTTATAAAACTATTCTAAGTCCTAACTAGCATGTATTACATTAAAACTACATAAACTTACAGATTACTACAAACTACACTTAAAATTTTTTAAGTCCAATATTTTCACAAAATTCTTCTAAGTTTATTTTTTACTAAAAATAAGGTTCAAATTACTTCTACTTTCTTGAAATTAATATTGTCAAATTGTACTCACGATTTGTCACTTCACACACTCACTTGTTGCGCGCCCTCTATCTTCACTTACGTTGAACTTGCCAAAGATCGCAGCGCCCTCTGCAGCCACTCACCACGAACTTTCCGATATCACTGATGCACTGCTGATCTCACTGATGCACTGTTAATATCACTGATGCACTGTTAATATCACTGATGCACTGCTGATGCCACTGCTGCTGCCACTGCTGCACTGCTGATGCCACAGAGCCAATACTCTGTCGGCACGTATAGACCCGTACCTTTGCCACAGCGATCCACTGTGAGTACGGGTTTCGGTCCAAGATTGAACCAATGAACTAAAAGATCCCGGCTACGAAGGACCAATGAACAATTCCTCACCCGCACTAATCGAGGTGAAGGAATGTTGGGTGGATCCGATATACACCACGAACGCCCTCTCGCGACGAATAGGGGAAATAAAACCACTTTCGCCTGATCTATGGTACTATATTCGAGATCAAAAATCGTACAACTTCAATGGCCTTATATAGTCGCGTTGAGAACAAAACGCTTGCGGCTTTTACTTTTGTCATTACGCCATCTAGGGAACGATACCTTAAACTTACAATGTTTAACACTCTGAATCTACTAAAATCATTATAAACTACATTATCCATAATCAATGTAAGTCATATTTTATTTTGAAAAAAAAAACTAAGCTTTTCAAATCAGAACAATTAGATATACCGGCGCTTACTGACAAAATACGTCAATAAATGGAATGAGAAAAACTTCCCGCGATGAAAAGTCGATTTATGAACAATTGCTTTTCTTAAGCAGTACATTGCAGTGATCTAACGGGTCAATGATGTTGGATTTATGAAGGTTATTATGTTCAGGTTACTAGTAATATTTGTAATATACTTTCATGGTTGCGATGGACACATTACCGTTAATATAAACGAGCACGTCATATAACAGTATTATAAAAGAATCCTAACAAGATATATCGCAATGTTCTAACAATGAAATATATTAAATAGAACTACTTTAATACTACGGCCATTATCCTATTACATTATTACTATTGCTACCATTAGTTGTAGATTCTCAGGAGGTCGGTAGAAACACAATTGGGTCACCATGACGGGATAATTGTTGTGGAAATGTTCAGACAGGAATCATATACTGTAGTATATTGTAATGATATACTATAAAAGTATAAGTTATATAAGTTTCGCTCGCGGTCTCGTCTCTCAGTATCATTAATAACTACTATTTAAATGCAAGTAACCTTTAAATTTCATGAGCAAGGCACAATTTAATAAACTGCTCGTTTCTATAATACTTAAAAATATAGCGCGAATGATCATAACATGCTACATATAGGTAATATTTTTTAATAAATAGATAAAATTAGTCGTCTTCATTAGTTTATTGCTAACATAGTCTATCAGCATGATAAATGTTTAATTGTTCGTTGTTTATTTGACAATAAGTGAGTTAATTATAATAAATTGTACAAATGAAATAATTTTAGGTATAAAAATACTTTTAAAATAAACTTATAGACCTGCAAAATAATAAAGTTAAGAAAATTATTTATCGTTATTTTATTTAACTATAGTTTATAACTAAAAATGATATGTCTATTGAAATTAAACAAACAATTTTATCATTTAACTAACACTAAAAACCAGCTTCTTGGTTAGGGATTTTGGTGGTGGATGACATTTTTTCTAAAATAGGACAAAGAAAACAATCTTAACTCGGGATTACTTACACAGAGTCTGTGTGGAAGTTAATTAAACCCGAGAAAGGAAACTTAACCACAACTTCTAATGGATCCATTACAGATCAAAACAATATTTTTTACCAAATTATATTAATTTTAAATAGTTAATTTATATTATAATAAATACACGAAAACACAATTGATATAAACAATAAACCATAACTCCTATCTTTAGCGTCGTTCTGATGTTCAGTTTATGAAGTATAATCTTCTGATCATTTGACGCTATCAAACAATTAAATGATAACCTTGTCTTAATTTCAAAATGGGCAGGAAACTTTGGTCTTGCAGTCAATCCGCTCAAATCTCAAGCAATTATCGTGGGTAGTTGGAGTCATATCTCTAAGTCGCGCGAAATGGTGTTACCTAATATTGTTTTTGACGGTATTCCTATCCCATTTACTACTACAGTTAAAAATCTAGGTATCATAATTGATCAAACTCTGTCCTGGGCACCGCATATTAATGAAATCAGTCGTAAGTTATTTTTTTCTCTTCACTCGCTTAAAAGATTACAACATTTTTTACCAATAAAGACCAAGGCTATGTTGGCTAATTCGTTATTATAACCTCTCATTGATTATTGTGATGTAGTCTTCCTGGATCCTTCTTCGGAGTTGTTATTAAAGCTTGAACGTCTTCAAAATGTAGTAATAACATTTGTTTTCGGTTTGCGGAAGTTTGACCACGTAAGTGAATTTCGCAAGAAACTTAATTGGCTACCGATTAAATTTAAAAGAAATACGCATATACTCTCACTCCTGTACAATATTCTTTTTAATCCCGCGTCACCAATATATTTAAAAGAACGTTTTAAAAATTTGTCCTCCCTAAGTAAAGATCACTTGAGATCCGGCGCTAATTTAACACTTGCTGTTCCTATTAGCAACTCACATTGCTACTCAAGGTCTTTCACTGCTCAAGCAGTGAAATTATGGAATAGCCTTCCGAGATTCATTCGTAAGTCATCTTCTTTAGACTCCTTTAAGAAAAACGTCCGCAGGTTTTATGAAAACGAATAATAAATACTTGTTGAAATTTACAAGTATATATATATTTATATATATGTATATATTTTAGTTATATTTTTATATATTTTTATATAAGTATTGGTTATATTTCGACAAAACAAGCCCATGTGTTCAATTGTATTATTATGAGTAGCACTTTAGATTAAATTAGTTTTAGTTACTTAGTTCTTTATAGTTATTTTCTTTTTCTTTCATATTATTGCTTTTTTTAATGTGTTCTTTCACTTTAGTTTACCATGTCATATGTTTTATTTGTTCATTCATCCAGAGGTTGACTGGAAGAGATCCCTTCAGGGGATAAGTCCGCCTTTGTGCATATTTTTTTTTTATTTGTTATACATTATATGTACTTTAGTATTATTTATGTACAATAAAGAGCATACAAACAAACAAACAAACAAACCATATATTTGACAATGTATGAGTATTTTAAGTAAGTTCAAAATATAGTTTTATTGTCAAACATATTACATTGGTAATTGTAATGAGGGGATTTACAATTTAAAGAGATGATACTATAAAAAATACTGAAGTAACCACGCCGATTGGCAATTTAGATTATTGGTATTTAAAAATACTAATATGCCGGTATTCTACAGGTCACAAGTTCAAGTCTGATCATGTTTAATTTTTAATTTATTAAAAAAATAAATTAGCATCATATCTACCATACACAATTATACCAGAGTTAAAATAATGTTTTCAAAACCTATGCATGTACTGTGAACGTGAATACTTCTAAATTGGTATGCGACTGCGTTTTATTAGAGAGAATTCCCAACACAAAAAGTTTTAACGTTGCAGTAGATTATACTGGGATTAGGAATAATAAGTTTTAATTTTATTTCCAAACACAATTCCGTCTCCCTGAATGCAGTTCTGTGTTGAGTGTAGTACTTCCTAACCGGTATTTACTTATGTACGTAATCAAACAGTTTTTTTACCTCATTTTTACATAGATACTTAAACTATAAATTAAGGACATGGGATAGCTTATTATTAATTAAATATAATTATATTAATCAGATTCAATGGTGTCTACAACATATATAACGAATTGTCATTGAAAATAACAGTAATATTTGGTTTGAACTTTATGTTTTTTACAAAGATGACGTTCTTTCTATCTTAGAATTATCTTAAACAGAATTGTTTGATAAAATTTGTTTCCACTTTCAATTTTCTCTTTAGTTATCACTTCAGCACGAACTAATATATATATATATATATATATATATATATATATATATATATATATATATATATATATATATGTAATATGATGGATGATAGCGGAGTAAATAACACAATTGCATTTATTTAAAACTAGCAGGTTACCCGTGCTTCGTGACGGACAGCGAAAGTGATCAAACATTTTGTTTGAATTTCCACACCACCTAGGAACTCTTGTTTCTCACATCGCAGCGTGTTGAGAATAAACATAGTGACTGGCCAAATAATTTTATATATACTGCAATGCAATGGGAGAAAAGAGGGAGCAGGGGGGTAAACTTTGCAGTTTTTTAGCTGTAACTTTGGAACGGTTTGGACCTTTGCAATATTCTTTCTTATTACACCTATTCAATATGTCAGGAGTCTTGTGTCCAAATTTCAGCTTTCTAGGTATTACGATTTGGGCTGTAGAGCGATGAATGAGTCAGTGACTCAGTCAGTCAGTGTCTTTGTGTTTTATATATTAAGATAGAAAAGTTTATATTATTATATTATTATAAAATTAAACACTGAAATAATTAAGAACAAATGTTGTCTACTAACCTTAAATAGAAAAATCGACAATTAAAGGTTTTGCATCGACAATTAAATCGACAATTAAATGCATTCATCAAAACGGTCAGCATTAACGACTTATATTTTAATTTTTCTCATTGGCACCATAGTCTCAAATGCACTCTATCTTAGTAGTTTTAATATAAAATAAGTTTTGTGCACAGTTTTTATATATTATGCAACGTTTTCGAGATGCAATTTTACATTTGTTACGAAATGGAACGAGTTAATGTTTAACGTGACTGAAATCTCACTTGTGAGTATGTTTTTTGAGATTTACTTTTAAATAAATTTAACTAATAATATCTAATAATACCCCATCATCTTTTGAGAAAAATACTTAAATTTAGTTTAAATGTTTTGTATAATTCAATAAAACCTAGGTGTTTAATCTTAGCAGGTGTAATACACGTTTAGATATACATATTACACAACTAATCCGGACCCTAGCTTTAATTAGGGTTCACTAATTAAGGTATAAACTAGTTAATCTTTAACGGTTAAGACAAAATGCCAAATTGTACTGATAGCCAAAAGTAAAAGTAAGCTTCAAAACCTACAGGGACCCCTAAAAGTATTTAATTATTGTAAGAAACAAGTAAAGATGATTTTTTATGTATTTATTATTCAATAGAAATCCTAATGTCACATAATTCCCGTAATGAAACGCTCAGTTGAATCAGCATTATTTACTCACTTACTTTATTTATAATATGTTTATATAAAAATGTTCCTCCAATAATATTTGGCGCACAATTATAATTATAATTGTATGATAATAATTTTTAGCGTTGAATGAAGAATATAGTATATGATAAACATAATTTAATTCATTGTTAAATATTTAAAAACTCTATTTCTGCTCTCATTTTTAAGAGCCCTCATAAGTTCAAGAGACGTACTCGTTGTACTCACAATCACCAATCAGTATAATTTTCAAAAAAAAATAAAAATATTCATAAGACTATTGATAACTGTATTAAGAATAGATAAAATGAGAATCTTCCAAACTTAGAACATATTAAGAAAACAAAAGTATTTCTGTTGAAGCACTTCTGCTATATTAGTATTATTATTATATCGTTATAAGTCAATTATGTTACTGCCAGCAGCCTGCGGTACAAGTATTAGAGACAGTAGATAAGATTTACGATTAACAATATTTCATTTAAATATTTTTATATGCAAGAATTTTCTTAATAGATAGATTAGGGTATTTCTCCGTATGCTAAATGCTACCTTTCTACTAAACAACCCTAGTCTGACATTTTATATGTGTATTGTATACTTACTTCAAATAAATCACTTTACTTTATGTAGTATTGAATAATTCTAATATTTAAAGTTTAATATTGTTACTACGGTTTTTTATTATTGTTTTATTCTTTAAACGTTTAGTGTAAAACACTCTGAATAGAGTTTTATAACTCAGATTTAAAAACAAAATACTTCTCAAACATAAAATTGATTTAAAGCACACTTGTTACAAGATGTACTTTGCCTCATATATAAATATTTCAAAGGAGTAGTGTCTTGCAACGCTCAAAGGCTTTGTATCTGAAGTTAGGGGCTTTATACTGTTGAAGTTACTACTTGTTTCGACTACGTAAGAATACTGGCTTTAACGAAAAATCAGGTCGTTTCTATTTTATTTTTAATATATTTTTATAAAATAATGATCTCAAAAATATTATTTATAGAATATAGCATATTATTTTAATAATAATTTAATCATTTTTATTTCATTCGCACGCTTTAAATATGTATGAAGACTATATAAAAACCTATTATATTTTACATCTTGGTAGTTTATGAATATTTTCTTAGTTACGTGGTTAAAGGTTGTTAGTAATCTGTGATTTTTTTTTCACCTTGCGTAAGAAAAAAACAAGTCTTATTCTTTAAAATGTTAATTTAAAACTAATCATGGAATAAAAAGACCCGTATTATCCGAGTTGTAAATAGATGTATATTTCTTTAGAGTTTCTCATACTAGTCGTGATTTAAGGGGGTATTCTGGTCTAGAAATAAGAAAAAATCGATTATTTTTTTCTTTCATATTTTCAAAGTTTAACTATTTAAGAATATGTCTACGAGAGGATTTTTCAAAATTCAAATTATTTTCGGAGATATAGGTATTTTGCTGAGTTGGCATACTAACCGGTTGGGCTGCAACTCATCGAACAAAAGACAATGGATTCTCCGTCTACCTGAATCCATATTTCTCAGTAAAGCCTTTTGTTCCGTTATATATATATATAAATAAATATTGTAATACAATAACCCTAGGTGACCTGTGTCTTTTACATTTAGTATTCGCTTACATCCAGCTGCTAACAGTTGAATTCTAACTTCTAAACCACGTGGACGTATGTGCTGTGAGTGAGTGAGAGTTCTACGAATGAAGACCCACAACATATGTATTGCCCACCTGGTTCAGAGAGTTGGTGTAAGTGGCAAAAAGCTGCATCTGAAGGAACATTACAGGAGTTTGACCATGAAAATCCTCTGTGTGATAAAGTTTTGAAAATTATAAGGCCAATTTACGAGAGCTTATCATCAGAATAGTTATTGACTCGATGTTTAGGTTTAGAAACTCAAAATAATAATGAGTCTCTAAACTCGTTGATCTGGACTTTCGCTCCAAAACGTATCCATTCCGGGCATGAGATCATTGAGGTTGCCACATTTATTGCTGTATGTATATTTAATGAAGACTTCATTCCGATTTTGAAAATGATGACGATTATTGGTGTGAAAATTGGTCCAGAAGCTCATGCGTTTGCCGTCAAACGAGACAACGCCCGGATTGACCGCTCCAAGATACGAACATCCATCGCATCGCAAAGGAGGCCAGAACTGCTCGATTGGAAGAGAGAAATGCTGAAAATAGTTTTTTCGAAGTCGAGGAAGATCCAATGTATGCAGCAGGGATGGCAGATTAAATAAATGTAAGTTTAAAATATAATTGTATGACTTAGACTGCAAAAATTTTACTTGAAACTTTAAACGCGTTTTTCTCAGAACTGTCTTTTTTAATACGATACCCATGATTTCTTAGGTTCTACCAAACTGATTTACTTGAAATTTTAAGAGAGTCTTTTTCAGAAACTTGTCTATATCCGGAACTACGCCTATCCCCAAATTTTTATTTTTACTATTTTAAAAAAATTGAAGGAAGTTAAAAAAAGTGGTATAAAAACAATTTTTTTTTAGGCAGTCGCCATTTAAAAAAAAAAATTTACCATTTTTTCCTTAGTTCCAGACATTGCGACATTATTATAGATTAAGAATCTTATTTTTTTTTTTGGTTTCAGATTCCTAGGAGGGTCAAAATCGTGGGTATGGTCACGCACCAAATTTTTGAGACTTCCCACTTCACTTCATCAGCTGATAATTAACGGGAATTTGGATTTTGATGACTTTTTAATTTTTTTTTGTATTTTTCTAATGTTAATAAATAATGTATAAAAAAATGGATGGTAAAAATGTTGATTGCTTTTTTTTTACAGCACTCCAAAAATGACCTAAAATTTATGTCTCTAGACAAGAATACCCCCTTAATTCTTCTACTTTTAATATCTAATTCACACACTATTTTTTGTAACTAGTCTAGTTTCGTTATGATAGTAGGTAGATAATTTATTATTTATGAAGCTGTTACTGTAATTTTACAATTATGCAAAGACAGACAATTATTAATAAATTATACTATAAACCAGATTAAGTCGTTTATCATGCTTGAAGAATCGAAGCTTTAATAAAATAATTTGTGACTTTTAATAAAATTTCTCATTAATATTTAATCGAACCTATTAAAGGCAATACGCTAATAATTCATCATTTTATGAGCCATAAAACGATTGCAGTGAAAATGAAAATTTATGAATTCCCTCATTGGTCTGTAGAAAATGTGTTCATTTTGTCTGTCTGTCTTTAATTTTCTCGAGTGTTTCTAATAATGTATCGTTTTGACTTAATCGTACTAAATTATTGGATTATCATAAAATTTAATGTTCCCTGGCTTTGACAGTCAGGACAGTGGGGTGGGCAAAGCCATCGCTTCTAATACTGCAACAACACGCAATTCAGGAATGCATTAATATTCAGTACCCATAGTTTCGTGAATACTGATTAGGAAGCATTTAATATTCTGTAGCATTTAACAGACTCTGACCGCATATAATCCAATCATAACTTGCGGCTATTCAAGTGTTTTTCTTAATAAATATCTAAATTAAAGTTTAAGGACTCCCATTTTTAAAAATGTTATTTAAGATCTTTTATTCATTATTATGAATACTTAATTGATTATACAAATAAAACTCAATTCAGCGTTTACAAATACATATTTACAAATATTATCAAAATGAAAATGGAATTCTTTATTGAAAATATATTTTAATTTTTCATTGTTCCTCACAGACCAGATGAGTGATAGCGACAAAAATTAATTTGTTTTTATATTGGTAACAAAGTCATATACTGACTTACGATATCGGTTCTTCGTATTTATATACATAGGAGCACATCACTATACTTAATACAGATATCAATAATCTTATGAATATTTTAAAAACTTAGAAATTTATACCAAAATATAAGTATATTACATTTTAATAACGTTATATACAATGTTTAAGTTGTTATATGTTGTTATATGTGGTGTTCATGTTAAAACACATACACTCATACACTCACACAGACACTCAGAAGTGCTGAGCATCATGCGACTTATATAATTGCTTTGAGGTAATGTCATAATGACACAAAATATAAAGGCGAATACAAAAGTTATCAGAATGTTATTATTTTATATAAAATTTACTAAACTGCTTTCTTCACTTGTAACCAGACTGCAGTAAAATGTTCTGCAGCCAACAGAATAACATCAACAGTCAGCGGAATAAATTAATTAATTTAATCAAAAGAGTATACAGTAATAAGTAACACCTACCTTACAATATGAAATTTCCTTTAACAATATTAGTATAGTTTTTAACAATTAAAATTATTTATTTGAATAAGTTTATTGCACACATATAAGAGAACATACAGGGCACACATATAAGAGAACAAAGGGCGGCCTTGTCACCAAAGTGGTTTCTTCCATGCAACCCACACTTACGAACTTAACGTATATATCAATTATACATTACAATAAATATATATTTGAGATAAATATATAACTCAACATTATAATATAAGTAAAAACAGTGTTTTTAACACGGTCACATTATATAGATAATGTATTTTAACACGGTCTTTAGAAAAATGTTGATGATCGATGATGATATATTTAATTAATACATTTGTAGCTTATGTAGCCACATGATGTTAATTAAAAACTAAAAATAATTGCTACACTCAACATAAAACTGCATTCAGGGAAACAGAATTGTTTTTGAAAATAAAATTTAAACTTATTCATCGTAATCCCAGTATAATCTACTGCAACGTTAAAACTTTTTGTGTTGGGAATTCTCTCTAATAAAACTCAGTCGCATACCAATTTAGAAGTATTCACGTTCGCAGTACATGCACAGATTTCCAAAACATTATTTTAACTCTGGTATATATTAACTTGAAGTTTACAAAATAACGGTAATAAATGATAACTAATTCCCTGTAGTGTTCAACAAATCGTGATTATAATAAAAAAGAATAAGGAAAGGGAGATACCAAGCTTTATTATTTGAAATTGCATTTGCATTGCATTAGATATGATATGCTAATGTGTTTAAAATACTCGTACATTGTCAAATGTATGGTAGTAGGAACTTCAAATGATCAGGAGGTTATACCTCATTAACAGAACATCAGAATCAGGATAAAAATAGGAGCTATGGTTTATTATTTATAACAATTGTATTTTCGTATATTTAATTCCATATTTATACTTGATTGAGTCGTCCCTGTTAACACTTAAAGTCAACTGCATAACCAATAGAATACTATTATTATATATATTATAAATGGTGAAGAATATTGTTTTGATCTGTAATGGATCCATTAGAAGTTGTGGTTAAGTTTCCCCTTCCCGGGTTTAATTAACTTAAACACAGACTCTGTGTAAGTGATCCCGAGTTAAGATTGTTTTCTTTGTCATATTTTAGAACCAAATGTCATCAATCACCAAAATCCCACACGAAGAAGTTGGTTTATAGTGTTAATTAAATGATAACATCGTTTATTTAATTTCAGTAGAAATATAATTTTTACTTGTAAACTCTTCTCTTCTCTTCTTCCTGCCCTTATCCCATTTTGGGGTCGGCACAGTATGTTTTTTCCTTCCATACTCTCCTGTTACTCGTCATCTCTGTGCACACTCCCTTCTTCTCCATATCGTCTTTCACGCAATCCATCCATCTTTTCTTCGGCCGTCCTCTACCTGTCCATCCCTCCACTACCATACCTAGCACTCTTTTGGTCACGTGCCTTTCATCCCTCCTCATAACATGCCCATACCATGACAGACGGCTACCTCTAATTTTTTCTGTCACTGGCGCTACTCCTAAGCTTCCCCTAATATACTCATTTCTTATTCTATCCCTTCTTGTCACCCCACACATCCATCTTAACATTCGCATCTCCGTTACATGCAAACGCTTTTCATCCATCACCTTCATCGCCCAGCACTCAGATCCATACATAACGACAGGTCTAATGATGTTTTTATAAATTCTCCCCTTTAGTTTAAGGGGAATTCGGGCATCACATGTCGTCCCAGTGACTTGTCGCCATTTACTTGTAAACTATAGTTAAATAAAATAACGAGATATTATTTTCTGAATTTAATTATTTTCCAGGTTATTTTAATAATATTTTTATACCTAAAAATTATTTCATTTGTACAATTTATTATAATTATCTTACGTACAAGCAAATAAAACCCAAACCATTTAACTTTTATCATGTCGATAGACTATGTTAGCAACAAACTAATAAAGACGACAAATTGTATCTACATAACATATTAGGTAGATTCCATAGATGAATCTACCTATTGCAATCGATGCGATGACGGGACCTAGACCCCAGAGTAGGGGTGCTACGCCGTTTATGAACTGGAGATTGAGAATCCGTCGAAAATATATATATACGAGAAGCGGTTAGTCTTTCTGTAGCAAGAGCGCAGAGGGGTATAACAACCACCAAAAAATCAGTAGAGTTCGTAAAGGCAGGTTCGTCCAAAAAATCTAAATTAAAACCTTATTCCATCTTGGACGCGTCTCCTGATTGGACTCTCATGATGGACACGTGTGAAAGGCAATACAAAATCCCCGGGGATGTTTGTGTTTCGTCATGTAGGCCGGACTTATTCCTGTATTCAAAACAACTAAGGCGCGTTACACTTGTGGAGCTTACTGTACCCTGGGAAACAAACATACCCAAAGATCATACATTTAAGCTTAACAAGTATTACGAACTGTGTAACGAACTGATCAGGAATAAATTTATAGTTAATTTGTACGCTGTAGAAGTAGGAGCGAGAGGTATAACAGCAAAATCTCTCTACAATTTATTTAAGGATCTCGGCCTTTCTAGAACGATCATCAGTTCATTTCTGGAACGTATTTCAAAGGCAGCTTTAGTAGGTTCTTACGATATTTGGTTAGGTAGGGAGAGGAGCGTGAACAGTGAAGGTGAGCGTGTATGCGCATACTAAAGGGGCCCCTTAAACCTACACCTGGGTCGCAAGTCCCAGCCATTGTTTGCGCTCCTTTTCCTGCAACGCGATGGGCCCGGCACCCGCACGGTGAATCCATGGAATGCTAAGAAGCTTCGTCTCTATATATCCCGATATATATATGTATATATGATCCATCAGTCCAAATTCATCGTAGGCGAAATCTGAGTTCACAGGTCAATAGGATAAATTAGTAGGACAAACGTAGCATCTCGTTTTTTTGGAAAAAGTGAAAGGGGGGGTGAAAGTGCAAACCTTTGGGACACGCTACGGGTCGCAAATATTGACGGAGGATTTTCAAACTCGGTATACACATTCTTAAGGATTAAATGAAGGTTAAGTTCTTGAACGGGGGAAATCGGTCGGGGGGTTGGGGGGCTGGGGGTGTTGAAAGTTTAAAAACGGAGAAAGTCACAGAAGGAGGCAAAATTATAATGTTGAAAAAATCTTAGAAAATTAACAAATTAAAAAAAGAAACTTTCTTCTCCGAAAAGTTTTTTGATGCGACCCCCCGCTTAGGAGATAGGGGTGGAGGGTGGTTCCCCCCTCACCCAATATATGCCGAGTTACCCCTCAAAAGACTCGTATTGATTAGTAGAATACTACTGATTAGTTTTTTCTCATTCCGACCCTCCCTAAGGGAGAGGGGGGGCCCCCACACCCAAAATCACTTAAACCAAAAATTTTGTCCAATTCATTTCAAACTCGGTAGGCTCATTCTTTAGGATATTCTAAGTGCCTATGTAAAAAATGGGCGATGCCAGTTAAGGGGTGAAATTATTGGTGTGGTGATACCATCTTTTATCATACATTACATGTTTATCGCATTCTCGGTTTCATTGTTACCTTCGCATATTGCATATCGAGAATCGCGTGACGGGAATCTACCTAACACGTTCGACCCTGTCGAACGAATTATTTTGAAAAAATATTGCCTATATATAGCACTTTATGATCATTCGCTCTATATTCTTAAGTATTATAGAAACATGAGCAGTTTATTAAATTGTGCCTTGCTCATGAAATTTAAATGTTTTTTACACCGCAATAGTAGTTATTAATGACACTGATAGACGAGGCAGCGAGCATAACTTAGTATATTATATAAGACAATTATAAACTCATCTTTAAGATAACGTACTTGAATGCAATATACTACCAGTTTATGATTCCTGTTTGAACGTTTCTACAACAATTAGCCCGTCATGGTGACCCAATTACGTTTCTACCGACCTCCTGAGAATCTACAAGTAATGGTAGCAATAGGATAATGGCCGTAATATTAAAGTAGTCCTGTTTAATTTATTTCATTGTTAGAACTTTTCGACATCTCTTGTTAGGAATTATTTATAATACTATTATATTACGTGTCCTTTTATATTTACGGTAATGTGTTCATCGCAACCATAAAAGTGTATTACAAATATTGGTATTCGATACCTAAACATAACACACAACACAATAAACAAACTTTATTGAGTCGTTAGACCACTGCTGTGTACTGCTAAAAAAAAGAACTTATTTTATTTTATTTCTAATATCTTTTAAACATTTTGTTTTATCCGTTTATATTTGACCATCGCGCAAAACACACGTTGATAACATTATTATATCAACGAAGGCATTATAATTAAAAATCAATTACGGACAGAAATTATTTTTATTATTATTAGATTATACCGAAATAACATTCTTTAAGAACGAAGCAAGGCTATGCTTTAAACAGTTTTATAAATTATAGATATTATATTATATTAGTTTTCCTATAAACTTTGTAGTTATACCACGAAATAAAAAATCATATTCTATAAGATTATTTTATTTCAGGCAAATCTCCTAATTTTCCTCGAGGGTTACATACAGATAAATATTTATTGTTCAAAAATAAACTTTCCATCGGAAGCAGTTTTTTCTCATTCCATTTATTGACGTATTTTGTCAGTAAGCGCCGGTACGTTATCTCAATTGTTTGGATCTGAAAGCTTTTTTTTTCAAAATAAATTTAACTTACATTGATTATGGATAATGTAGCTTTCCGTGTTTAACCAAAATGTTTATAATGATTTTAGTAGATTCAGAACTATTCAATATTAAAAACGTTTGAAAACGAAGTTTGGAAATTGAAATATCACCTGTAACCGCTGCCTATATAAGTATATTTTTTGTATAAGAAGTCGACCGTGCGATAATCAAACAAGATGTGCAAACAGTAAAGTTGAAGTGCCGCCTTGCAAAACTAATTTAATACTAGAGCGGAAATGAGACAGAGCATCGGGCTCTCTCACTCGTTCTACAGAGATTCGTTTTTATGAGACTAGTACCTACTTATACACATATAATATACACTATAAAATAACGAAGGTAGAATTTCAATATACAATAATAAAATCAAGACATGATATGTCATAAAGATTTCATTTTCATTACGTTACGTGAGTTGTCATTACTTCAGACGAATCCGTCATTTCAAACTTTTCAGACTGATATGATTGATATTAAACTGAACAATCATAAACTAAATCAAAACTAAATTATGTGGACGAGAACATATTTTGACTTCATCTTAACCTTTAAATATTAAATATAATACTTTGTTAAGTCATTCATAAAATAAATTCCGGTAACTTAAAAATTAAATATCCCATTGCTTCAAGATTGCCTGACTGACTTAAAGATTTGAATGTCAAAGAAATTTAAAGATTTTTCAACATCAATCGTGCAAATCTAATATAATTTTGAATTTATATTTATTGAAGACGGGACGTAACATAACAAGACAACGTAGTCAAGAATATAATGAATAAATCACAGATGATGGAAACGTTTTAGTTTTCTGCATTCCAATATTTCAGCTGCCAATAGTATGGTGTAAAATTTTATGTTAATTTTATAATATTGTTAATCAGTAATTCACTAAAAGCTGATTGAATTTATTGCAAATTGAGGGTATGTTAACAATAAAAACGATTGCTGCGATAGGCCATATGCTTTTTTTGTGTTGTCCCGTAAAAATAAAATAATAAATTAATTTTCGGGAATAAATTTTACGTTAAGACTATGTTTCTATTTTGTTCCAATAATGATATTATTGCAATGGTTGTCGTAAAACTTTTGTGATAAATATGTTTTTCCTATGTTGTCCTCATATAGTAATATGAGTACCTTCGGGCAAGTTATTCTCTAGCTGCCGTTTAAGTTGTTGTTTTCACAGAAATGTTGACGCATTATCTCCTCTGAATCATTCATGAAAACAAAAGATACAGAAAAAAAAATTTATATCATTTAGTCAACTCCTCATATATTTTTGTCGATCACTTGCCTAAATACACTAAATAAGATTGTTATTTTAAATAGTCGCATTAATGTTCATAGATATTACAATAATAAATGTTACATAGCATATGTTTCATTGTTATTAACAGATTTATGGCAGTTATTAAGTATGATTGAAAACCGGTAAACCATTTATTTATAAAAAATATGAAGGTGACTTTTAGTAAATATTTCAAATTATAATTTTCCGAGAGCTTTTGTGTTTTGTTAGTGAGGTACTAATTACACGGGTGACATGATCTCAACAACTCCTAATTATTGTGACATGTTATTGTGAGTGTGTGTGTATGTGTGTATACATATATGTGTGTTAACATATTACCGATATTCTTTTTATAAAATCATATATTTTGTTAAAACGTTTATTGCACGATAGATATATATATATATATATGTGTGTGTGAACAGTTTAGAGTTTTTATTAGTTGTTTTTTGTTATTTGACCAAGTTGTCAGTGCAACATTAATTTAAAAATAGAAAATGATGTATCTGTCAAAAGGCAGAGATTAAACTCGATCCTAACAAGCTGTCACCTTTATTGTAACCTTTGTGTGAATTAAATAAAAAACCATTGCTAATTCGCGTGTTCTCTTTCCCCATACCCATTCATATACATATATGAATATATATATCTTTTAAACGCTGTTAACTACTACTAACTGTTCACACATATATAAGAGTAAGACTAAGTTACTTTCCTCTATTGATTGATAATTCTTGTACAAGTGTTTTATTATATAATTTAATATAAATTGCAAATTAAAATAAATATAGCGCTTAAAACAAATGGTATCTCCGAATCCAGATCACGCAGACAATATTCTCTTCATGTAAAGCAATGTCGCTATGAAGCTTATACTTAACGACACGCGGTGAGAGGCCGGTTTCAATAAATAACATTCAGGAACATTAGTAACGTCTATAAGGTTTTTTTAGCTCTTTTTAGCAATGCCTATCTTATCTAACTCCGACTTTTGACCTTCGAGTAATTGATTCATATTAGTTTAATTAAAAGTAGAGTTTTTAATTGATCTTACCTTAATATTATAAGAAAATTAACAGTAACCTTTATGTGATGCAATAAGAATTTGTCTAATAATCATCCAACGTAAGATAATAGAACATTCCTCTTCCACGATTCTATAAGAATTCTTTCTCGAAACGAGGCAGAAATAATAAGCAGTCCTGTATTACCTCGTTGATGGTAAATGATTCGTAATTTTCAAAGCCGTATCGGATACGTTTTAGAAGCCATTTCTTTTCATATATTACTTTTTTAAGTTATGTTTTTACAAATACCACTAATATTATTATTATTAAACTTTTATTCGTGCTCTTAAATTACTACAGAAGTTATAGGAAAAGATTTTTCTATGGACAATTAATTTAATTGTAAGAATTTAATTTAATTTAATTTGGTGACCTTAATTTGAAGCGATATTAATATACCGCATAGAATGAAACATTTTAAAATAAATGCATAGTTAAACATACATTAAATAGTTGTTTCTTTTAATCAGGCAAAACCGACCAAAGCAAATATTTTTACAAAAATGCCAGTCTAGGAATATAAAACTACTTAAAATAATCAATTTAATAAATAAAGGATACAAAGGGGATCGGCAGATCCCACAATACAACCTCTCAACGGGCAATGTCTTCGGCTACTCAATATATAATGACCAGCGCCTTACTTGCCCGCTTCTGGTGTAGTACAAGGAAGGTGGTCACTATCTATACGAGTCAAGATTTTGAATTTCCCCCAAGTGAGGAATAAATTGTGTACTATATAGTAAAAGGAAAATAATTAAGAGATAAGGTTGGATACTTAAGTGTTCCATCGCGTGACCACGAGTTCCACGCACACTTCGAGAGAGAATTCAGCTACTAGTTCGGCGCTGCAACCAACGATTCAAACACTTGAAACACTCAGGAAATTTAAATTTTTGAAAACTTTTAACACCGGTATATAATTTCACCATAAACCTTTAAAAATACTGAAAAGACCGAAAACTATCCCGACCGATACGTGCGACCGCACACCAACCGTTGAAACTATCGTCGTATAAATTATGATAAAATAAATGTTAAATTAATTCAGGATAATGTTAGTTAAATATAATATTTACTGACTTCAGTCATCTTCACAAAGATGGAAAACATTGAAAAATATTGGCTGTATATATATGTGTATTAATTAATTTAATTATCTACTTAATAAGTTTATTTTATTTATGAAACATGATGAAAAGTGTTATTATAATAATATAAATGTATATGTATCATTTTTTGCCTTGTGTTGTTGAATATAAAGTTTTCTTCAATATTTTTTCTAAAGTTTTCTTATTTTATATAATAGCAGTTTTATAACACAACGAAGTGTTAATCTTCAATTATTTATCTTGTATGGATAGCAACATAAAAGTTAGTGGAAAACTTGATTAATTACGGAACGTGGAGATGAGTTTACTATAGTTGGCAAAATACACTCAATTATAACTTTGTTATAACTTCTGAAGGATTCATTACAAATCTCATTAATATAATGCCTCAAATATAATAGTTATGAATAAAAAGTTTTAAAAACTACGGTAACATTTATAATAATTAATCTATGATAAATAGAGAAATGGAGGAATGGATATATGGAATTGTCATATGTGAGGTTGTTGCGGTTCCAATAATTCTATCAATAAATAATGGTAATGGCGCCGTAAACTATCGATGGAGTGAGTCGCAATCATCACTGTGAATGTGTACACCAATATCATTAAGGCTGCGGTGACGATAATGTACCAGTGGAGTTATACATACAGGATAAATGTTAAATGTTTGTTTATAGCATTGTACAATGTACAACACTATATTCGAACTGTATTGTGCAAAAAGTCAGATTTAGTGTGCGTCAGACCTTCACAACAATGGCTGCCTATTTATTTATTCTTAAAACGTACTACAAATCGCATTAAATAACTTCTACACAACTAACAATGTTTTAATTAAGCTTTCATCCATTTGGTATGACGTTTCATTATTTAGTTCAGTATTTAATGACATATCCTAGTATTAGTATTGTTAATGGGATTATTTGTTAGAACTGATCTCCTCGTATAATGATCATAATACCGATTCAAAGTCTTCATTAACATAATTATATACTGTTACATATATTAGAATTATGACTAATATGTCTGTTATATAATTATGCATTCATAAAATAATATAAAATAAATTATTTTAGTTTAAAATGAACAATGTGAAAAGTAATTGTATTAGATATTTATTTTAATGGTATTGTAAAAAATGGCAGGTTTTGGATTTAGATTTTTAATTAAACCAAACCATTAACCCGTCAAGCCTGAAAGCATTTTTAAAATATTTTTTTTCAAAACTTTATTTTCTTAAATTATTAATATTATTTTATGAAAATATAAATTTAAGGAAACTAAGTAATATATCGGCTAATAATTATTTTCTCTTTATCCTACCGAAAATCGGAGTAGGTATAACAAACATGTTTATTTGAACATAATATCTGGCAAATTTGTTGGTAATACGTTATATTGCTATTTTCTTGCGCATTTCGCATTGCAGTTGCAACACCTACGAGGGCCAAACTGAAAGTTTTTAGAACTGGCCACTTAAAAGTATTATATTAAAAAATATAGTTTAAATTTTGAAAATAGAACTCTTTACCAATATTATTGAGTGTACATTTCATTCATTTGTCATTTGTTTTACGATTTGGCGGCAAATTGAAAATTGTCTGTGCACGTCAGAATGAATTTAAGCCGAGAAAATTTTCGTGCAATGATTTTTTATGAATTTCGATGTCATTTAAGTCAACAAGAAAGTTATGATAGACTTTGATTGGCTTTTCACGATGAAGCCCCATCTCGTGCCACAGTTTACAACTGGTTTAATGAATTCAAACGTGGTCGAACTAATCTCACCGATGATTTGCGTGAGGGACGGCCTTCTACAGCGACGATTGAAGATAACATCAGTGTTGTGCGGCGTATGATAGAGACTGACAAAAGAGTGACCTATCAGCAGATTCGGACAAGTCTAGACATAGGTATGAGTCAAGTGCACAAAATCCTCCATGAACATTTAGCGGTCAGGAAGCTTTGTGCCCGCTGGATACCGCATAATTTGACCGAGGCTCAAAAACTCCGCCGTGTTGATTGGTGCCGAGAAATGATCCAAAAATTTAACTGAGGTGACTCAAATGCTGTGTTCGACATACTAACGGGTGACGAAAGCTGGATTTACTGTTATGATCCGGAAACCAAAAGACAGTCTGCTCAGTGAGTGTTTCCTTCCGAAGAGTTGCCAACTAAAGTGAAGAGAGTTCGAAGTGTTGGAAAAAAGATGGTGGTCTCGTTCTTCGGAAAGACAGGTCATTACGCGACAGTAGTCTTAGAGGATCAGAAAACGGTTAATGCAGATGGTATACTAACAATTGTTTGCCACTTGTCTTGGAAAAAGTTCGAGAGAAACGACCTCGCAGCGGGATCCTCCTTCATCACGACAATGCCTCGTCGCACACCGCCAGGCAAACGATCGACTATTTGGTGACCTCAGACGTGGAATTACTGGGTCACCCGCCGTATAGCCCCGACCTTTATTTATTTATTTTTATTTATTTCCGAAAATAAAAGAAAAACTTCGAGGAAAACGTTTTATAGACGCCCAAGAAGCAGTGGCTGCATTTCAAAACGCCGTCCAAGAGACCCCTAAGTCCGAGTGGGCAAGGTGCTTTTCTCAATGGTTCCATCGAATGCAGCGACGTATTGATGTAAATGGACGCCATTTTGAAAAGTTACAGTAAAACTAATAACTTGCTAGAATGCTTAGTTTTTGATTTTCTAAGAACTTTCAGTTTGACCCTCGTATAAAGTTTATAAAATAAAACATTACGTCTATCGAAAATATATTATAATTAACTTTAAAAACAAGGAAGAAACAAAAACTATTTTTTGGCACAAAAAAAACTCATTTCAGGGACAAATACATGTACAGTCCTACACACAATTCATATATAAATATATTTTATTATATTACATGTTTTTCTTATAAACTTATTAGTATATTAGGTCTTTTAAATGTAACTATCAATCCAACTTTCCAGACACAGGAAGTAACATAAAGTGAATAAATAAAATCAGCTATAGTATGGAACTGCAGTAGAAACTATCCCGATGCAACCAACGTTCTAGCAGATAATTTTTATTAGTCATTTATACTTTACTTATTATATATTACAGATATGATTTTAAAACATATATATATATACATATATATGTATATGTATGACTAGTGTATGGTGATATTGTATGTAAAAAATATTAATTCTAAAATTATTGAAATTATAAATAAGAAGACCTTATGAATATAAAAATAACACAAACCTTTTTATCATATTTTTTACATGGTTATATTTATCTTCAAGTGTGAAACATTAACAGGAGTTACTTAATATTATACTGAAGGTTCAGTTCTTTGTAACAATTAAGTTTAATTAGAAATTAAGCTTCAAGAAAGGTGCAAACAATATTTCTTGTATTATTTCCTGTTTTAATAAGTACTCTTAATATAATATAACAATATATCATAAATCTAATATAACATTATATCATAAACGTTTATTACTCAGTGTATTACTCGTGGTTCTCACCTATTAATTTTGATATTTAATCTATATACAAAGAGGTTTAAAACATTGTTGTACTTTAATAAAGATATTACTTAAGCTTCGTGATAACTTCTCAATAGTTAAAGTTTAATAGTATGAAACCGCAACTTAGTCCTCTAACTTTACAACTTAACACATTCTCGTAGACATGTTGTGTGTACTAGATATTAACACACAACAAACAAGTATATTTTATGTTATGTTTAAGACAAATCTGACAATATCATCTACTTATCATTTAAAACTATAAACACAATCTGAATAGAATTTTAATAAAAACCTTTTAATATACTAATAGTTCCCTCGTAATGAAGTCTGTTTAATATATTACCACATTAGAAAGGCTTTACGAGGATAAAGTTATATTCACAGTATTCCTTTTTCTTATCTCTTTAACATTCATATAAAATATCCAGACTATTCCTGGAATTATTTCTGACCGTTGTTAAATCCATTAGTGATTTATTATGAATGTGAGATTATATTTTCTTTGTATGGTCTTTTATATATTAATTATATTGTAGCACACTTTTTCAATCACGGGTAAACGAAGTTATAAATACACGTATATAATAATTTAAGTCTGAAGATGCTTTTTTGAATACTAATGAGTGAACGTATTAGTGTAAATATACAATTACATATCAACGTTATTTTAGTATTTTAAGTAAAATTATGTAAATTATAAATTATACTTATTTAGAATAGATTAATTATGTTGTGTTAGTTTGGCCATTTTTTATTAACATTCACATATCCATTATGTAACTCAATAATCAATAGTATTAAAATGTAAATTAAACATATGTTAAAAGAATATTCAAGCAGTCTCTCCCCGGTTCTTTTCTATCGCTTTCCTCTATAGAAGCGTGCTACTGTAATTTAACGTTTCATATACACAATTTATAACTATTTGATATAAAAAACTTTGATTTTGACTTTGATTCTGGGAATCACTCTTGACTCTTGCAATCATAAGATCCTCTGAGAAAAATAAATAAAAAAAAGACGTCACAAAATGAGTTTAAACAAAAGTTCCAGTAATTAATTAACTATTTCAGACACTTTTAAAGGCCGCCATACAAACAGAGGCTCCGCGACCCTTCGCTATTCCTTCTACAGAGCTGGAGTTACTAATGGCTTTTGTAATATTTAATTAATTGAAGACAATATAGGCCAGGCCTTTCCATCCACTGAATCTGGATATACATCCAAAGACATCAGTGTAATTTAATATTGTCTATTACAGAATAGCGTTTTCTATTACTACTACTAAGAGATACTCTTGAAGCTTTAATACCTTTATATACGAAATAAAATAAATTTCCTCTACAATAGGCTTGACCCTTGGCATGTTTAAGTGATATTATATAATCTTAGTAACACAGACATTTGTCACATATAAAGTATATTTATTGTCGGAAGTTTCAAGGCAGCTAACGTGGCAGGTAAATGTGGAAACGAGGAAAATGTTGGTCTCTTATTCAGTACAATTCACTGCGTAATATGGTTGCATATAAATAAATCAAATGTAGGTTCTCTATACAATCTAAGTCATATATGTTATAAGCTAAGCTTATTTAAGTGTCATGTTGAAGTCATAATTCAAAGTTTAAATAAATAATATACACCTCATAAACCGTTAAATTAAAATTGATGATATGTTTAAATGAAAGAAATTATATATTTTATGCATAAATTGAGATAACTTTTTAGTTGCAATTGTCTTTATAAAACAATAAATGGTAACAATTACTTAATTATATATTTATTATATATCGGAATTATGAAACGAGATCTTCCCGCGCCGAGATCTGTATATTCTGAGAGCAATCACTCTCACAGACATTGTTAGACTTGCAAGATATGAGGTTACTCTCGTCTTGCAATGAATAAACAGGGTTTTAAATGTCCTATCGATCGGACCTATTGCAGTTGTTTTATATGAAACCGCGCCATAACTGAATGAAGTTAGGGAGCGGATATCATTTGAAAAAAATACAAATAACAAATAAATTTGTTTATTTTAAATACCTTAAACACAAACGGCCCTTAAGCCCCGGACAGCTTTAACAAAGTGACGGTGCTGCTCCCCGGCGAGATCACTTCAATTCTGAATTTGGATATGATTGAGAAATTGTAATTTTTGTATCATTATACAATTAATAATACAATTTGTAATTGATTGTAACATTTCTTAGGACTGTTAAATACTTGTCGTTATTATTGAAGTTTGAAACGTTTAGCATTGTCATTGTTTTGTAATCTTTTATATATTTATATTCATTTATATCAAACACTCCGTTTTATATTAATTATACAATGCCTTTACATCTCCGGCAGTACTATTAAAAAAAAAACAAAATTTCACAAGGAAATGTTACTCTAATTAAGATGCTACTATTTTGTCCGAACAACTTTTTCATTCAATTAACTTTCGA
The DNA here is from genome assembly GCA_918358695.1 of Melinaea menophilus ssp. n. AW-2005. Taxonomy (NCBI): domain Eukaryota; kingdom Metazoa; phylum Arthropoda; class Insecta; order Lepidoptera; family Nymphalidae; genus Melinaea; species Melinaea menophilus. The sequence goes on from OU911043.1 coordinate 23,839,627, forward strand.
ATGGCCTGAGCCTTTAAAATCAGAAAGAGGAAAATAGAACAAATTATATAACTCAAAGAGCAACTAGTTATTTACGGGATCTACGAGTATTTCAATCAGTCCGTTATAACACACCGGCTGGTACAATCACGTAGTTCAATGATTGTTGTTTAAACAGACATACAGTGCTATAGTATATATACTTGCTTTGTTGTAACTGTTCATATCATTAATAGATTTAGTGATTCATCAAATACAAAACTTTAAATTCAATCCAAATTTAAATGTGAAACAGTGATCACAATAAAGAAATACCCTGTTTGTTGAGTTATTCTTCTAAGAGCAGGGGTTTGGAAACCTCGTAATCTTAATTTTACGTCGGAGAGTGTCCTTATTTAGTTGAGCATGGTATCAAAATAGGTCATGGTATCCTGCTGACACTTCCATTTGACGTACATTAGTGATCACTGGTATTGATTCAAAGGGGAAAAGATAAGTATTTTAAATATTGAACTAAAATATATTTGCAATAAATTTAATAGTAATAGATGACCTTTTTAGTTAAATTCTGATGTTTAAACGCGTCCGGACCCTCGTCTCAGACATCGACAGCATCTCACGAGACGCCGGGTTTATTTAATTAATCTTTTCCGGGTTTATCTAATTCATGACACTTCTGGTTTTGACAGTATTATATGATATACAAAGTTAAATGTACAGTTTCAATAAAGTATTATAAATCAAATATCATAGAACTAAGTCAGTTTTAAAACTATTATTTATATCAATTTGATATAATAATACCTTGAATTTAATAATAATAAAATACAAGATATTTGTAAATAATTGACGTTAGGTTAAGTTAGTATGATGTGTGTGTGTGTGTGAGTGCGTGTTAGATATGAAAGCCTATGTGTGATAAATATGTGAAAGCAAAAACAAACAAGTTGCTATGCATGTGATCTGAAAGTTACACGCATGTAGAGTAGCTGATTAGTGCAAATAACTAACTTGGCGTTAGATCGAAGATGATTTTTAAGTTAAATAGAAATATAATTATTAACATTCCACATTATAATAAATACTTTTATGTTTTTAAAAACCTTGTATTATAAACTATAACAATTCATATTTAATACTTATACATGTAAATATTAATGTAGTCGGTACCAAAACATCTTTCAGCAAGAATGGTAGCTGAATAATAGTAAAAGTAGTCCCAGAATATGCTAATGGCTTGACACGAGCTATTAGTGAAGTGAGTTTGGAAACTACCTTTAAAATAACCTTAAAATAACTTTAACTACTGCCTTTAAAATAACTTAGTTATGCACCCAATATAAAACTACATTCAGGGATAAAAGATATTTTAGAGATAAAAATAAAACTAGTATTCTGAACTCACATCCCGGTGTAATCTGCAACAACATTATAACTTTTAGTGCCGTCAGTTCTCGCTAATGCACGCAGTCGCGTGGCAATTTAAAAACATTCACGTTCAAGACAATATAATCTTTATGGAAAGACTATTGTTATATAGTTAACAACAGAGAATGAAACTCCAGTATTAACAAATCAACATTGAGGAACATTAGATACGTTTACTATGACTAAGTTAGAATTAAAACATATGTATTTTCATTACTTACTTTAAATCTATTGTTAGGTATTTATATCTACAGAACCGGTCTGATCTGATTCCGTTTTCTGCCCTTCGAGTGCCGATTAGGCGAAATTAGTTTTGATTCAAATATAGTGTTTTAAATTGCTTTTGCGTTAATATTATAGACTAATTAGGGCTTATCTTTATAACTTCCGGATGTGATATAATAAAAATATGTGTCTAATAATAATCCAATCTAAGGTAATGGGACATTTCTTTTCCACAATTCAATAGGCATTCTCTCTCGAAACGATGCAGAAACCATAAGAAGTCCTTTATTACCTTAATAATTGTTAATGATTCGTAAACTACGAGAGCGTATCGGATATGCTTTAGAAGCCATCTCTTTGTATGTATCCGATTGTACAGTGTATCTGCGTTCTTGTAAAAGTTATGTATTTCCAAATACCACTATTATTTTGTTAGTATAAAACTTTTGCATGTGCTAATATAGAAGTTATAGGAAAAACATTTTTAAACAAAAGATTGTTTAACTGTTTTTTTCTTAATCAGTGAAATCAGACCAATATAAAATTATTTACATACATCATATAAGGGGATCGGGCCCCTCAAGACAACTCCTTACCTAGCATTTTTGTTAGCTACTACATATACGACTACTCTATAAATATTGACTAGCACAACACTAACACAATGAAAGAGGTCACTTAGTCAGTCTGTACCACTCACGGATTTAGCGTCCCCCAGAGTGAGGGATGAATTGTATACTGTGTAGTAAAAGGGAAATTAGGGATAAAATATTTGATACTTAAGTGTTACGTCGCGTGTCCTCCGTTTTCAGTTCCAGTTCGGCGCTGCAGCAGACCATCAAACACTCGACACCACCTACGAAATGTAATATTTTGGAAACTAGTAAAACTGATGCTAATTACCGAAAACTATTCCGATGAATAAGCGTGCGTCGGTCACACCAAAAAGCGTAAGCACTACCTCCGTTTTAATTATAATAAAAAAATGTGCATGTACCCTCTTAATAAAAAAAATAATAAAAGTAAGTTTAGCGTGTGACCATGTGTGTATACATGCAACTGCACAATTAAAAGTAATTCATAATAATAAAACCAAAGAATATTTTTTAAAAAAGTTCTTAGATCGTTCAAAAAAATTTTTTTTTTATTTTGTTGAGAATACATCTCAATCGATAAAACTTTATCCTTTTTTCAAGTTTAATTAAATTCCGCAACTCGTTCCGACATTTGTTATCTGAGCTTATTGAATTATAAATAGTACAGCTTAATTCTGGAGCATCTAATATTACTTTAGAGATGTTGCAATTGGCAGAAGTGCGTCTGTAATTTTTAATATTATGTAATACTGTACTTAATATTTCTACTTTTAAATCTATACTAATCAAGAAAGAGGTAAACTTTGTTTAAGAGTTTTTGTTTGAAATTGATAAAGTCAAAAACCTTCTTTCACCTGTCGAAAACTACGATATTGGCTTGTAACAAATGCTCCTTGTTATGCCGCAATTTCTATCTTATCTGACTCCGTCTTTTGACCTTCGAGTAAGTGGGTCTTATTAGTTTCATTAAAAGTAGTGTTTTAAATTGCTCTCACCTTAATATTATAAAAAAAACTTAGCGGTAACCTTTATGTGATACAATAAGAATGTGTCTAATAATCATCCAATCTAAGATAATAGAACATTCCTCTTCCACGATTCAATAAGAATTATTTCTCGAAACGAGGCAGAAATAATAAGCATAACATAGTAATAGAGGACATTACCTCGTTGATGGTAAATCAATCGTAATTTTCAAAGCCATTTCTTTTCATATATAGGATTGTCGATTGTCTGCGAGTGTTTTTTAAGTTATTTTTTTAGAAATACCACTATCATTTTATTATTATTAAACTTTTGTCCGTGCTCTTAAATTACTATAGAAGTTATAGGAGAAGATTTTTCAATAGACATTCTTATAATTTATTAATTATAAGAATTTAATTTAATTTAATGTGGTGACCTTAATTTGAAGCGATATATTATAAGACTGAAACATTTTAAAATAAATTGATAGTTAAACATACATTAAATAGTTGTTTCTTTTAATCAGGGAAATCCGACCAAAGCAAAAATATTTACAAAAGTGCCAGTCTAGAAATATAAAACTACTTAAAATAATCAATTTAATAAATAAAGGATACAAAGGGGATCGGCAGATCCCACAATACAACCTCTCAACGGGCAATGTCTTCGGCTACTCAATATATAATGACCAGCGCCTTACTTGCCCGCTTCTGGTGTAGTACAAGGAAGGTGGTCACTATCTATACGAGTCAAGATTTTGAATTTCCCCCAAGTGAGGAATAAATTGTGTACTATATAGTAAAAGGAAAATAATTAAGAGATAAGGTTGGATACTTAAGTGTTCCATCGCGTGACCACGAGTTCCACGCACACTTCGAGAGAGAATTCAGCTACTAGTTCGGCGCTGCAACCAACGATTCAAACACTTGAAACACTTAGGAAATTTAAATTTTTGAAAACTTTTAACACCGGTATATAATTTCACCATAAACCTTTAAAAATACTGAAAAGACCGAAAACTATCCCGACCGATACGTGCGACCGCACACCAACCGTTGAAACTATCGTCGTATAAATTATGATAAAATAAATGTTAAATTAATTCAGGATAATGTTAGTTAAATATAATATTTACTGACTTCAGTCATCTTCACAAAGATGGAAAACATTGAAAAATATTGGCTGTATATATATGTGTATTAATTAATTTAATTATCTACTTAATAAGTTTATTTTATTGAGCTGAGCGAAGCGAAGCTCTTTACTGGTCAGATCGCAAAAAATGCGAACTCTCTGTTCTTAAAAACTATTCGAGCTACGTTAACGAAACTCGCCACAACGATTGCGACCATAAGGCGCTAAGCATATATTTAATTTTTTTTAAATCGTATTTCTGAATTCAGTATTATTTACTAATTCAGTTTAGGATAATTTACGTGCTAGCTCAGAAACTACGCATACCACAGTTTCGAAACTCGGCATGGTGTTTGATGCCACATTGCTTTATGACTGTGCAAAATTTCGGATAATTTCGGTCAACAGATCTTGAACAATTAACAGAACTAATTTAGTTCGATTAGTGACTCACCAGCGCGCGCCTGCTCGATGCACGAGTTACGAGTGGATTGAAATCTAAGAAAGTGTGTAACTACTCTCATACATAGCAGAACTGACTATAAATTCGTCAGAATGCAGATCACATTCAGCTTGAAGCACACTAAAAGAATAGTAAGTTTTCGAATTACAGTAAAAAAATTTCAATTCACCAGAAAATTGTCCATAGACTTATCATATGGAACGTCTCATACCGGCGCGCGTCTCAAGTTAAAAGAACTAAATAAAAGGAACAACTTAACGAACGTTTCAGTTGCGTGTGAGGCTTCGAACAGGCAAGGTTCCGTCCGAATATTTCCTTTCACTTTTATTTTTCATTTTGCTATCCCAATTTAATATTTTATATCCACTCGCTATACATTTCATCATAATAATTCGTTATATCCCAAAGGAGGTCGAATGCTTTCTAATGTATCAATAGTATCGCAGTGGACCTAATTGTTTCAGCGTGATGCCATTACGAACGAATTTCATTTCCATTACAAAAAGAAGGGTGTTATGAGCAATTCTGTAGAAAATTTTCCATTCAAAGACATGAAACGAATATCAAGCTTGACATGTTTTCCAAATGATTTATTGATGATATCCTATATTTCCATTTAACTCTCGTAGCGTTTGTAAGGACTAAGCTAAAGAACATCGTAGTAAATAGCCTGCCGTGCACAGAGCAAAAGTTAGCTCAGCTCCCGACCCCGCTTGCGTGGCCTAGTTTATGAAACATGATGAAAAGTGTTATTATAATAATATAAATGTATATGTATCATTTTTTGCCTTGTGTTGTTGAATATAAAGTTTTCTTCAATATTTTTTCTAAAATTTTCTTATTTTATATAATAGCAGTTTTATAACACAACGAAGTGTTAATCTTCAATTATTTATCTTGTATTTGGATAGCAACATAAAAGTTAGTGGAAAACTTGATTAATTACGGAACGTGGAGATGAGTTTACTATAGTTGGCAAAATACACTCAATTATAACTTTGTTATAACTTCTGAAGGATTCATTACAAATCTCATTAATATAATGCCTCAAATATAATAGTTATGAATAAAAAGTTTTAAAAACTACGGTAACATTTATAATAATTAATCTATGATAAATAGAGAAATGGAGGAATGGATATATGGAATTGTCATATGTGAGGTTGTTGCGGTTCCAATAATTCTATCAATAAATAATGGTAATGGCGCCGTAAACTATCGATGGAGTGAGTCGCAATCATCACTGTGAATGTGTACACCAATATCATTAAGGCTGCGGTGACGATAATGTACCAGTGGAGTTATACATACAGGATAAATGTTAAATGTTTGTTTATAGCATTGTACAATGTACAACACTATATTCGAACTGTATTGTGCAAAAAGTCAGATTTAGTGTGCGTCAGACCTTCACAACAATGGCTGCCTATTTATTTATTCTTAAAACGTACTACAAATCGCATTAAATAACTTCTACACAACTAACAATGTTTTAATTAAGCTTTCATCCATTTGGTATGACGTTTCATTATTTAGTTCAGTATTTAATGACATATCCTAGTATTAGTATTGTTAATGGGATTATTTGTTAGAACTGATCTCCTCGTATAATGATCATAATACCCATTCAAAGCCTTCATTAACATTATTATATACTGGTACATATATTGGAATTATGACCAATAAGTCTGTTATATAATTATGTATTCATAAAATAAATAATTTTAGTTTAAAATGAACAATGTGAAAAGTAATTGTATTAGGTATTTATTTTAATGGTATTGTTAAAAATGGCAGGTTTTGGATATAGATTTTTAATTAAACCAAACCCTTAACTCGTCAAGCCTGAAAGCATTTTTAAAATAGTTTTTTTTTCAAAATTGACTTTATTTTCTAAAATTATTAATATTATTTTATGAAAATATAAATTTAAGGAAACTAAGTAATATATCGGTTAAGAATTATTTTCTCTTTATCCTACAGGAAATCGGAGGAAGTATAACAAAAATGTTTATTTGAACTTAATTTCTGGCAAATCTTTTGGTAATACGTTACATTGCTATTTTCTTGCGCATTTCGCATTGCAGTTGCAACATCTATAAAGTTGAAAGTTGAAAGCGATTGGCGAGGTGCAGTCATCGTACATTTGTATAAAGGCAAAGGTTCACAGATAGACTGTGCAAGCTATAGGGCTATCAGTTTGATTAGCTTGGGTGGTAAAGTTAATGCTAAAATATTAGCGAGAAGAATGCAAGAGAGATCTGAAGGGCTGTTGTGGGAGGCCCAAGGAGGTTTTAGACCTGGAAGAGGGGGTATAGATCAGATCTTTTCCCGCCGCATGATCACGGAAAAGTTTTTGGCCCTAAACCAAAAGGTTTTCTGTGCTTTTGTGGATTTGGAAAAGGCGTTTGACAGGGTTGTGAGGAAGAAATTATGGGAGATACTGCCCCGATACAATATGAGCGGACCCTTGCTACAGGCTGTAAAATCTCTTTACAGAGATCACTCAGTCTGTGTGCGAGTAAGAGCTGACATGTCGCCCTGGTTTGACATCCAATCGGGTGTTAAGCAAGGTTGCGCTATGTCAACTTGGTTGTTCAATTTGTATTTGGATAGTTGTGAAAGACAGTAACATGGGAGTGAAAGTAGGTGACCTTTAGATCAATTGCTTGCTTTATGCAGATAATGCAGTGCTCATTGCATCATCAGAATGCGATTTGCAGGCATTGGTCACCACTCTGAAAGATGGGTGTGAAAATAATGGTCTAAGCCTGAATGCAGATAAGAGGAAGTCAGTCTAGCTGACTGAATCCGCAATGAAGAGATCCACAGAATGGCAGGTACTAGCGAAGATGTCATAGTGAAAATGAAGAAGAACGTGCTCATCTGGTTTGGGCACGTCGAACGAATGACTGATGAAAGAATGGTAAAAAAGATTTATACAGGAAAAGTGAGCGGTAAGAGAGACAGGGGGAGGCCTCAAGTGACCTTCGAAAAAACAGCATCTATGATACTGGAGGAAGGTCACGTAAAAAGCAGGAGGGCATGTATGAAAAGGTTGATGTCAGTGGCCGAGGCGAAAGAGGTATGCAGGGACCGTAGCGTTTGGCGCTCCGTCGTCTCTGGCTACCCCGCAAGGGATATGGCGTGAAGGTAAATAAATAAATAAATATCTATGCAGTTTATTTAATTAAAATTAAAAACCAAATTAATTATTTCATTAAAAACATTACGTCTATCGAAAATATATTATAATTAACTATGTTATAATTAACTTTAGAAACAAAAACTCATTTCAGGGACAAGCACATGTACAGTCCTACACACAACTCATATATAAATATATTTTATTATTTTACATATTTTTCTTATAAACGAATTAGTTCCGAGTTTCCTAAAAGACAAATAATGTCCAGAAGATGAATATATATTTTAAATTTTAAGAAATCATTATTTTTGTGTCAAAGATTATAATATATTGCACTTTGACACAGTAATAACCTCATTATCCGTTTTCAATAAGCACCTTTAGAGTCAAATAATAAATAACACTATACTTAAACTTACCTTTACACATATTCTACAAAAGAAACATAAAAATTATTCACTTATTTCCGAATTTGGAGCTTTAAGTTACATAATATTGTGCTGAAGCTTCAGTTCTTTGTAACAATTAAGTTTAATTAGAAATTAAGCTTCAAGAAAGGTGCAAACAATATTTCTTGTATTATTTCCTGTTTTAATAAGTGCTCTTAAAATAATATAACAATATATCATAAGCGTTTATTACTCGTGTTTCTCACCTCTCTCATTAATTTTGATATTTAATTTATACACAAAGAGCTGTATAGCTCTTTAATAAAGATATTGCTTAAGCTTCGTGATAACTTCTCGATAGTTAAAGTTTAATAGTGCGGAAACCACAACTTAGTCCTCTAACTTTACAACATAACACATTCTCGTAGACATGTTTTGTGTGTAATAGATATTAACACACAACAAACAAGTATATTTTATGTTATGTTTAAGACAAATCTGATAATATCAGCTCCTTATCATTTAAAACTATAAACAAATTCTGAATCGAATTTTAATAAAAACCTTTTAATATACTAATAGTTCCCTCGTAATGAAGTCTGTTTAATATATTATCACATTAGAAAGGCTTTACGAAGATAAAGTTCTATTCACAGTATTCCTTTTTCTTATCCCTTTAACAGTCATATTAAAATACTTATGTTTGAACGTTGTTAAGTCCGTTAATATGATTTAATATTAATGTGAGTTTATATTTTCTTTATATGGTCTTTTATATATTAATTATATAGTTGCACACTTTTTCAATCATGAGTAAACGAAGTTTATAATTACACGTATAATTTAAGTCTGAAGATGCTTTTTTGGATACTAATAAGTGAACGTATTAGTGTAAATATACAATTACATGTCAACGTTAGTTTAGTATTTTAAGTAAAATTATGTAAATTATAAATTATACTTATTTAGAGTGGATTAATTATGTTGTGTTAGTTTGGCCATTTTTATTAACATTCACATGGCCATTATGTTTTCGCATTTACAACGGGCAGTGTTCCGAAGAACTATTTGATCTGATGCCTGCCGCCGAATTTCATCACCGCACAGCGCGCCATCGCCTCCAATATCATCCTTACCACCTGGATGCGTGGCGATCCTCCACTGTGCGGTTCTCAAGGACATTTTTTCCACGTTCCACTCGCTTGTGGAACGAACTCCCTTCGGCGGTATTTCCAGATCGGTACGACATGGGTACCTTCAAAAAAGGTTCGTTTATTCATACCTACAAGGCCGGCAACACTCTTGTAAATCCTTGGATGTTGCAAGAGTTCATGGGCGGCAGTGATCACGTCCATCTGTGACCAGCTCGTTTGCCCACCTCTAACATAAAAAAAATAAAAAAAAAATATGTAACTATATAATCAATATTATAAAAATGTAAAATAAACATAAAAATTAAAAGTTAAAGGAATATCCAAGGAGTCTCTCCCCGGTTCTTTTCTGTCGATTTCCTCTACTACTGTAATTTAACGTTTCATATACATAATTGAAAATTATTTATTGATATAAAACTTTGATTTTGATTTTGGGAATCACTCTTGACTCTTGCAATCACAAGATCCTCTGAAGAAGATAAATTAATAAAAAGTCACAAAATGAGTTTAAACAGAAGTGCCAGTAATTAATTAATTATTACAGACACTTCTTAAGGCCGCCAAACAAAAAGAGACTCCGCGATCCTTCGCTATTCCTTCTACAGAGCTTGAGCTACTAATGGCTTTTGTAATATTTAATTAATTGAAGACAATGTAAGACAGGACTTTCCATCTACTGAATCTGGATATACATTCAAAGACATCAGTGTAATTTAATATTGATTATTACATAATAGCGTTTTCTATTACTACTAATAGATACTTTTAAAGATTTCATATTTTTTTATATGAAGTTAAATAAGTTTCCTCTACAATAGGCTCGACCCTTGGCATGTTTAAGTGCTATTATATAATCTCAGTAACACAGACGTTGGTCACATATAAAGTATATTTATTATCGGAAGTTTTAAGGCAGCTAATGTTTCTTTGGAAAGTTTAATGAGCTGGTAAGTACAACAATGTGGAAACGAGGAAAATGTTGGTCTCTTATTCAGTACAATTCACTGCATAATATGGTTGCATATACATAAATCAAATATAGGCTCTCTATACAATCTAAGTTTGTTATTTAAGTGACATGTTGAAGTCATAATTCAAAGTTTAAATGAATAATATACACCTCATAAATCGTTAAATTAAAATTGATGATATGTTTAAATGAAAGAAACTATATATTTTATGCATAAATTGAGATAATTTTTAGTTGAAATTGTCTTTATAAAACAACAAATGGCAACAATTACTAATTTTTATTTTTATCGGAATTATGAAACGAGATCTTCGCGCGCCGAGATCTATATAATCTGAGAGCAATCACTTTCACAGACATTGTTAGCCTTGCAAGATATGAGGTTACTCTTGTCTTGCAATGAATAAACAGGGTATTAAACGTTCTATCTAGGGAGCGGACATCATTTGAAAAAAATACAAAAAACAAATAAATTTGTTCATTTTAAATACCTTAAACGCAAATGGCCCTTAAGCCCCGTACAGCTTTAACAAAGTGACGGTGACTTCAATTCTGAATTTGGATACGATTGAGAAATTGTAATTTTTGTATTATTATACAATTAATAATTATTTTTAAATCATAAAACTGTAATTGATTGTAACAATTCTTAGGACTGTTAAATACTTGTCGCTATTAGTGAAGTTCATTGTTTTGTAATCTTTCATATATTTATATTCATTTATATCAAACACTCCGTTTCAGATTAAGTATACAATGCCTTTACATCTCCTGCAGTACTATTAAAAAAAATCGTAAATTTCACAAGAAAATGTTACTCTAATTAAGATGCTACTTCATGTCCGAACAACTTTTTCGTCCAATTAACTTCAAAGGGCCTGAGCCTTTAAAATAAGAGGGAGGAAAATAGTACAAATTATATAACTCAAAGAGCCACTAGTTATTTCAGGGATCTATTTCAATCAGTCTGTTATAACACACCGACTGGTACAATCACGTAGTTCACCCGTTGTTGTTAAAACAGACATACGGTGCTATAATATATGTACATACTTTTGTTGTGATTGTTCATGTCATTAATAGGTTTAGTATTTCATCAAATGCAAAACTTTAAATTCAATCCAAATTTAAATGTGAAACAGTGATCACAATAAAGAAATACCCTGTTTGTTGAGTTATTCTTCTAAGAGCAGGGGTTTGGAAACCTCATAATCTTAATTTTACATTGGAGACTGTCTTTACAAGTGCTTATTTAGTTGAGCATGGTATCAAAATAGATTTTGCTGACGCTTCCATTTGACGTACATTAGTGATCAATACCAGTAGTATTGATTCAAAGTGGAAAAGATATAAGTACTTTAAATATTGAACCTAAATATATTTGCAATAAATTTAATAGTAACAGATGACCTTTTGGTTAAATTCTGCTGTTTAAACGCGTCGCGACCCTCGTCTCAGACATCGACAGCATCTCACGAGACGCCGGGTTTATTTAATTAATCTTTGATATTGATATTCATGACACTTCTGGTTTTGACAGTATTATATTATATACAAAGTTAAATGTACAGTTTCAATAAAGTATTATAAATCAAATATCATAGAACTAAGTCAGTTTTAAAACTATTATTTATATCAATTTGATATAATAATACCTTGAATTTAATTATAATAAAATACAAGATATTTGTAAATAATTGACGTTAGGTTAAGTTAGTATGATGTGTGTGTGTGTGAGTGCGTGTTAGATATGAAAGCCTATGTGTGATAAATATGTGAAAGCAAAAACAAACAAGTTGCTATGCATGTGATCTGAAAGTTACACGCATGTAGAGTAGCTGATTAGTGCAAATAACTAACTTGGCGTTAGATCGAAGATGATTTTTAAGTTAAATAGAAATATAATTATTAACATTCCACATTATAATAAATACTTTTATGTTTTTAAAAACCTTGTATTATAAACTATAACAATTCATATTTAATACTTATACATGTAAATATTAATGTAGTCGGTACCAAAACATCTTTCAGCAAGAATGGTAGCTGAATAATAGTAAAAGTAGTCCCAGAATATGCTAATGGCTTGACACGAGCTATTAGTGAAGTGAGTTTGGAAACTACCTTTAAAATAACCTTAAAATAACTTTAACTACTGCCTTTAAAATAATTTAGTTATGCACCCAATATAAAACTACGTTCAGGGATAAAAGATATTTTAGAGATAAAAATAAAACTAGTATTCTGAACTCACATCCCGGTGTAATCTGCAACAACATTATAACTTTTAGTGTCGGCAGTTCTCGCTAATGCACGCAGTCGCGTGGCAATTTAAAAACATTCACGTTCAAGACAATATAATCTTTATGGAAAGACTATTGTTATATAGTTAACAACAGAGAATGAAACTCCAGTATTAACAAATCAACATTGAGGAACATTAGATACGTTTACTATGACTAAGTTAGAATTAAAACATATGTATTTTCATTACTTACTTTAAATCTATTGTTAGGTATTTATATCTACAGAACCGGTCTGATCTGATTCCGTTTTCTGCCCTTCGAGTGCCGATTAGGCGAAATTAGTTTTGATTCAAATATAGTGTTTTAAATTGCTTTTGAGTTAATATTATAGGCTATTGAGGACTGACCTCTATAACTTCCGGATATGATATAATAAAAATATGTGTCTAATAATAATCCAATCTAAGGTAATGGGACATTTCTTTTCCAAAATTCAATAGGCATTCTCTTTCGAAACGAGGCAGAAACAATAAGAAGGCCTTTATTACCTTATTAATGGTACTCGTAAATGATTCGTAAACTAGGAGAGCGGATATGCTTTAGAAGCCATTTCTTTGTATGTATCCAATTGTGCAGTGTCTCTGTGTTCTTTTAAAGTTGTGTATTTCCAAATACCACTATTATTTTATTAGTATAAAACTTTTGCGTGTGCTGATATAGAATTTATAGGAAAAACATATTTAAACAGAAGATTGCTTAACTGTTTTTGTCTTAATCTATGAAATCAAACCAATCTAAAATTATTTACATACATCATATAAGGGGATCGGGCCCCTCAAGACAACCCCTGAACTAGCATTGTCATTAGCTACTACATATACGACTACTCTATAAATATTCACTAGCACAACACTAACACAATGAAAAAGGTCACTTAGTCAGTCTTTACCACTCACGGATTTAGCGTTCCCCAGAGTGAGGCATGAATTGTATACTGTGCAGTAAAAGGGAAATTAAGGGATAAAGGATTTGATACTTAAGTATTACGTCGCGTGATCTCCGTTTTCAGTTCCAGTTCGGCGCTGCAGCAGACCATCAAACACTCGACACCACCCACGAAATGTAATATTTTGGAAACTAGTAAAACTGATGCTAATTACCGAAAACTATTCCGATGAATAAGCAAGCGTAGGTCACAACACAAAGCGTAACCACTACCTTCGTTTTAATTATAATAAAAAACTGTGCATGTACCCTCTTAATAAAAAAAAATAATAAAAATAAGTTTAACATCTGACCATGTGTGTATACATGCAACTGCACAATTAAAAGTAATTCGTAATAATGATGACCCAATGACTATTTTGTAAAAAAGTTTCTTAGATCGTTCAAAAAAAATCATAATTTTATTTCGTTGGAATATATCTCAATCGATAAAACTTTATCCTTTTTTCAAGTTTAATTAAATTCCGTAACTCGTTCGACTTTTGTTATCTGTGCTTATTGAATTATAAATAGTATAGCTTAATTCTGGAGCATCTAATATTACTTTAGAGATGTTGCAATTGGCAGAAGTGCGTCTGTAATTTTTAATATTATGTAATACTGTACTTAATATTTATACTTTTAAATCTATACTAATAAAGAAAGAGGTAAACTTTGTTTAAGAGTTTTTGTTTGAAATTGATAAAGTCAAAAACCAAAAGACCGTTTTTAAAAATTCTTTCACCTGTCGAAAGCTACGATATTGGCTTGTAACAAATGCTCCTTGTTATGCCGCAATTCCTATCTTATCTGACTCCGTCTTTTGACATTCGAGTAAGTGGGTCATATGAGTTTAATTAAAAGTAGTGTTTTAAATTGCTCTTACCTTAATATTATAAAAAAAAGTTTCAAAAAACTGCGGCAACATTTAAATTATTAAGCTGTGGCAGACAGACAAATGGTTGAACAGATAATTGTAATTTGTGAGGTTGTTGCGGTTTCGAAGATACGAGTATGTATTAATAAATAATGGTAATGGCGCCGTAAACTATCGATGGAGTCGCAATCATCACTCGTGCCTGTGTACAACAATATCATTAAGGCCGCGGTGACGATAATGTTCCAGTAGTTATTAATACATGATAAATACTAAATGTTTATTTATACAATTGTTAATGTACCCTAATATATATTTATATATTTATGTTCTTAAAACAAACAGAAATATCTACTATCCACTATCAAAGCTATGTCCTAACCTGCCCTTTGATATATCAGCTATTGTCAAGGACTGTATCTCAATTACTGCTGTTGTACAAGGACAATATTGAGCACCTAATCGTATGGCTACCAACGCACTATTAGACTATTATTAATTACCTCACTGACAGACGTAATTAAATATAATATTATATTGTGTATAATATTATAAATAACATCTTTAATGCTTTAATTACATCATTAATTGAATACGGTTGATAAACTTTAACACTGTGTTCAAACTGTATTGTGAAAAACTAAAACCTACAACAGCAAAGAAATATAATAGCCAGTGTATAAATCCTTTGATTCTTACTCTGTATTTGTGTATGTGTATTCATTTATACAGCAGCTTACAACTGTAGGTCGGATGTCCGGCTTGACAGCGTCAGATTTAGTCTGCGTCCGATCTTCACAACAATGGCTGCCTATTCTGTACATGTTTATTCTTAATACAAATCGTATTATATAACTTCTACACAACTAACAATGGTTTAATTAAGCTTTCATCCATTTGGTATGACGTTTCATTATTTAGTTCAGTATTTAATGACATATCCTAGTATTAGTATTGTTAATGGGATTATTTGTTAGAACTGATCTCCTCGTATAATGATCATAATACCGATTCAAAGCCTTCATTAACATTATAATATACTGGTACATATATTAGCATTACGACTAATATGTCTGTTACATAATTATGCATTCATAAAATAATATAAAGTAAATTATTTTAGTTTAAAATGAACAATGTGAAAAGTAATTGTATAAGGTATTTTTTTAATGATATTGTAAAAAAAGCAGGTTTTGGATTTAGATTTATTACACCAAACCCTTAACCCCTCAAGCCTGAAGGCATTTTTGAAATCGGAGGAAGTATAACAAAAATTAATTTGTTCGTAATACTTTATATTGCTATTTAGTTGCAACATCTAAAGTTTGTTTAATTAAAATTAAAAACCAAGTTAATTGTTTTATTAAAAATATTACGTTTATTGAAAATATATTATAATTAACTATAAAAACAAGAAAGTAAGTAACAAAAACTATTTTTTGGAACAAAAAACTCAGTTCCGGGACAAGCACGTGTACAGTCCTACACACAACTCATATATAAATATATTTTATTATATTACATGTTTTCTTATAAACGTATTAGTTCCGAGTTTCCTAAAAGACAAATAATATCCAGAAGATGAATATATTTTTAAGATTTTAAGAAATCATATTATTTTTGTGTTCAAAGGTTATAATAACATATTGCACTTTGACACAATAATAACCTCATTATCCGTCTTCAACAAGCATCCACCTTTAGAGTCAAATAATAAATAACACTATACTTAAACTTACCTTTACACATATTCTACAAAAGAAACATAAAAATTATTCACTTATTTCCGAATTTGGAGCTTTAAAGTGTGTTGCAAATTTTTGTTCAAAATCTACCTATATTTTATCAAATTTTTGTTATTCTTTTGTAGCTAAGTGTGTAACTAAGTTACTAAAATAAATAATCGAATGTGATTTCTAAAGAATTACAGAAGCATACGTAAATCTGAAATGGTCTTTTAAATTTAACTATCAATCCAAATTTCCAGACACGGGAAGTAACATAAAGTGAATAAATAAAGCCAGCTATACTATTGTACTACAGTAGAAACTATTCAGAATCAACGTTCTAGCAGATAATTGTTTTTATTAGTCATTTAAACGATACTTATTATATATTACATATATGATTTTAAAACATATATATATATATATGTATATGTATGACTAGTGTATGGTGATATTGTATGTAAATATTATTTATTCTGAAATTATTTAAATTATAAATAAGAAAACCTCATCAATAAAAAAATAACACAAACCTTTTTATCATATTTTTTTACATGATTATATTTATCTTCAAGTGTGAAACATTAACAGGAGTTACAAAATATTGTGCTGAAGCTTAATTTCTAATTAAACTTAATTGTTACAAAGAAACAATTAAGTTTAATTAGAAATTAAGCTTCAAGAAAGGTGCAAACAATATTTCCTGTATTATTTCCTGTTTTAATAAGTGCTCTTAATATAATATAACAATATATCATAAATATAATATAACATTATACTCGTATCATAAGCGTTTATTTTTCAGTATATTGCTCGTGGTTCTCACCTATTAATTTTGATATTTGATCTATATACAAAGAATTATAAAACATTGTTGTACTTTAATAAAGATATTGCTTAAGCTTCTAGATAACTTCTCGATAGTTAAAGTTTAATAGTGTGCAAACCGCAACTTAGTCCTCTAACTTTACAACATAACACATTCTCGTAGACATGTTTTGTGTGTAATAGATATTAACACACAACAAACAATTATATTTCATGTTGTTTAAAACAAATCTGATATCAGATACTTATCATTTATCAAACAATTAACACAATCTGAATAGAATTTTAATAAAAACCTTTTAATATACTAATAGTTCCCTCGTAATGAAGTCTGTTCAATATATTACCACATTAGAAAGGCTTTACGAGGATAAAGTTATATTCACAGTATTCCTTTTTCTTATCTCTTTAACATTCATATAAAATTTCCAGGCTATTCCTGGAATTATTTCTGACCGTTGTTAAATCCATTAGTGATTTATTATGAATGTGAGATTATATTTTCTTTGTTTGGTCTTTTATATATTAATTATATTGTTGCACACTTTTTCAATCATGAGTAAACGAAGTTATAAATACACGTATATAATAATGTAAGTCTGAAGATGCTTTCTTGTATACATTTAGAATGGATTAATTATGTTGTGTTAGTTTGGCAATTTTATATTAACATTCACATATCCATTATGTAACTCAATAATCAATAAAAATGTTAATTAAAAATAAGTTAAAAGAGTATTCAAGGAGTCTCTCCCCGGTTCTTTTATATCGATTTCCTCAATGGAAGCATGGTACTGCAATCTAACGTTTCATATACACAATTTATAATTATTGAGATGTAAAACTTTGATTTTGACTTTAATTTTGGGAATCACTCTTGACTCTTGCAATCACAAGATCGTCTGAAAAAGTTAAATAAAAAAAAGTTTAAACAAAAGTGCCAGTAATTAATTAATTATTTCAGACACTTCCAAGGGCCGCCATACAAACAGAGGCTCTGCGACCCTTCGCTATTCCTTCTACAGAGCTGCAGCTACAAATGGCTTTTGTAATATTTAATTAATTGAAGACAATGTAAGACAGGACTTTCCATCCACTGAATCTGGATATACATCCAAAGACATCAGTGTAATTTAATCTTGACTATTACAGAATAGCGTTTTCTATTCCTACTAATAGATACTCTTAAAGTTTTAATACCTTTTTATACGAAGTAAAATAAGTTTTCTCTACAACAGACTTGACCCTTGGCATGTTTAAGTGCTATTATATAATCTCAGTAATACAGACGTTGGTTACATAAAAAGTTTATTTATTGTCGGAAGTTTCAAGGCAGCTAATGTTTCTTTGCAAAAGTTTAATGAGCTGGTAAGTACAACAATGTGGAAACGAGGAAAATGTTGATCTCTTATTCAGTACAATTCACTGCGTAATATGGTTGCATATAAATAAATCAAATATAGGCTCTCTATACAATCTAAGTTTGTCATATCTGTTACAAGCTAAGCTTATTTAAATGTCATGTTGAAGTCATAATTTAAAGTCATAAACCGTTAAATTAAAATTTATGAATGTTTTATAAATTGTTTAAATGAAAGAAATTATATATTTTATGCATAATTTGAAATAAATTTTTAGTGCAATTGTCTTTATAAAACCACAAATGGCAATAATTACTTATTTATATATTTATCGGAATTATGAAACGAGACTTCCCGCTCCTAGATCTGTATATTCTGAGAGCAATCACTTTCATAGACATTGTTAGACTTGCAAGATATGAGGTTACTCTCGTCTTGCAATGTATAAACAGGGTATTAAATGTTCTATCGATCGGACCTATTGCAGTTATTTATACGAAATTGCGCCACAACTGAATGAGGTTAGGGAGCGGATATCATTTGAAAAAAATACAAATAACAAATAAATTTGTTTATTTTAAATACCTTAAACGCAAACGGCCCTTAAGCCCCGGACAGCTTTAACAAAGTGACGGTGCTGCTCCCCAGCGAGATCACTTCAATTCTGAATTTGGATACGATTGAGAAATTGTAATTTTTGTTTCTTTTATTTATAAATCATAACTGTAATTGATTGCACAATTCTTAGGACTGTTAAATACTTGTCGTTATTAGTGAAGTTTGAAATGTTTAGCATTGTCATTGTTTTGTAATCTTTGATATATTTATATTCATTAATATTAAACATCTTCGTTTTATATTAATTATACAATGCCTTTACATCTCCGGCGGTATTAAAAAAACTAAATCTCACAAGGAAATGTTACTCTAATTAAGATGCTACTATTTTGTCCGAACAACTTTTTCATTCAATTAACTTCAAATGGCCTGAGCCTTTAAAATAAGAAAGAGGAAAATAGAACAAATTATATAACTCAAAGAGCCACTAGTTATTTACGGGATCTACGAGTATTTCAATCAGTCCATTATAACACACCGGCTGGTACAATCACGTAGTTCAATGATTGTTGTTTAAACAGACATACAGTGCTATAGTATATATACTTGCTTTGTTGTAACTGTTCATATCATTAATAGATTTAGTGATTCATCAAATACAAAACTTTAAATTCAATCCAAATTTAAATGTGAAACAGTGATCACAATAAAGAAATACCCTGTTTGTTGTGTGGTTCTTCTCAGACCAGGTCGGGTTTGGAAACCTCGTAATCTTAACTTTACGTAGGAGAGTGTCTTTACAAGTGCTTATTTAGTTGAGCATTATATCAAAATAGGTCATGGTATCCTGCTGACACTTCCATTTGACGTACATAAGTGATCACTGATTCAAAGTGGAAAAGATGTAAGTAAATAAATTGAAATATTGAACTTATATATATTTTTCAACAAAACTAATATTAAGAGATGACTTTTTGGTTAAAGTGTGATGCTTAGACGCGTCCGGACCCTCGTCTCAGACATCGACAACGTCTCACGAGACGGCGGGTTTATTCAATTGACCTCTGATATTAGTATTCATGACACTTCAGGTTTTGACAGTATTTTATACAAATTTAAATGTACTGTTTCAATAAAGTATTCTAAATGAACCATCATTTAACAAAGCTTATTCAAATTTTTATAGGTGGTAGAGCCTAGCTGCAGTTATCTGACTGCAGCTCGTATTGGGCTGGCTCGACCGGGGAAGGACCACCCTCTCACAGAAGACCGACGCGTAGTAATCAAACTCATTTGGTTATGTTCCGTCGGTGAGTGAGAGAATCCGGAAGCCCAACCCCCCCCCCCCCGCCAAACATGAAAGCGATGCCGAAAAGAAAAATACCCCAGGAGGGTACCGGCTTTGATGAAGCCGGGGACCCCCTCCCCGAGCAAAATCGGGGAAATGATTCTCGGATTTTGCTCGGGCTGCCCGTCGTATCTGGGGCGGGCAAAGTATCGCCTTTTGTGTTTTTTGAGGGCAAACGACGAGTCAACGCAGCGGCACCCCGACCCACTCTAAATGTGGACTTTTGCAACATCCGGGGACTTCATTCCAACTTGAACGCCGTCCACTATCACCTAGAGACGGCGCAGCCGGCCTTGTTGTTTTTGACGGAGACGCAGATATCTCAACCTAGCGACACAGCGTACCTATCATACCCCGGGTATAAACTAGAACACCATTTTATACCACACGCCGGGGTATCTGTGTTCGTAAGGGAGGATACCAAAGGACCAGGAGGGACTAAAGCAAAAATATTTACAAAACTGCCAGTCTAGAAATATAAAACTACTTAAAATAATCAATTTAATAAATAAAGGATACAAAGGAGATCGGCAGACCCCACAATACAACCTCTCAACGGGCAATGTCATCGGCTACTCAATATATAATGACCAGCGCCTTACTTGCCCGCTTCTGGTGTAGTACAAGGAAGGTGGTCACTATCTATACGAGTCAAGATTTTGAATTTCCCCCAAGTGAGGAATAAATTGTGTACTATATAGTAAAAATAATTAAGAGATAAGGTTTGATACTTAAGGGTTCCATCGCGTGACCTCGAGTTCCACGCACACTTCGAGAGAGAATTCAGCTACTAGTTCGGCGCTGCAACCAACGATTCAAACACTTGAAACACTCAGGAAATTTAAATTTTTGAAAACTTTTAACACCGGTATATAATTTCACCATAAACCTTTAAAAATACTGAAAAGACCGAAATATATCCCGACCGATACGTGCGTCCGCAAACCACGCGTTGAAGCTACCTTCGTATTAATTATAATAAAATAAATGTTCATTTTAAATTATTTCAGGAAAATGTTAATTAAATATAATATTTACTGACTTCAGTCATCTTTACAAAGATGTAAAATATTAAAAAATATTGGCTGTATATGTGTGTGTTGTAATTAATTTAATTAACCACTTAATAAGTTTATTTTATTTATGAAACATGATGAAAAGTGTTATTATAATAATGTAAATATATATGTATCATTTTTTGCCTTGTGTTGTTGAATATAAAGCTATGGGCCAAAGGGTACCAAAATACTTTTTATTTATTTATATTTTACTGTTTTCTTCAATTTTTTTTCTAAAGATTCTTATTTTATATAATAGCAGTTTTATAACACAACGAAGTGTTAATCTTCAATTATTTATCTTTTATTTGGAAAGAAACATAAAAGTTAGTGGAAAACTTGATTCATTACGGAAAGCGGAGATGAGTTTACTATAGTTCGCAAAATATACTCAATTATAACTTTGTTATAACTTCTGAAAGATTCATTACAGATCTCATTAATATAATGCCTCAAATACAATAATTACTCGTATGTACAAAAAGTTTGAAAAAACTGTGTCAACATTTAAATTATTAAGCTGTGGCAGACAGACAAATGGTTGAACAGATAATTGTAATTTGTGAGGTTGTTGCGGTTTCGAAGATACGAGTATGTATTAATAAATAATGGTAATGGCGCCGTAAACTATCGATGGAGTCGCAATCATCACTCGTGCATGTGTACAACAATATCATTAAAGCCGCGGTGACCATAATGTTCCAGTAGTTATTTATACTTGATAAGTACTAAATGTTTATTTATACTATTGTTAACGTACCTTAATATATATTTCTGTTCTTAAAACAAACAAAAATATCTTAATAAATGACTCTCATATTACAGAATATAGGATTAGTTACAAAAACTACACACACACATTTTAACCAGTAAAAAAGAATAATACGACAATGAAAAATATTAAGGAAATACTATCTACAATCAAAGCTATGTCCTAGCCTGCCCTTTGATATATCAGATATTGTCAAGGACTGTATCTCAATTACTGCTGTTGTACAAGAAACACTCAAGTGTATGGCTACCAACGCACTATTAGACTATTATTAATCACCTCACTGATAGAAGTAATTAAATATATTGTGTATAATATTATAAATAAAATCTTTAATGCTTTAATTACATCATTAATTAAATACGGTTGATAAACTTTAACACTGTGTTCAAACCGTATTGTGAAAAACTAAAACCTACAACAGCAAAGAAATATGATAGCCACTGTATAAATCCTCCGACTGTTACTCTGTAATACAGCAGCTTACAACTGTAGGTCGAATGTCCGGCTTGACAACGTTAGTTTTAGTCTGCCTCCGATCTTCACAACAATGGCTGCCTACTTTGTACATGTTTATTCTTAAAACGTACTTCATATCGCATTAAATAACTTCTACACAACTAACAATGGTTTAATTAAGCTTTCGTTCATTTGGTATGACGTTTCATTATTTATTTCAGTATTTAATGACATATCCTAGTATTAGTATTGTTAATGGGATTATTTGTTAGAACTGATCTCCTCGTATAATGATCATAATACCGATGCAAAGCCTTCATTAACATAATTATATACTGTTAGATATATTAGAATTATGACTAATATATCTGTTACATAATTATGCATTCATAAAATAATATAAAATAAATAATTTTAGTTTAAAATGAACAATGTGAAAAGTATTTGTATTAGGTATTTATTTTAATGGTAAATTGTAAAAAATGACAGGTTTTGGATTTAGATTTTTCATTAAACCAAACCCTTAACCCGTCAAGCCTGAAAGCATTTTTAAAATAGTTTTTTTCAAAATTAACTTTATTTCCTTAAATTATTAATATTATTTTATGAAAATATAATTTTAAGGAAACTAAGTAATATATCGGCTAAGAATTATTTTCTCTTTATCCTACAGGAAATCGGAGGAAGTATAACAAAAATGTTTATTTGAACATCATTCCTGGCAAATTTGTTGGTAATACGTTATATTGCTATTTTCTTGCTCATTTCGCATTGCAGTTGTAACATCTGTAAAGTTTATTTAATTAAAATTAAATCCAAATTAATTATTTCATTAAAAACATTACGTCTATCGAAAATATATTATAATTAAGTATGTTATAATTAACTTTAGAAACAAAAACTATTTTTTGGCACAAAAAACTCATTTCAGGGACAAACACATGTACAGTCCTACACACAACTCATATATAAATATATTATATTATTTTACATATTTTTCTTATAAACGAATTAGTTCCGAGTTTCCTAAAAGACAAATAATGTCCAGAAGATGAATATATTTTTAAGATTTTAAGAAATCATATTATTTTTGTGTTCAAAGATTATAATATATTGCACTTTGACAGAGTAATAACCTCATTATCTGTTTTCAATAAGTACTCACCTTTAGAGTCAAATAATAATTAACACTATACTTAAACTTACCTTTACACATATATCTACAATAGGAACATAAAAATTATTCACTTATTTCCAAATTTGGAGCTTTAGAGTGTGTTGCAAATGTTTGACCAAAATCTACCTATTTTATCAAATTTTTGTTATTCCTTAGTAGCTAAATGTGTAACTAAGTTACTAAAATAAATAATCTTATGTTACTTCTAAAGAATTACAGAAGCATACGTAAATCTGAAATGGTCTTTTAAATGTAACTATCAACCCAACTTTCCAGACACAGGAAGTAACATAAAGTGAATAAATAAAATCAGCTATAGTATGGAACTGCAGTAGAAACTATCCCGATGCAACCAACGTTCTAGCAGATAATTTTTATTAGTCATTTATACTTTACTTATTATATATTACAGATATGATTTTAAAACATATATATATATATACATATATATGTATATGTATGACTAGTGTATGGTGATATTGTATGTAAAAAATATTAATTCTAAAATTATTGAAATTATAAATAAGAAGACCTTATGAATATAAAAATAACACAAACCTTTTTATCATATTTTTTACATGGTTATATTTATCTTCAAGTGTGAAACATTAACAGGAGTTACATAATATTATACTGAAGGTTCAGTTCTTTGTAACAATTAGTTTAATTAGAAATTAAGCTTCAAGAAAGGTGCAAACAATATTTCCTGTATTATTTCCTGTTTTATAAGTGCTCTTAATAAAATATAACAATATATCATAAATGTAATATAACATTATACTCGTATCATAAGCGTTTATTACTCAGTGTATTACTCGTGGTTCTCACCTATTAATTTTGATATTTGATCTATATACAAAGAATTATAAAACATTGTTGTACTTTAATAAAGATATTGCTTAAGCTTCGAGATAACTTCTCGATAGTTAAAGTTTAATAGTGTGCAAACCGCAACTTAGTCCTCTAACTTTACAACTTAACACATTCTCGTAGACATGTTGTGTGTAATAGATATTAACACACAACAAACAAGTATATTTTATGTTATGTTTAAGACAAATCTGACAATATCATCTACTTATCATTTAAAACTATAAACACAATCTGAATAGAATTTTAATAAAAACCTTTTAATATACTAATAGTTCCCTCGTAATGAAGTCTGTTTAATATGTTACCACATTAGAAAGGCTTTATAAGGATAAAGTTCTATTCACAGTATTCCTTTTTCTTATCTCTTTAACATTCATATAAAATTTCCAGGCTATTCCTGGAATTATTTCTGACCGTTGTTAAATCCATTAGTGATTTATTATGAATGTGAGATTATATTTTCTTTGTATGGTCTTTTACATATTAATTATATTGTAGCACACTTTTTCAATCACGGGTAAACGAAGTTATAAATACACGTATATAATAATGTAAGTCTGAAGATGGTTTCTTGTATACATTTAGAATGGATTAATTATGTTGTGTTAGTTTGGCAATTTTATATTAACATTCACATATCCATTATGTAACTCAATAATCAATAAAAATGTTAATTAAAAATAAGTTAAAAGAGTATCCAAGGAGTCTCTCCCCGGTTCTTTTCTATCGCTTTCCTCTATAGAAGCGTGCTACTGTAATTTAACGTTTCATATACACAATTTATAACTATTTGATATAAAAAACTTTGATTTTGACTTTGATTCTGGGAATCACTCTTGACTCTTGCAATCATAAGATCCTCTGAGAAAAATAAATAAAAAAAAGACGTCACAAAATGAGTTTAAACAAAAGTGCCAGTAATTAATTAACTATTTCAGACACTTTTAAAGGCCGCCATACAAACAGAGGCTCCGCGACCCTTCGCTATTCCTTCTACAGAGCTGCAGCTACAAATGGCTTTTGTAATATTTAATTAATTGAAGACAATGTAAGACAGGACTTTCCATCCACTGAATCTGGATGTACATCCAAAGACATCAATGTAATTTAATATTGACTATTACAGAATAGCGTTTTCTATTCCTACTAATAGATACTCTTAAAGTTTTAATACCTTTTTGTACGAAGTAAAATAAGTTTTCTCTACAACAGACTTGACCCTTGGCATGTTTAAGTGCTATTATACCTATAATCTCAGTAATACAGACGTTGGTCACATAAAAAGTTTATTTATTGTCGGAAGTTTCAAGGCAGCTAATGTTTCTTTGCAAAAGTTTAATGAGCTGGTAAGTACAACAATGTGGAAACGAGGAAAATGTTGGTCTCTTATTCAGTACAATTCACTGCGTAATATGGTTGCATATAAATAAATCAAATATAGGCTCTCTATACAATCTAAGTTTGTCATATCTGTTACAAGCTAAGCTTATTTAAATGTCATGTTGAAGTCATAATTCAAAGTCATAAACCGTTAAATTAAAATTTATGAATGTTTTATAAATTGTTTAAATGAAAGAAATTATATATTTTATGCATAATTTGAAATAAATTTTTATTGCAATTGTCTTTATAAAACCACAAATGGCAATAATTACTTATTTATATATTTATCGGAATTATGAAACGAGACTTCCCGCGCCTAGATCTGTATATTCTGAGAGCAATCACTTTCATAGACATTGTTAGACTTGCAAGATATGAGGTTACTCTCGTCTTGCAATGTATAAACAGGGTATTAAATGTTCTATCGATCGGACCTATTGCAGTTATTTATACGAAATTGCGCCACAACTGAATGAGGTTAGGGAGCGGATATCATTTGAAAAAAATACAAATAACAAATAAATTTGTTTATTTTAAATACCTTAAACGCAAACGGCCCTTAAGCCCCGGACAGCTTTAACAAAGTGACGGTGCTGCTCCCCAGCGAGATCACTTCAATTCTGAATTTGGATACGATTGAGAAATTGTAATTTTTGTTTCTTTTATTTATAAATCATAACTGTAATTGATTGCACAATTCTTAGGACTGTTAAATACTTGTCGTTATTAGTGAAGTTTGAAATGTTTAGCATTGTCATTGTTTTGTAATCTTTGATATATTTATATTCATTAATATTAAACATCTTCGTTTTATATTAATTATACAATGCCTTTACATCTCCGGCGGTATTAAAAAAACTAAATCTCACAAGGAAATGTTACTCTAATTAAGATGCTACTATTTTGTCCGAACAACTTTTTCATTCAATTAACTTCAAATGGCCTGAGCCTTTAAAATAAGAAAGAGGAAAATAGAACAAATTATATAACTCAAAGAGCCACTAGTTATTTACGGGATCTACGAGTATTTCAATCAGTCCATTATAACACACCGGCTGGTACAATTACGTAGTTCAATCATTGTTGTTTAAACAGACATACAGTGCTATAGTATATATAATTGCTTTGTTGTAATGGTTCATATCGTTAATAGCTTTAATGATTCATTTAATATGAAACTCTAAATTCAATCTAAATTGAAATGTGAAACAGTGATCACAATAAAGAAATACCCTGTATGTTGTGTGGTTCTTCTCAGACCAACTGGGTTCCAAAACCACCTGTTTTGGAACCCAGTAGACTAAATGTTAAGTCGAAGAGTGTCTTTAAAAGGGTTTATTTTGGCAAGCATGGTATCAAAATAGGTCCTAACACTTCCTTTTGACGTACACATATGATCACTGGTATTAATTCAAAGTGGAAAAGATGTATGTAAATAAATTGAAATATTGAATTTATATATATTTTTCAACAAAACTAATAGTAAGAGATGACTTTTTGGTTAAAGTGTGATGTTTAGACGCGTCCGGACCCTCGTCTCAGACATCGACAACGTCTCACGAGACGGTGGGCTTATTCAATTGACCTCTGACATTCTACTCATACTAGTATTCATGACACTTCAGGTTTTGACAGTATTATATATATAAATTTATTATAAACAAATTTAAATGTACTTTTTCAATAAAGTTTTCCAAATCGACCATCATTGAACAAAACTTATTCAAAACTTATATTTACGTCAATTTGATATAAAGAATACAGCATTTAATAATAATAAAATACAATCAATTTGTAAACGATTGATGTTGTAGGTATAGATAAATCTGTGTAAAAAAATTGAACTGTTCGAAATTAACAATAATATTACTTCTAATTCCAACATGAATATGACTTTAAATGTACCCACTATTCCAATATATTACACTTCCAACGATACAACAATAATTAATTACTATAAACATTAGGTACTACACAACTAAAGAACATTACTAATACTAGGAGTTGAGCTGAGTCCCCTCCCCTTTTAAATAAAATATAATATATATATATATATATATATATATATATATATATATATATATATATATATATATATATATATATATATATATATATATATATATATATATATATATATATATTTTATTTAGCAGTTTTTATGTGATGTTGCTTATAAGCGTATTTCTAGGTTGACGATGGGCAAGCGCGCGGAGGTTCTGATAACGTAAGTCTATGAGAGAAACAGTTTTTTGACCATAATTTTTGAACGGAATGAGATATTTTAATTCGGTTTTAAAAACATGCCTATTCCCAAGCTCTACAGCTCTCCCAATTTTCATTCAAATCGGTTCAGTAGTTGTATTGTGATGTTGCTTCAAAAAGAAGTTTCCCAAAGCTGAGCTGAGCTGAGCGTAAGCGAAGCTCTTAACCGAGCTTCGCTTACGCTCCGCTCAATAACCTGACATTATATGCTTGCGTATTGTACTTGGCGCCTTTGTGTGTCCCTAACCTTGTTATTGACAGTGTGTTCGCAGCGTAAAAGGTCTAACCTCGAAGGCAGCGAACGCTTCTGCAACAGCATAACCGGTATTTCACAGGTCGTATCGTGGACGTGGACGGTGTTTTGATATGCTAGCAGAAACGATTGTAAGACTGCATCAATGTCTACGTTTTCCCTATACGTAATATTATTAAAGATTTATCAAACATCTAGTTTGTTTTGTTTATTAATAAAAGTTTACCATTATTTTTATGATTTTACTTCAAAAACCACGACATCTGTAGTAAAAAGGGATATATCTATTTAGTACCTATCTCTGAACTTTACGTTACGGTAAAATTAATTCATGTTAAAGCAAGATGGCGCTTTAAATATATTATATATAAATATTTATTTTCTTAAACCATATAAATAAATAAAATCAACAAAAACCTTTTGAAAAACTTATAACTTTTAACATATTGAAATCTTTCTGTTGCACAACCAAAATAAGGTTTTGTGAATAGATATGCATAAAGATTATATCTAATTTTTGCAAAAAGTTTACTATAGTTCATTATAATAAGTTTACTTTACACTTTCAAATTTAACTGCTAATCAATTCAATTTTCGGTCGGCTATAAAGTTAAATATTCAAGACTGTAAAGTTAAATATTATTAGGGTTTCAGTCTCATAGACGAGAGTTTAAAGCGTTCCACAGTCTGCGGTTGCTACTGCTAGAATACCTAATCCAAGACTGAGTTTATTTTAAATACCTGCATTGTTGTCTGGCGAAAATGGTAACATTAAAATGTAAATAGTTGTTTTCTCAAAGGTTGATTGTTTGTAAACACAATAAAGACTGACAGTTATGCTGAGTTTAGAATGAGTCAATTTTATAATCTGTATCGTGTTTTTGCATATTCAATGAGTTTCATTAGCATTAAACGAAGCTAGCGCCCTCTTGCTTGGTACAAGTGCAATTTTTGTTGAAATCCACCAAGTACTAACTATCGCAGTATAGAGCTATGTAGAGTATGTGACCTTATAAGTGATTTAACAATGATTATATTTATTAGTAAAAAAACTGTATTTTACACTTCGTTCAACAATTATTTTTTTTTGTTTTCAGTTTCTTGACTTTATAATTTCAGAATATAGGAACATATTTAATTATTATTTTAATAATGTGATTTGTTCTTAATTTTTATATTAAGTAACCTTTCTTTGTTTCGATATTTTTTTCTGTTTTCTCTTATTCAATAAATATTTTGAATCAGATAATAAACTATCGTTACACAAAACGTTACGCTTTGTATTGTTATAATTATAGTCCAAATAATTTTTTTTCATTAATGAATATGTCGCCCCCGCAGTCATCACATTTCGTAGTTATAACCACAACAGATTATATAAAAATCCATTCAATTATTGATACAGAAACAGAGAAACAGTCACAGATTTGTAAAACATTCTAAAAATATTTTTAAAAAAATTGTCTTATGTCATGTACGTAAAACTATCCCTAATTTTTTTTCATATGAATGCTATTATTATTTATAGATTAAAAACAAAATTAAAACTTTTTATTCAATTTAAAAAAAGGTATTTTTATATTTGAATATTGTCATTAGTTATTCAGCTGTTACATTCTTAAATATGCACCGGAGTTTATATTAACATATTAATATGCAAAATGCTCAAGTTCTGACTACTCATTAAGTTACCAAATTGACATTGTTGACTTGTTCTTTTGTAAAGTTAAGAGAGAAAGTTTAGGTTAATTGCATTAAGTTTTTAAATGATGCTGTTAAGAATTTTCACTTGAGACAGACAAACAACTATTTTATTTAATATATTAAAATTTTAAGACAACAAATAACAAAGTTTAATAATATGCAAAAAGTTTGTAAAAGTTTATACGTAGGTAAAGATTAAAATAACTTTAACATATACTTATAATAAAATTAATTATGTTATATTTTCATTCTCTGTCTCTGAACAACGGAAAACAATAAATTCAAAATTATTCATTGATCAAATGTTCATAATTCTTTGCGATTTGACAAAAAGATATTACATTAAAAGAAAGAATTAAATGGGAAATCGAATAAATGATCCCACTTTAGAAATGTAACTTTAGTTAAATGAGATCTTTTAAGGCTCTATATCTAAATGAATAAATTATTTTAAAGTCCGTAGTTTCCAAACTAGTTTCACTAATAGCGCGTGTCAGCCATTTGCATATTCTGGGACCACTTCTACGATTATTCACTATCATTCTCGCTGAACTATGTTCTGTGTCCGGCTACACATACATAAATATATAATTAATTTATTTTATAATAGATATTTCTATGACTTCAAAAATAAAGCGATTTTAAGCTACATTTATATTGTTTATAATCATGTTGTATAACTTTAAAATCATGTTCCATCGAACGCTAAATTAGTAAGTTACACTAATTACCCTCCATAACTTTCCATATGCACTAAATTAGCCTCCTGCTGACGTTTTTCTATTATATAACTCACTTAAATTTGCCTATTGCTTCTATTGTTATTAAATTCAAGGAATTCTTTACAATAATATATCTATTGCATTTAGGTTTTCTTATTGGTATTTTTATGGTTTTACTCGATGGTAAAAATAGTTTTATTTATATCTTAGATATTAATCAGAATCACTGCCATTATTTAATTTATCTCTGTCAATTTGTTCGTCATAAAACATCAGCTGTTATTAAAATCATTTAGTTCAATTATTGTTGTTTAAACAGACATATAGTGCTATAATACATTTACATGCTTTGTAAAGTTATAATAACATGAACATCAAGTTATTTTTTTTCTTTAATAGTGTAGTTTAACAAAAAAAAAAACAGTTTTGGTTTTTATCTAAGATAAAAAAATAGTCAGACGCAAAAACTAAACATATGAAAAAACAAAAAATATATAATAGGAATAGTTTTCGTACTTGAAACAAAACTTAAAAGAAAACAAAATATTTTTTCATTTTTTTTATTTGTATCTTATCTGTTTATATATCCATGTATCAAAAAACTGTTGAATGTTTTTTTTTTATATAATCTGTTGTGGTAATAACAACAAAATGTCATGACTGCGCGGATATAATAATGAAGAAAAAATTATTTTGACTATAATAATTATAATGAAACAAAACGGATCACGTTTATTATCACATTCAAAATATTTGTTGAATAAGAGAAAAAATTATCACGAAATAAAAATATATTCTTAATATAAAAATCACATTATTAAAATAAAAATTTCGTTACAATCAATCAGTAATTATTCTACAAATGAAAAAAAAAAAGTCTTTTTGAACGAAGCGTAAGATGTATAATTATTTTTTTTAACAAATATTTATCGTTTGCAAGAACTATTCTGCAATAGATAGTACTTGGTGCATTTAAATATAAATTACACTTGTATTAAGTAAGAGGTGGCTAATAAACTCATTGGTTATAGAAAAATACAATACAGATAAAATTGACTAATTCTCAAATTTGCCAAATTAGCATGACAGTCGATTAGTCATTATTGTTTTACAAAACAATTAACCTTTGAGAAAACAACTATTTACATTTTAAGGTTACCATTTTCGCCAGACAACAATGCAGATATTTAAAATAAACTCCGTCTTGGATTAGGTATACTGGCAATAAGAAGCCGCAGACTTTTGGAAGGCTTTAAACTTTAGTCTATGAGACTAGATCCTTAATAAAATATAACTTTAGTCTTGAATATTTAATTTTATAGCCTATCGAAAGTCATTGAATCTATTTAAAGTTCAATTTGATAGTGTAAAGTGGTTTTTATAATGAACTAGAACATAATTTTTTTTTAAATCAAGACGTCATACATGATTCAACTATGTATTTGCAAAATTTTATTTTGTTTGTGTAACTAAAAGATTTCAATGTAATAAAACCTCTAAGATTATCAAAAGACGTGAATTTGTTACCTTTAATTAATTATTTTGTGGATCAATTAAGAAAATAAAAAAATATATAATATTTTTTAAAGCGCCATCTTGCGTTAACAGGTATTAATTTCACCGAAGTGTAAGACAGAAACGTTGAATAGATATGTCCCTCTTTAAGATAGATGTCGCAGTTTTCGATTTTTTTTTTTATTTAAAATGGATTTAAAAATTAAAATAATGTTAAACTTTAACATTAACTGATATAAAAACAAAAATTAAAAACCTTTTTTAATAAACGAAAGTGTTGTGCTTGTCTGTTATTTACTAGATGGCGTTTATACATTTGTATGAACGTATTACGTTTTTTTAATCTATATATTTTATAAATTAACAGTATTGTTTTTTATAAAATTAGATTTTATTTTTATGTAGTAATATGTCATAAGCTTAATTTTTATACTATATTGTTGTCTATGATATTATTAGGTAAAGGAAAAATAAATGTTTGTCTATGGTTTGATATTTGTGTCGGATAGAAATACGTCGAGAGATACGCCGGTGAACAATTTATTTCAATTATCATGAGTAAGCTCACTAGACTCGCTGCGTTCTATTGCTCTATATAGAGAAATCCTTAAACATTATATATCTAGTAACTTAGATTTTCATTTTGTGCTGTGTAACAAATAATGGTTTGGGATGAAACGTTAGTGACATATAATAGTCTTGCAATCTTGGTTATGGTGACAAGAAAAAGTGTTTTCTGAAAATATTTCCAAGTGTTTTCTTCGGGAAAACATCTGTGAAGTATCAGTTGACTGTGTGGTGTTGAGTTTATTTCTGTGGTGTTAAAAGAATCGGTGTTATGTCGGGGGGTAGGAGCATCGACAAAGAGCGCAAGTCGCCGAGGGAAAGCGGAGAGGATTCCGAGGATGAAAGCGAAATCCTGGAAGAGAGTCCTTGCGGCCGCTGGCTGAAACGACGTGAAGAGGTAATTACTCAAATTTGTTATGAATTTTCTTAATAATTAAAATATGGAACAAAACTGTCATCAGCTGATTCACTAGGTTGGCCAATATAAAAAAATATGACTGTTTCGGAGCTATTGCGTTGTTCTAATATACGATGTTATTCTTTGTTCAACATAATTTTAATATACACAAATACTTTAGACAAGGTAGAGTAAGACTAAATAAAAGTTTTAAATTTAATAACTTTAATATAATTACTTTGTTTAAAATTAAAAAAATAATTAATTCATATATCTCTTTGATAAATACATGTTCTTAATTACAAACAAGATCGTTTAAGAACTGTGATAATGTTTTTGAACTTATTATTAATAAAAATTGTAGGCCGACTATCATAACACAATCTTTGATTGATTTAGATATGGAATGGCAACAAAGAAATATATTTACAATCAATTCAAAAAACCAAATTCTATATCTTTCCTGTCATAAAAAATTAAGGAAAACAACAAAATATTAAAAAAAAAAAATCTTATTTGACAAAACATAAATAGACGGAACATTACTAGTTACAAATGATAATTTTTTTATTTTTATTTATCAGTGGCACTACTTCATATGAGGTTTGGTCTCATATATAAATGGTGATTAAGAATGTTAACAAGAAACAGTAGTGACAGAAAGCTTTACCGCCTAAATGAATCATGCGTGTGAATTTCACACTTATAAATAGTCATATTTCATTTAATTATAATGAATATTATTAGTATAGGTAATTTTGGCAGAGCATTTTTGATTGTGTTTGTGATATATGTGATATACACACACACAGACAAGCTCTAACCTAAGTAATATAGAAGAATATTCCTTGTTATTAACTAATATGATGTACCTTAACAGTAGACTTGATATTGTAAAGAAAACATGTTTTTGTTTGATTTCAAAGTTGAAGCAATTTAGACAATTATATTTTTTTTCATAGGTATACTAAAAATATTATATTTCAAATTATAGTTATTACTTTTTATCTCTGGCAGGGCATTTGGATAAGAGACGAGATACTCTCCCGTCAATAATAGGATTCTATTTTGAAAAGTCATTTGCTATGTGATTATACTAATTATTTATAATTATAAAAGTTAGTATAAATATACAACTTTTGTAAATTTAACAGAACTACTGAACTAGGATACTGATAGGATTGAATAAATATTAAATAATAAGACAATCGATAAGTTCCGTCTCTCTATTCCGAATCTCTATTCAAATTTATATTAAAAAATATATAAAAATCCGAAATCACAATGTTCATTTACGCTAATCTCCGAATCCACTAAACCAATTTTAATGAAATTTTGTAGACATCTATTGTCGTCCAATGTAAAAATAGGGATAGTTTTTAATTCTTTATATGATTTCTCAAAATCTGATTGTTTTATTAAAAATTTATCAAATATTTTCTTATTAACTAATTTAATTGTTTAAATAATAATATAAAGCGATTAATATGTTATGATCTATATTTTTATTTATGTAAAATATATAAATTTTTATGAAAATTATATTATTATAAAACATGATAAAAAAAATATGAACTAATACTTTCTACTATGATTGTTATAAATTGTTTCTAAGACAAGTCGGTATGAACGTCACGAATGCAATAAATCTTAAAACTATCTTAATAGTAGGTAGTACACGAGAGTTAATTAAACACTCATTGCTCCGTACCGCGACTTTCCCCGCCGCGCCCGCGACGGTCACTGACCTAAGTATTCGGCGCTTGCGCAACCCAAAACACTGTCACTTTCTAGGCCTCGGGTCATTTCTCATGGTGGTAAATCAATATGCCTAATCGATAACATTGCCTTTATTTTTAATTACACAGGCACACAAAAAAAAAAAAAGTCATGAACCAGAGGGGAGACCCCATTATTCGTAGGTTTTTGGGATCGCTGAAACCGAATATGACAATAAAAACTAATTTTAAATGCCAGTTTTCCCGCTAGCACCCCCCTACTACCTCTTAAGGGGTGAAAATTGAATTGTTTGTATAAAATCAAAATAGATGTCTATTTCTACGTTTTTTGGAATGCTGAAACCGAAAATGATAATTTAAAATAAATTCATGACCACTATCACCCCCTATCACCCCTTACGGGGGGTGAAAATTTAAATTTTTCTATAAAGTCAAGATAGATGTGTATTTCTACGTTTTTTGGGATGCTGAAACCGAAAATGATAACTGAAAATAAATTCATGACCACTATCTCCCCCTACCATCCCTTACAGGGGGTGAAAATTTAAATTTTTCTATAAAATCAAGATAGATGTGTATTTCTACGTTTTTTGGGATGCTGGAACCGAAAATGATAACTAAAAATAAATTCATGACCACTATTACCCCCTTACCACCCCTTACAGGGGGTGAAAATTTAAATTTTTCTATAAAATCAAGATAGATGTGTATTTCTACGTTTTTTAGGATGCTGGAACCGAAAATGATTACTAAAAATAAAATTTAAGACCTCTATCACTCATTAACACCCCTCACCAACCCTTAAGACTGAATCATGATTTTTGTCCTATTCTTCACAAGTTTTTTCACTTTTTGTTTTTTTTTTGCTTTCTATTTAATACTACTTATACTGTTATCCATCCGGCAGTGTTGTAAAACGCTTAAAAGATGCTGAACCTAATTCTACGCCTCCGAAATAGAATTGTTACTATTTTCCTTAAAATTTAGGAGACTAAAAGATGCTGAACCTAATTCCATGCCTCCAAAATAGAAGGGACTATTTTCCTGACAATTTAGGAGACTACAGTGAGGAGCAAGATGCAAGGTTCCATCAGGATTAGAGTAGAATAAAATCATGAATATATATTCCTTCACGGTACACGCCATTAAACTGTGGAATAGCCTTCCTGATACACTTCGTCGTGCTCCCAACCGACAAATATTTAAGAAGCGCATTTGTGAATATCTTCATGAGAGAACGCAGTGAATATTTATTCTTCATTTACTACCTGACTCTTAAATTTGGGTCTTTGTACGTATTTACACTTTCGTATTTAGTTTATTTTATAGCAATAAGATAATTATGTTGTATTTATTATTCTTTCTTTTAGTTGTAGTATGTTATTATTTTAGTATAGTATAGTTTATTTCATGTATATGTGATTTTCTTTTATTAATTTTTTCATGTTTACTTGTTACCCTCATTGTTTTTATTTTTTCTGCTAACATTGTTGGTTGACTGGTAGATAATGCCTAGATTGCATTAAGTCCGCCAATTGTACCATTTTTTTGTGCAATGAAGTTTTAATAAATAAATATCAGATACTTCTGATCGATAAAGCATTTGAATTTCTAATATAAGAGCGAGAGAGAGAGTAACCTCAAACTAGTTTGATAAACATGTCACTTACTGTAAATCGTTAAAATTTCTTCATACATCTTGATTTTATACAAAATTGAAACACCCCCATTAGGGATGGTTAGGGGGTGGTATTGAATAAAAGAGGTATCAAATTCACTTTTGGTTGTCATTTTCGGTTCCAGCATCCTAAAAAACGTAGAAATACACATCTATCTTGATTTTATAGAAAAAATTAAATTTTCACCCCCTGTAAGGGGTGGTAAGGGGGTAATAGTGGTCATGAATTTATTTTTAGTTATCATTTTCGGTTCCAGCATCCCAAAAAACGTAGAAATACACATCTATCTTGATTTTATAGAAAAATTTAAATTTTCACCCCCTGTAAGGGATGGTAGGGGGAGATAGTGGTCATGAATTTATTTTTAGTTATCATTTTCGGTTTCATTATACCAAAAAACGTAGAAATACACATCTGTCTTGATTTTATAGAAAAAAATGAAATTTTCACCCCCTGTAAGGGATGGTAGGGGGTGATAGTGGTCATGAATTTATTTTTAGTTATCATTTTCGGTTTCAGCATCCCGAAAAACGTAGAAAGACACATCTATCTTGATTTTTTACAACAATTTCAATTTTCACCCCTTAAGAGGTAGTAAGGGGGTGCTAGCGGGAAAACTGGCATTTAAAATTAGTTTTTATTATCATATTCGGTTTCAGCGATCCCAAAAACCTAGGAATAATGGGGTCTCCCCTCTGGTTCATGACGTTTTTTTTTTTTTGTGTGCCTGTGTTATTTATTATATCTATTTATTATCTTTGTCTCAGAATGTGTTTGTTTGTTCGCTGTATTTGTATTAACTTTTGATATAAAATTCTTAAAAATATGTTATTTTATATATATATTTTTGTTATACGTAATGTGCGTAAAATTGCACGATCTGTAATATCATAATTGCCATAAAATAATACGTGTGTTAATTGGTATTTAATAACTTTCAATATAAGGAAACCTGTTTGAAAATGTCTACAATTGTACACAGTTGTTGGTGTGGGGTGTTTCTTGGAACGGTGCGTTTAATACATTCATTTTAGTATATCACGATATTATTAAATAAATTGTCTATATCATAGCAACAATATATATACAGGATATTAAATAAGTTATATCTTCGGATATTAATATTGAAAATTAAATTCAGAAACTCATCAAATTTCCGGGAAATTTGCTTATACAGTAATGATATTTCTATGAAAAAATATTTTTGTTAACCTTTAAACGAGATGTGAGCGTGATTTGTCTAGTGTTGCTCTTGCACCTGACTTTGCTTGTAGTATTTGTTTCGGATACAGTTAATTTAAAAAAAACTTATTAAGTTTCAATATAATTATTGTAAGTACCTTCACATCTAACACTTTGTTAACATGAATTTTGTGTATTATCTCGTCAAAAGATTCTGTTATAACCGTTACCGAGTCTAAAAAAGGCAACGAGACAATAATTATATATTAAATCGTCCGCAATCTCAGTCAGTGTAATAAGTGCCCACAGTAACCGCGACCCACATCTTCCTTTTCATATCATCTAGGCTAAAAAAAAAAGACTCCCATTATCTAAAAAAAGAAACTAATAATTTTATACTCATTAGATTTACTTTTAACATCTTTCCTCTTAACCGCAGTGTACACACAGACGGATTAAAATCAACAAACCTCTCCGTTATTTGGAAATGTTTCTCGATTTCTTAAATCGATTTCATCGGTAATGTCATTTCTATTAATCGATAAATTTATTAGTATCTATTGAATGTAGCTCTGAGTATTATTTAATTAAAGATGTAATTACTATCCGAAGTATGAAACGTAATAAAAGAAAATGTATTACTAGAAGAACATTCTCTTACATTATCTTATTTTGTTATATAAATATTTATATATATATATATACTTCTCCTTTGTATATAAATATTTTATTGAATTTTGTTTTTTGTTTTATATATCCCTGCAATATATGTGGTTTTATTTTGGATATATCTGAATAATTTAGTTGATAATTTGATAAATTATCAAAGGAAACATCATAGATAATAAAAGATCAAAACTCCTATGTGACACTTAGCAGTTCTTCAAAGCGGTAAATCAGTTTTAGCATTGAAGGTAATCGTGACTGACGCCAATTGAATCGTCCGCATCCATCCCGGCCTCATCTCTCATCTCCAGCTTTCGTCGACCGTCCGATTTGTGACCTCCGCTCAATGTCGGATCCATTAGTTCGTATCTTGATGATATTTTTCTAAAGATGTAACCAACGTAGAGTAGAATCGTACGACCTTTGGCTGCGTGAATTAGAATTGCAAATATGACAAGCGTGCGAACAAACGAATCGATGAATAATTACAATTTATTCATTCTAACTATCTAATAAAATTGAAATGTCCGTTTGTAATATCAAATTAACAGCTTTTCATTATATGCGTATGAAAGTAAATACGGTATTTATATGAAAAAAACAATGTTTCTTTTTCTGTCTGTTCCGACTAATTTTTAAAACGGCTAAACCAATTTTAACAGGACTTTCACTGGCGGATAGCAGATATTATAAGGAGTAACTTAGGATATTTTTATTTTATTAAACATACCTACCTAGACTGTAATAATGTTATCAGTAGATACATATTAAGCAACAGTATCGTTGATAAAAATAATTTGTACCAAGGACACAAGGGAGGTTTCACATAAAAGGTATGTTATATAAATAATAAATAGGTTCTATTGCTATTAGTGGAAGTCGGATATAGTGCTGGAACACCTTAATTTTCATTCTGTTTAATGCCATTTCGCATGCAAATTGCTAATAATACAGACTATTTGGGATTAGTGGAAGATTGATCTGATAAATAGATTAGATTTTGATTATATTACAATAATTTATATATGTTTTTAATCTTCCATAAATAGAACGATAATTAATACGGTAGATATAAATTATTTCATCCGAATATGACCATATATATATATATATATATATATATATATATATATATATATATATATATATCGCTTTTATAAATACACTAGCGGTGTCCGCGACTTTGTTTGCTTCGAATATCTTTTTTTTTTAAATAAAATTAGCCATGCTACTCCTTACTACATCTGCTATCAACCAGTGAAAGTCCCACTAAAATCGGTCCAGACGTTTCAGAGATTATCCGGAACAAACAGACAGACATACAGAGAAAAAATAATAATTGTTTTTTTATTTAAGTAACGTATATACTTTCATATAAATTTAGTGCAAAGCTATTAATGTGTAATTACAAACAGACACTTTAATTTTATTTATATTTATATATATATATATATATATATATATATATATATATATATATATATATATATATATATAGATGATGTGGACATAGTGGACATTAAGTATATATTAAAATTGAACCGTCGTTATTGACATTACGACCAAAACGCTATTTTACTTTCTAAAATTGTTGTAACTGGATGGTCTTCAAGTGTCTTATGTAAATCCATCGGTGCTCGATCAACAGTCGCTCACATCTCGAAGAGGCGCTGAAATAAGTAGTAGGTACTTACTTATCTATGACTTTATAAAAAACACGAATGTTAACGTACACTTCGAAACATTGCACAGTGTGTGTGTGTGTGTGTGTGTATTTTTGGTAAACTAATATTTGGCGACTCGCTGTCTGATTTTATTCGGTGTTAAAATTTTATATTAAATTTCATATTTGCTACGCGTTTTCTTAAGAACCTCGATTAGGGATTTGTTACAACACACTTCATTACGTTATTACAGAAAGAAAGTCGTACTAATTACTTTTATTTAAATATAATATTAAATTATTATTCTGTGTCTCATTTTATACACACAATACATTCATAATTGGGTAGTTCTTTTTTCTACTATTCTTTTTTTCATGCGAGTTTTACTTTAATTCTATATACATTAGATCTATATTTGTGTGGCAAATTATATTGATAATTTAAAAATGATTCTCTGGGTCACCGTAAGTCTGCGGGTACTTGGAAAGTGAAATTATAAGGCACACGGTTCTATTTCGCGAAAGTGTGCAGGGATACGCGTTAGCTTTTTTTTATAACGCTTTAAGCGCGCGGTGAAAGCTGCTAACACACGCATTGTTGAATACTCTGATGATTATTTTTTAATTTGGTACATGTAATTACACGTCTCTTGAACTTTTACACTTGCTAATTTCAAATCGACGTATCGTTATTATATTGTAATTTGTTCGTTCATAAATCATTATAAAATGACGATATCCTAAACATTTGTATTTATATTATTTAAATAATGTTGCATTGCTAAAATTTTTCCTCTATCCGTATGTTTGTCATCGCCTCAATGTCCTAAACTCTGACGCTTGTCATTTTAACAAGGTTCCCAGTAT
Organism: Melinaea menophilus ssp. n. AW-2005; assembly: GCA_918358695.1. Taxonomy (NCBI): domain Eukaryota; kingdom Metazoa; phylum Arthropoda; class Insecta; order Lepidoptera; family Nymphalidae; genus Melinaea; species Melinaea menophilus. Next base: position 23,880,949 of record OU911043.1, read on the forward strand.
ATTAAGAAATATTTTACTTTCTGAAACCTTCAAATTACAAACGAACATCATAATGGTTAACAATATTTATATATAGCAATACCTACAGAGAACATTACGTAGTTTGCTATTTCGTGAGTCTTTACGATACTGTAAATTGTCGTACACTGAACAAAAACAATGGGAGTTTTGCACGCGATTTGTAAATGATAACGGCGTAGTTACCTTTTATTTATTGTCATCGGTAAATTCAAAAGTGACCGTTACGTAACTCGGATAACTTAACTTATCTTTTCTTATCTTATTTTTTAGATTTGTAGCAAGAAAAAAATTATCCCAAACGAACTCAGACGGATTAAACCAAATAAAAAATGTAACTTGTAATCTCGTCTGTAATTAAGTAGCTGAGTCGAGTGGTGCTTTATCAAACGGTGCAAGAGCGTTTCTATTTACCATATTCTCATTAAAATCTAAGAGCTACGAGTTATTTACCCCACATTAACCGCATCTGCGTAATAAATTGCGTCCTAACAACCATCCACCCCAAAGAACGGGAAAAATAATACCGTTTATATATAACGTACAGAAAAATATCAATAATTGTTATCATAGAGAAAAACTTGTCTAGACAAGTCTAAGCATTCGATTAAATTAATTTGTTTATTAACTCGAATACACAAAAAAAGACACATTTATTTGCAGTCGTAATACCTAGTTGTATCCCCGTTCTATATGATTAGGGATGTATCAAATTACTCAGTGTGCCCAATGCCTAATCTGTGCAACGCACACGCAAGGTTGTATCGGTAATCAGTTAAATAAGGTATGGTAATTTCCGTCATTTCCTCTATAAATTCTGTTTTTATTTTTTAAGCAGTATACACACTTAAACTGGTTTAATAATTTTGCTTGAATCTAATAGATCTTAATTAGTCAGATACATATCATTTCATAGGTAAAGAGTGAATAGATCCAGTTTGAGCCGACTGCGATCTCAACGCTTACATGTTGGACCTTCAAATGGCTAAAACGATTTTCGTAATACGTTACAAACACGTCTCGTCCCATACAAGTAAATGTTACCCTTAACATAATATAAATATTTAATAGTTATAATAAAACCTTTTTAAGATAATGTTAAATAAACATGTCGTAATTCACCGATCACAGTTAGTTACAAGGAATAAAAATATATTAAAGGCGATAACGACATCGCCCGTACGTTCACCCGCACTCGTTAATATAAAATACAGTTTTGCATAATGTAGCGATGATATTAGTTAGTGCTAATGAACGTGGACCGGCTGAAGGGAGCCGAGGAATTGGACACCCCGTGTAATATGTATCAGACTGATTTATTCCGTTCATTTATCTTGTTTTTGATCTATGGTATATTTTTGATAGAAATAAATTAAGCAATTTCTTTTCCAGTCTGATCAATAATATAATAATACATATATAAATAGGTTTACATATAAAAAAATAAAGTTATGTATATATATATATATGACTTAATATTCAAATCGTCCGGTGAGAGTGCACCGATACCAATACGAATACCAAGGGTTCTATAAATACAATAGCAACGTGAAAGTGTTACCGCATCAGAGGCCACCAGACAAGACCAGACAAGACCAGACAGCCGGTAGACGAGAGAAAGGCAATGATTCAGCTAGTAGGGCGGGGGCAACGATCTTAACTCTTACAATACGCTCCTAACAAGGGCTACGGACCGATAGATTGTGTTACAAACGAAATCTTCTATATACAACTTTCCTATCTAGATGTTAAGGGCTAAATTTCTAAGAACGAAATATGTGACCTCACTCTTATTAAGACGCCCTTGGATGAGTTAAAGTTAAAAATATACACATTAATTATATTTATAATGTACGTATTATAACACGGGCGTCGTGTTTTGATGTCTTCCCGGTCGTTATTCTTGTGACGTTTCTAGTTTCGCTTGTCAGCTTTCAACTGATTATTAATGATTAAAATCTTTATCTTTATCTACATCTCATTTTCTATCTCTGACCTGTTCTATTTCTATTTTACTAGTCTAGAAAATTAATTAAACATCTATACTTATATTTGGCATATAAAATAGGACGGTCAATTCATTATAACTATAAATATATAATTCAAACGATGTAAGAAGAATATTTTTCATTGACGAATCATATGACAGAGTAAGCATACTGCGGTCTGTTATAGGATGTTACAGGGATTCAAACATGCTACCACTAGTAGTACTACATGTTCTACTACTAGTGGTAGCATGGGTTACACTAATAATGTTACAATATGATATTGAAGTAGCAGTCGTATTGTTATTGTACATACTTGGCATTGAATGGGGGCATTGAGCCGTGACACGAGCGGAACCGTCTGATCTGAATATTGTAATCTTGTCTGTACTCTTGTATGGTGGTTTGTAAACTCGTTACCCTTCTGTGTCGTTTGCCATGTCTTTATATATATAAATACAATTAAAGTGTATGTTTGTAATTCCAAATTAACGGCTTTCAATAAATGAAAGTATGTACGGTACTTTAAAACTTAAAACTTTTTTTTTCACTTTCTGTCTATTTGTTCCCACTTACCTCTGAAACTTGGTATTTTTTATTTAACAAAAGATATTCCGTCCAAAAGAAGTCGTTGGATTTAGTAATATATGAGTTATTTGCCCGGTATGAACGAGAAATTGCGAAACGTACATACTAATTAGGTAATTAATGGCTGATATTTTAATTAATCTACACCCAAAAGAATTTCCAATGCCTTTCTAATGGTAATTGATTACTTTGATTATGTAATTGACTTCGCAACACCACTCCGGTACAAGACTTCGTTAAGGAACAATACCCACTCTAATAATGATTTCATGTTCAGTATGACTTTAACAGCTATTAAAAGAAAACTACCCTGCAAAATAAATCATTCCTATATATTCGATAAGTAGTGTCTACACAATTAGTTAGAGTGTTACTTCCATCTATAGATACAATACATTTGAAGGCTTTCCAGCACTCACCGCCCGTAGCAACAAGATCAAGTTGAAGGAGACTATAAATTTCCCCCGGCCGCCAATTGTCGCGTGGGTTTAACGGGCAAAAAGATAATACATCGAATTTACACTTTCCGTTTTTGTGCTATTGTATTTTATTCATATATTATATGTTATATGTTTCCATTTAATACGCCATTATAATAACCCTACCGGCATTGATAAACGCTACTCAATGTACACTCAATTTTCATACGAATTTATAATAATATAAGGAACATATTCCTTTGATAATATAATTGGGCCATAAGACCCTATCCAGTCTGTTATAAGGCTGTAAACATATTGACAATGCTAGTAACAGTATTAAGTTTTACATAATATCATTATCCCCTGTCTGCGCTCGTCGGTTGGTTCATTGTTTTACGTCATTAGGATAATGTTAATTTGGAAAGTTCTTTAGACGCATTCCGAGAACGTAAACACGGTCATTCGAATTCCTTGAGATAATGGATATGTTAATATAATTAAATAACCTCGGCGATGATCGAATTAATATTTAATACAATAGAATAATCAAGGATCAATTCAATTGTTAAGATCAATTGATTATCGATAGTTACTTTATCTGTATTGTTGTAACTTTATATTACATATTTATGAAAAGAAGTGTCCCTTTTTTATATCGATAAAATATTACACTCGAATATTGTTGTAATAGCAAGTAACATTATTGTATGAGCAGAATTGAGCCAATAAATAGCGAACGCCACAGAGCAGTGTAAGTACGGAGCTTTCTCGACGGGTTTTTAAATTTATTATGTTATTATCGTCCCCGGCTCGCCCACGTCTCGTGGTCGGGATTATTGTTATGTTATTTATCGACAAATCTCGTTCATGCGAAACCTTGTTATCGATAACTTTAAGAGATGAGATTTATATACCCGTACATTTGCATCAGAATAAAGAACCGCATTTGGGGTCTCAGGTAACCGTCTAATGGAGTTATTTATGTCCCGTAATATGAAATGAATTTGTACCTACTTTAGATTGTAGACTTGGTACATTTTTTTCGTTTATGTTTTCGATAATGTATTATATTGAAGAGATTCTGTTGAAATATTTCCAGTACCATACATACTACGTACATATAATCTCTCTCAAAATTCAATCATGTACAAATTTATCTTTAATATCTAGATAAGGTATTACATAAGTGTTACGTTCTTTACATAATGTGATAAGCTCTTACATACACGGGTGGTCTGAGATAATAACCGAGAATTAAATAAATAACACAAAGCCTGTTTAAATACCATTCACACAAGCAAAGGTAATATATCTATTAATATCATTAGTATTGCGTAATAACTCTACAGGAAATTCCTTCTGATACTATTATACGCATTTTTTATTTATAATTCTATAATAAAATATTATAATTATATTATAACTATGAAATAAAATATTAAACGCTACCATCCTATTTGAAAAGATGACCCTAATGACAATGAATAAATGAGATATATATATATATATATATATATATATACATATATATTTGTATATTTAAAGTACCATGTTTGAAATCACTCTTTGATTATTATTATCCCTTCATTTATAGAACTGTGTAGGGTGTGCAGGGTGTGCCAAACAACTAAGATAATATCTCGTAATGTTTACCGAGAAATTACTAACGCGATCATGGAAGACTATTACGATGGAAATTTTAATATTCTGTTAAATAATTATAATCTATTGTATGTGGTTTTTTACAATAAATTAATTCGCTTTTGTCGTTTTACTCTTATACTATTAGTAACACGATCTTGAACCTGTATCTGTCGGGGTTAGTGTGGGCGGTAACTGAAACAAATGTCGGGTCAAATTATCGATAGAAACCATGATAAGTATAAGAAAAATACGATTATAATATTAAAGTAAATACTTATTTAAAATTATCAAAAGAAAACTGTTCAATGACACCTTAATTGTTCCTTCGCGTTATTTCATTGTTAACTGTTTTTAACTTGAGTAGTCTGCTCACAATCTCGTCGCCAAACATTTTTTTCCTTCACATATAATTACCACATGCTGTTTTAATTCTTATACAATGATAATTAGGTCGACTATAGCTTGGCATATTCTCAATGATTCATCCGACCCTCTGATTCATTCAATTTTAATTCATGCGTTCCTTGCTCACTTACAGCACGTGCTATTTTTTTTTTATTTCGTATACAATTTCAATGGTTTTGATATAGGGATCTTTATATACATAATATACTTGTGTTATGTACAAGTAATATAATTAATGTCTATGTAGGTTTCTTCAAATTGTAGATCAAGGTGGGAGTAATATTTATACGTCCGGGTGTGTGTATCTATCCAATAGATAACAGTATGAATCACTGGTTAATGTTTACGGTTTTGATATTATCTATGGATTTTATGAGTCGTTAATATTTAATTACTAAATCTAACTGACACATACATTTCTGCACCGTCATACTGAGATATGTAGGAGTAGGTATAAAGAAAATAAGTACCTAAATGAAAAAATTATAAATCTATTAGTTCTGTCTATACATTTGTTTTTTTTTTCTTTCTGAACTGATGCTACAATGCATTTTTTTTATTTTTGTCTGTTTGTTTATTTTTCTAAAACTCGAGAACCATTTGACTGATTTTGATAAAAATCAGCATCAGAAAAAAAATGGCCGATAAAGTCGCTGCTAAAGCTAGAATTTATAAAAGTCGGATCAATCGCGAGCGAAGCCACGGACAAGAGCTAGTAATCTTACAAATATATCTAACTGTCTGAAATATTCTGTGTCATTGGGGCGAGACTCGTTAAGTGTGTATTTTTTTTTTGCAATGATCATTCAACAATTGTGACGAATCCGTCGACTGCCGGCGCCGTCTCTCGCGACCAGAAAAACACGTCACACTCACCGACTGAGATGTTTTGATGCTTAAGATCTTGTCGATTACACTATATTTTAAGGATATTATTTTACTGACTCACCTCTCCGTAACTGTACATAGTTCGTAATAATGACAAAATAAATATCTTAAGTAGGTACTTTATTCATGTAATGTGAAAATTGACTTTAAAATTTTAAGTAAGTATTACATATGTGAATTTTGAGATGATATGAGTTTTATATTAAAGTATACATAATTAATTTTAATAGCATCTAAAACCTGTAAGCCTAGCTTTTCAATATCCTAACTTAAATAAAATAAATTTATAACTTCGTCATTTACGTAACTTTCCTGAGCATACACGCCCACATACACATATATGTGTGTGTGTGTGTTTGAACATACACATATATATATATATTACATACATACATATATGTTTAAGAAAGTTTTCATTCAGCCGTACAATGAAGTCTATCGCAATGTATTGCCTCCGGGCCGTATGATATCATTCTAGAATTTTCAATACCGAAGTAATGTACCTACAAGGGGACGTCTCACTTTGAAGTTTGTTCCCAAGTTTCTGTTTTATAGGTCACCGGGATGTCGGGGAGAATTTGGAAGGGAGATAGAGGTTTTTGGGGTTTTATGTAATAAATACTTATTCATTACCGTTATTCGAACTGAATACTAATTTTTTTCATGCAATATGGAGGATTAAATATTTTGATATATAATTATTATACTTATTAATATTATTTAAATAAATTTAAGTTTATTAATTGTGTGGTAATTTTTAAATAGTTTCAACTTACAGTCGTCTATTTTCCCTCGGTGTTATTTTAATCTAAATACGTCGGACGGGAAATTCCATTATTAATCTCAGTCCGCTTTTATCTTAAAACCATTTGTAACGTTACTTTACACCGCACGTGTCCTGTGATAGTAGCCATTGACGTGTGCATGTGTTACTTCCTTAATACATAAGGATATTGTTCGTGTTATTTTGTTTTTGTATTTCATAGTATATTTATTAAGGTAGGTCCTAGGTTGCATAGCATCACACTACGTAACTTAAAACAAGTATACAGTAAACTTTAAATAAATATAAGCAGTCTACGTGCCTCCGACAGCATGTCAAATAAGATATGCCGTTTCTATCACGGGTTCGATCAGTGGTTTTGAATTATTCTACAGAACATGTAGCATTAGGTACTCACGCGGACAAAGTCGCGGGAAATAGTTGATATTTATTGTTAATTTTGTTTATAAACTTATTATGTTTTTGAGAAACTTTTACGATGTACTTTAAAAATGCGAAGATTTTCGTGCATTCGCCATTGTCTTCAGATTTCTTTTAGCATTGGATTATTATTTATTTATTAGTTAAAGTACTATAACGCTGGTACAATACTGTCTGTATGATCCCCGGTGAGTCGGACACGCTAACGTTATGATAAACGAAACCATCATCTCTTTCCTTCTCTTTTTCTATCCTAATTATTAGTACATATTTATACAATTGCATTTTTGTTTAATGTCTATATTAATATCAAGATTAACTTGAATTATATTATAAATGTTCGTGTTGTTAATATATACACATAAACGGTAAAAGTAGGTACACTTAAAAAAAATTAAGTTGCTACCAAAAGTAATTAATCTTTACTAACATCTCGTCTTGGCAGTATCGTTCCACAGCGGCCGCCATTGTAAGTTAGTTGAGGGTTGATGGTGACAAATGATTCAAAGGGATGGTCGGTTGTACGTGACTCGAGGCGCGTTCGCCCTCCTCACCCGCGGGCTAACAATGACTTATCTGTTCGATTTCAGAGAAATTGTTTTTTTTTTTTTAAACGTATTTAGTATTGATAACTCTGAAATAAGTTTGGTATAATATTATTTCCATATTTTATATTACCTACATGCTATTTTAACTTTGAGTACAACTGATTTGTTTCAAAAATTTCATGAGCGTACTATGCAAATTTTATTACTAGTTCTAATGGTCTCAATATTTAATACTCTTCGAGGCGGATATTTGGATTCCGTCCAAACGACCCACCTTGCGAGGTAACGGACAGCCTCAGTACTTTACGAACTTGAGAACGGACCATCAAGGCTTTTTATAGTGTACTTTAAAGTTAGGTAGGAACAAATAACTATTTATTTTATGTAAAGTTTAATGTACCTCTCGTACTTTGGTAACTCATTAATAACAACTATCTCTTTATGGACAGACTTTATGACATCCAATTCCAAATATAATTATAAGGAACTCTGTATTTTATTATATTTATAGCATCCAGAATATTCTGAATTTATTCGCGTCTCTCTTTAGCAGTTAATTATAAATTCACTTAATGTTAACGTCGGGCACAGATGTTTTGTATTTCTTCATGTGCTGTGACGTCACGTGCGGTAGGTCAGTTACAACGAATGTATGGAAAAATGAGTGAGTGATTAATATTATATGTAGGTATAGTATAGCACTTGAAAGGCGATTCTTTCAAAAGCTCTTGCCAAACGAACTTACACATGTTAATGTATATATTTGTTTAGGTCTTTTTTTCAAAGTGGACGATAACGCCCCTCCCTGGGTACTGGAGGCTTAAAGGGGGTTAGGTAAGGGGTCTAAAGATGATGGGCGCTGTTATAAAATACTGTTATAAATATAAATGTACTCTTAATATTGTAAAGGTTTATTATTATTGATCTCTCTGGTAAGAAGTCAAGTTTACTATATAGGTTTAAATACACCCCGAGCGTGACGAATATGTTATTGAAGTTTTAAGGAGAACAAAATGGGGGGGAGGGACGCTACAAAATAAATGATTGTCAAAGTGGGGGTTAGATGAAATAATTTTGGTCTTGTCTCTTGTTTAGGCGAATATTTTTTATTCTCACATAAGGTTTACCATTACCTGAGTGTTTGCAGTTTTCATAATTCCAAGGTTGCCTGGAGAGGAATAGAAGATAAGACCGACTTTTGTAAATACAATTAATTTTCTGTACATTTTACACTTTACTGTTACTTTTTGCACCATAATATATATCTATAATTTAACCAAGTTACTAAATAACCGAATAACCGAGTAAATTTGATGGTTTTGATAATTATATAATATGTACAATGTGGAAGTTGTTCCGTGTTAAAGAGTTATTTTTACTTAATATTTGTTAATTGTATTGTCGTAGTGTTTGTATTACAATAAAACATAACGACATGACGACACTGTACACTTGCGCACATAGCGCCAATATTTATGTCTACTAAATATAATTATGTATAGTATATAAATCTTTGTTGCCCTTTGTATTTATATATATTAGAATAAGAAAATATTACCAATTTCACATTTTTTTATTTAGTTTTTTTTTCTCAAATTAACTGATAACAATTTTAATACAAGCAAGGATATTAGCAAAGTCAAATATAATATTATAATGAGGTGTCAAAGTCAAAATTGGAAGTTTTGTGAAACATAAAATATAAGTGTTTTTTATTAAGTTTAGTTAACAGAAAATAAAACAGTAATTTTTAGTTTCCTTGAACTGTATATCACAATTCAGTTGCAATTTTAGGTATATGAATATAATTATGTAACTCCATTAACTAAACTGTAGTTTAGTTTAAAATAAAACTCCAGTTAAACCGCATTTATTACTTCATACAGCGACACCAAACAGATGAAACAATATTAAATACGAATAATATGAATAATGCAATATAACTTAAAACACATCATAATGTCGCGACCTCAATACAAAAAGTCATAAATTTTACAACAATTGACCATAAAATTCATCATTATTACATTGTTCATACCGAGCGTAACATTTGACCTATTTGATAACTTTCCCTTCGTTATCAAGTGCTTTATTATATAAGACGGAATTAACATCAAAAATTACACACACATACACAATATACCTACATGTAATAGTCCTTACCACGAGGGTCATTCACCTCTAGCTAAACTTTACTTTGTTGCTTATATAATTATGTCTACATTAAGTGGCTATCAGATGTTCCAACTCTAAAGATTAAATAATTTTGACCCGAACTGTGATTTACATTTAGCAGATTCGCAATATAGTGTTCATATTTGCAATAATATTGTTATATTTATTTTCAACTATCAAAATTGATACATGTGAACCGAGACGCTGTCTGAATTGTGTGTAAATTGAACAAGTTTTGTTTTCACGCCATATATTTAGGAGTCGTTGATTTTTTTGTATAAATTACTAGAAGCACGTATATTAGCCTTGGTAATAGTTAACTAGGAAGTACCATACACCTTTATAAGGACAAGTAGAAACCACAGACACTTAATCACTTCCGAGAAATAAGGTCGCCGATACACGAAACTACGAAATTACGAAACACGAAATTACGAAATGTAAAACTCCACAAATATATGTATCAATTTAAACTGATCCATGATTACTATAATATATTTATATAATCGAATTACCTTAGTTAAACCGTAATTTTCTTCTTGTTTGGACCCTATTCCAGGTCTTTTCTTATTCATGAGCTTGGAGCACGTCGGAACTACGTGAAATGTGTCCAGCATCTCTCTGGATTCGCCGCAAAGCTGCTGCTTTATAATTCACTAAAACACTACAAAACGATAATATAATAATAGTTATAAAAATATTATTAAATCAATAAAATTTATACTCATATAATTGTTTAATTGTTGTATCCATCAATCAATCAATCGCGGTTATCAATACTAACGTGATTGAAGTTTTATATTGAAGCTTCGTGGGATCAATCGCTCAATAGTTAATATTTGTAATATGCAAAATACAACACTACGAATATCAAACGTAAAATAATGGGCTTGTTGTTTGGAAACAAAAGAACTAAGGATGGGTTAGGCATTTTAATTATAATAAAGTTTGGCCTGTTAGGTAGGAATATACAAATAACATTTTATCCACACAAACTGTCCGTATTTATAATCTATGGTATATTGTTATATAATATTTGTACGGACAATACACTAAGAACATTATTATTACTATAATATCATTTGAGATTTATAATATTGATGAATTATAGCTTGATGGACCGTTGGTTCATAATATTGCATATATAAGATATAATTGTAAACTCGTCAAGTGCTCGTATCAATGAGTAAACATTGACCGTCTCAATGCATCTTAAGGTTGTTAGTCAAAGTTCGCAATCGGATTCGGGTGTCACATGTTATATACGCTTGTATGCCTTGTCGTATTGATACCCAAGTTTATATATTAGATTCCAAATTATTACACTTTTAATTCTGTCAATGATAACAATTGATAAACGTCACATTTTTAATTGATCAACGGACACGATCAAAACAAAGGTTTGGATTACGTGTACATCGATACTGTTGTGACGTCATTAATTGATTATAATAATCTAATTATCTTTAATTAATATTATAACTTTAGTAATAATTTAAGTCTAGAAATAAGAAAGGATTATATCATTTTGTGAGACATCTTTAAAACAATGCGAATGTATTTGTCTTATTAAGAAAAACAACATTATTAAACGACTAGAATTCTTGAAGTTTCCGGAAGCATCTTAACTTACGGCGTCAAAATCAATATGAAAACTTTAGATCATAGCCGTTTGATAAAAAAAAATACAAATAAACTCAAAATCGGATTCCGTAAAAGCCACGAAATGTCCATTGTCATCTTTTCGTATATTTTTCTGCTATTGTGGTTGAATAATAGCAAAACCTCATAGATTCTGGTGAATGCTACAGTATTTTCTCACACTGGGTAATAAAAAAGAATTAGAAAAAAAAAATCCGGTTCCAAAATCGACAAAAATTCCTGTAAAAAAATATGAGAACGAAAGTCACTTTCATATAGAGTCACAGGAATTATAAAAGAACAGAGTTGAAATATGGTTAATATGAATTAAAAATATACGATTCATAAAGTTAGAAGAACACTTCAACAGATTTAAAGAAAATTTAATTCTGAAACTTAAAATTAAAAAGGAAGTTTAGAACCAACGGCAGGAAATCCGAATCGTACCTCATGTGTAACATACTCAGGGTTACCACCGAACAGCTCAATATTCGAAAACTAATACTAACGACCTACAGGAGCTTCCTTCAAAATTAATAATGTTAACACTACTGGACTTGATATCTGCTCTATAAAATATTATAGTGCTGTAAAAATATAAGCTCCAATTAATTTGACAACCCTAATCTCGCTCGGCTTCAGTGAAAATATATGAACCTAACTTTGAAATAATATGTCGTAGTTTTCATAAGTTTTATGAAGCTTAAGATTTCTGAGATTTACTACCTTTTTGTCGTCTAATTATTTTAGTAAAGTCATAGTAAAAGCAAAACAAATCAAATTATTTTAATAGAAATAAGAAAAGATTAGGTGTAATATAATTTATTTATAGTTAAATTCTACATTGTTTCAAGTAAGTCACGAAAGCTTAGAAAGGTTTAATGGTTTCTCTACCATGACCTTTACGGGAGTGTCGTTCAAGGTCAAGTCGAGTGTGAGAATTTTTATCTATTATGTTGTAGCGGTCGATAGTTTTTATAAGATTTTGACGGCAATAGGTAGAAAAAAATTAACAAAAAAAAAACCGCTTGCTTGTGGTAAAAAGATGACTTACAAAAAATTAAGTTTAAAGGAAATATTGTAATAATATCATTTTTTTGTGGGAAAAAAAAATTCCGTAAGTATGAAAAATCAAATACTAATTAGGTACAAACTATAACTAAAGGTCAGCCAGCAGTGACGTCATGAACCCAGTCTGTTCAAATGTATCGGTAATTTGATAATATCACTTAATTAGCGCGGGTTTTTAGAACAAACAGAAGATAACACTAATTAAATTTATTTTAAACTTGGCTGACTTTTAACGAGACTTCTTTTATTTTTGTTATATTCATTAAGATGTGTTCTATAAAAAAAAAGCAAATTCTTTATTCAAGGAATGTTTTATACTATTTTTTTTTTATTTTCAAAGACACCAAAACCAACCAGCATGTAAATTATTCCACGGACCCGAGAAGATCTGGCGACAGAAACTCAGTTTCGTGTTTTTAAAAGCCATAATTAAAACTTTAATTATATTTATAATAAATCCTTAAGTAGGAGCTCTTCATGAACCCTAGCTATGTCAAGTTCTAGATAATTTGGAAATACTGTACCTACTGTACTGTTTTGTACCATACTGTAATGTAAATAAGGTAGAGTACGCAATAAGTGTCTTCTCACTCTGAAGTGTCCTTTCATATATGAGGACTATGCCTTACAATGCATATTTAGTACATGGATTCAGAATTATAATTAATATAAAGAAACCAAATAACAAGTAGTAAGTAGTAATATGAAAATAAAATATTTTTTAATTAAAGCGTCTTATGAAATATATTATCAAAGCCATTAACATAATTGTATAGATACAATAGATAGTAGCTTATCTTTCGTCTAATCTATAAAATAATTGTATATTATGTCATGTTCAATTATCACCGTTTCTTGTAATAAAATTACGTATACTGTATTTAAGAGATATTGTGTAATAAAAAACTCACATACGTGTCAGATTAAATATTTTAAATATCTACTTTTAGTAGTCTTATACTTAAAATCATGTTGCTCGATAAAACTGACCATCTCGATTTTAATATTATATTACTATAATACAAATTGTTTTGGAGTTATGACACAGACAATTTAACGAATAGAGAGAATAGCCCGTATTTCGTGTTTAATTGATTGCCAATATATTAATATCTTTCATAAATTACTCTGTAACTAATTTATAAGAACGGTAATAAATAATCAATGTGTCATAGAACAGTGCCGATGTTTCCGATTGAACTAAATCTGCAGCAATCTTTATAGCAGCGGCATCAGTAAGCAGCTTATTCCGCTTGCAGTGTTTACTTGACAAGCGAATCTGACTAGACGGAGACTTTCATACTTACGGATATCCTTTTAAATCCGCAAACAACATGCAATTTACCATGACTATATTACTTCAGGAGCATATTATAATATTTCCTTCATACTTTCTTTATTATTATTTTCTTAAATAGTATCACATAGTTCTATATACAGTTAAAAGGCACTCAGACTTATATGTATATAAGTCTTTGTCCTTTTCGTCGAACTTCATTTAATACCGATATTCAAATATGTCTTGTAATTTTGTTTAAGAGAGAGAATAATGCATAAAATTTGTTATTATTTTTAATTAATAATATCTATAAGTCTATTAGATTTGTTAGTAATGTAGTATGTCTATCTATCTATATCTATGATAGTCTAAATTTAATCTATATTCTACTAGAATAATTTCCGTCGATGTATTAACGTCGTAAAACAATACAATAACATCGTTTTACAGTCTCTAATTAAATTAACGTGTACCAAAACAAATTATGTTTATTTATATTGACTTTATAACTGAAAAAACATAGCAAATCACGCGACTTTTTATGTCCTCTATTAAACAATTCTCTGGCTTGTTCTGATCTCAATAGGAGTGTACTCGTATGTATGTAATCTAATAAACATACCGACACGTTTCGTCTGGGTGTGTTTAGCATTTATTAACTTCGTCTATCCATATCTATAATAGATAATAATGCCTATATTAATATGATAAAGATTTGTATTTTTGTACGTTTGTAATGATTTAACTCAAAAAATAGTGGACCGATTTCAAAAATTCTTTCACCGTTAGAATGTTATATTGCCAAATTAATATTAGTTTTTATCCCGGGATCCCGATCCCGGGATAAAAACTGGACAATCTACAGGAATGTAAATGTAAGTCGGATTAAAAATCGCTGCAGGATGTATATTATCCTGTCCAAATAGAGTCATAGAGCTTGTCATAGAGATCAATATAAAAGCGATCCTTACGAACTCACTTATGGCGGACGGAGTCGCCGGCAACATCTAATAAAACATAAACAAGGAATATTTCTATCTGTACATAATTCCAACTTTGGTGATGACATCTTTTATCCAAATCCTTATCAAATCAATACTACTACGTATAAAAAAAAATATCTTTGCTAAATTTTAACCACTGTTTTTTACAACGTGACTCGCTGTAAATCTAATTTAGACTGTGACATTGTCTGTCGTGCCTCGTCAATATTTGATATTATTATACCGGACTTGAATTCACACACACACATACAAACGCTAATAGTATGTCAATATCATTTTCGTATACATTTACGATTTAATGGAAATATTACGTAAATGTCATACTTTGATCATATATTTGATGACTAATTTAGAATTGAAAACAATGAGAATAATCGAATCAAAATAGAATTATTGGAATCAAAAAATAAACTTACCATCTACCACCAAGTAACAGCTCTGAATACAAGAGGAAAGAAAAGGGAGCGCGTAACAAAGGGAAGGGCGGGTGTAGTTATTTAGTAATTTTGTTACTTGATCATATAGAGGAATCCTAGCCTACTTATTTAACTCCACATTCCATTACAAAAATGAAAAAAAAGATACAGTCTTATTTATAACCGCATTCTACGTAACGGCAAATAAGGGATGATTTCCATATATGCCCATACAATATTTTCGTATTCGATTATAAACTCTATTAACATCGCATTAAGATTGAAATACAATCGAGGCGGTATTTAATAAGGCTCTTTGTACAACAAATTGAATCGAAGATGAGTCAACAAAGGATAGTATTTCTTTGTAGTCTAAGACTTAGGTTACGTTAAGAGGATAAGTGGAGTTATTGCGGAATGTCCATAAATGACTTCACGTTTTCAAGTGTCCGTAAATTGATCCAATTACATCATACTTGACGACATCGTGATTGTCTTGAACATTTTTTATAAACTATTTCATAAAATCAATTGCTGTTAGGGTGTTTTTTTGTAAAGACAAGTCGTTTGAATACAATCGTTTAATATTAATAATAGAATTGTCGTGTGCGTTGAGAGGCACTCTCACTCGCAGTACGGTACAGTACAAATATGGTCACGGATGTCTTGAGATATATCGCATTGCGAGCTGGAACGCGAACGAAACACCAATCGCATGCTTCGGTGTTGTTGTCATTTTATTGTGATGGTATTTACGGACGCGATGCTCTCCGTAATATTTTAACTTTACGATGAAATTCAGTACGCACATACACACACACATACATACATACATAGTTTATTAGATAATGTTCTTTATTATCCAACGTTTTGTATACTTTTGTTGGATATGATTTGAGAATTTGTGTTTTGTCAAAGAAATGACCTGATAATGATGTCTATGTGACGTTACAAACGTTACCGATTAAGGTGCTGCCACGAATTTTAAATTCTTTTGTCATCAGTAATACAAATTTTATGTATAATTAAATGTACCTAATACATTAATTGCACCAAATTATCTTTTAAGTGACTCAGTACAAGACGGTTTATTTTATATCTGACCTTATTATGACATCATCTATACAATTGCTCTTACACTTCACTCAAAAATGAAACAAAAATATAATAAAAAAGTATCTAGTTATATTTAATCATTCTACAATAGAAACTATTTCAAATTGTTTGGTATTATCAAACATTTATTTCACTAAGAGCACAATACATTTTAAATATTTGTACATAATTCTTCTGTCCTTCTAATAATTGATTACTTAGGAAATAAATAACACGTAGTAGTAACAGAAACATATTTTTTATTAAAATTAGCCTAAGTTTCTCTTTATAACATGAGCTATTCTTCCGTGACAGTCCTGTTAAAATTGTTATAGCCTTTTCAGACTTGAGACGAAACAAATAGACAAACAAAAACTTTTTTATGCATTTAGTGAAAAACTGTTATTAAAGAATTACAAACACACTTCAATTTCATTTATATGTATAGATAATCAATATGTATTTAGCTTTCCATTGACTATATATTTATATTTAAATACTTTTTACTCTTGGTACTTTCTAATGCAAATTGTTAGGAACGCAATTCTAACATCGTCCGCTCCGCCTCTAAAACTATCCATAGTCGACGCTTTTAACGAAGTTAGGACTAGATGATTTCTGAGATTAAATTGGAGATGTTTAGAGATAGTGCATGTACATTTGGAGTGATGCCAACAGATCGTAGTGAATAATGCGCCGGCGCCGGGTCGACGACACCGGACGCCTCTTCGTGATATGAACGGCAAAACTATAGTGACTGCTTATTATCATAGGGACAGACGTCTGTCATGTAAATATATGACACACATAACAACATAACTAATTGTTGTATCCTTATATAGGATTGAGGATAAACTGAAGCGTCAATTCTAGGTAAATTCGAAAAGGTATAACCCAAAAATGTATCGGGTTTCATAATAAAAATTACATTAATTATTTTTAGAATTATTATTTATGTCAATCCTGAGCCAAAAATCATTAACATGTATGATATGAGTGACAGTTTGGACGGTGATATCGTAAACATTGCAAGACGCTCTCTCACAAACACCGACGTCACACCTGTAATCGTCATAGTTTCGTAATGAACGGTGGAAATAGACCAGTTAATTTGATACATGTCTTACATGACGGTGGGCGTGTTTTACATTGCGAAATTTATTGGGAGGCGGGCGGTGACGACGCTCATGACGCCGCTGAAATACGGGAATAGATCGCGCTTGACATTGATTCGACTGTGGTGTGGTGCGTGCCTCCCGGGTAGGGACCATCGATTTCCGTCTGTGCTAAAAGCGAAGGTCACAGCCGTGACCTTCGCCCGATTTATTGCATCACTGATTAAATCACCCATATCTATTTCGATAACGTGTCCCCGATATCGGATAAATAACAACATAATTAATATATTATATAATGTGCATGTTGCGGATAATTGATACCTCTGACCTTACGCGGTGCAATCTACTGGATATTACTGCGGTTTTGTAACTTGTAAGATACGTGAATGTCATAACGTTGCCAACTAGTGATCTAAGGGCTTCAGTCGGCGCCATTAAGCTCGTCTGATACGGAATCCCTACCACGCGTCTATTTTAGAACGTTACGCACTTCTCATTTATTATCAGGTTTATTTTATTTATGTTCTGTTTATTATTTCTATTAAAGTCGTCATTCCTATCAGGATACGTGCGTCAAGACTAGCCCATATCTCCTAGCGTTCGGAACTATCTTAATTCTGCGTATATATATTTTGATTGTGTAAAATTATTTATTGTCAAAGACATAATATTATCCTAATTTTTCATAAATGTAACACTTATATATATCCTAACATTAGAATATTAAAAGTATCGGTTAAAATACTTGTGCTATGAGATCGCAAACCTTTTGTCTTTATAAACTATTTTGTACTCTTTATATGATCAGCTCTATCATGTCTTTACCTGGAATTGCAAAAGTTAGTGATTTTAATGAAAATGTAATAATTATTGCTTCTCATAATCGTTATAAAGAGACAATGTATCAATGTTCTTCCAGCTATCACACTTCTGAGGAACTCAATATTATTGCAATACTTTGAATTCAGACTTTCTTGGAAATTACTTATTTCAAATTAATCTTCTCTTTTCGTGTATGTAATATAGTTTTTGACATTTTGATGATGATCTCACGACATATTAGATAAACAAGATTAGAACATGCGGTCGGGAAACCGCATACATTAATAAACAACAGCCTCAAATGTCACTTTTAATTGTTGTTAATACAAATAAAGATGCCCTAATTCGCTTTATCTATAATACTTTATATATATCGAAGTAGCTACATTTTAAGCCACGGTGACCTAAAAGTTACAAAAATGTTACGTGTCTCAATACCTATAGGACTTAGTTCTTACAGAAATATAACAAAATCTGATATGCTTTCGTCTAAAAGATTAATGGTATATTTTCAAATGTTTATGATAGTAATGTAACCTATCATCACGTGTGTTAGTACTGCGGCTATGCTTGTGACGTCACGGAGTGCATGTGAACGAACCCTGCGCGTGCGCCGATAACAGCGATGCACGAACTCTGCACCGTGTTTAATGGCTCGTAATAAATAATAGCTGTTAATTGAAATATATTTATAATTAATTTTATTAATGATAACAATCTATGATAATGTAAATATTATAAATACCGATCAGAAGCTTGTTAACGGTTCATTGGCAACGGGTTCTTTTTCCTTTACCTTTATAGCAATCTATAAATATTAATTTATCCTACAAGGAAAATATTTAAAATGACAACCACAATGACATTTTTTTTTTAAAACAACCACAATGTAGGTGTTATAAAAAAATTGTCAATTATAATTGTCGTGTTTCACGGTCGATTCGTGAATAATACAATTCTAATATCTTAACAAATACAATCATTTACAATAATAACCTACTTTTAGTATAATCTTTTATTTAACTGTAAATTTTTTGCATATAAAAATGTACTTATTTATGTACCTACTGTACTTTTGTCACAAGTCAGAAAGCAGGACACAACACTCAGCCTAGCCACTCACAAAGAAATGTATAAAATTTAAAGTTCTTGTTAAGCGCGCATTTTCATTATTAGTAAATTAACACGAGCGTAGTCAGGACCGATCGCTTGTAATGACTAATATATAGTCATATCACTAAATGCATGTATGTGTTTGTGCCTTTGGAAAGCTGTCGCTATATATATGTATATATAGTCTTTATAAAAACGTAATTACCGAGCAATGTTTGAAGATCTCAAAGTCGGCTGCGTTTGTCGGTGCATAAATTGCGTCGAGAGAAATCGCTCATTACCCGATTTAAACGCGAGGTCGAATAGCACGGAGTTTGGTGAATTCCTCGAAATTTACGAAACTTTAAACGTTGCGACCTCCGTCGACATGTAATTATTACTTTTGAAATAAACTAGCCGTCCCCACGGCTTTGTTCGCTCGGAATATGTCTTTTTTCAAAGTAGACTAAGTTATTCCTTATAACGTCAGCTATCCGCCATTGAAAGTCCTGTTAAAATCGGTCCATCCGTTTCAGAGATTAGCCGGAACGAATGGACAGACAGACAAAAAAAAAGATAATAATCGTTATTTATGTAAGTACCGTACCGTAAAATTGTCTTTTTTATGTAAGTGTCAAGTACTTTCATATGCATTTAATGAAAAGCTTTTAATTTTGAATCACAAACAGACCCGTCAATTTTATTTATAATACTAATGATACTTATACGAATAAAACACTATATTTCTGCAGTAAATAATTGAGTTGGTATTAAATTTTATAATAAAATTTGTGTCATTTTGCATAGCATGCAGCTATTTGATGTACACGTTCGTAGCGACACAGAGTCAAAGCAATTCAGCTGGAACGAAATCGTCGTATGCAAATTACGTCGTGCATAACGCTCGCTAATCGTTTTACGGCTTAAACGTAACGTAACATACTTTCTTAACCGACTTCAAAGATCATTTCCTAAACCTGGATTACTATTAACTGTTCCTTACGAAAGATAATACTATTATTTAACTTATAATATTACATATAAATACGATTTTTATCCTATTTTTAACTAGAATAATATTGACTTCTCAATAGGATTATAGCTAAGCAAACCAAGGATCATGTTATATTGGTTGTCGTATCACGACTCCCGGCGTACTCCGCGAATAATAAACAGTCGATTAATGATGCCATTTGATGCGATAGCCTTAACTAAAAGCCTATACGTGATAAATAATTGATTATTAGTCAGAAACTTACACGCATTAAATTATTGTACTGACTCATTTATCCAATTCTAAAACTAAATATATTATCCTCTCTAACTTCTCTAAGGAAACTATCCAAACAACAACATCCTCAAACTCCCAACTCCTTAAGATCCATTCGAAACACATTAGAAAACTTTGTACTTTCAAAGGTTTAGAATAATTTGATAACAATTTTCCGTCTATAATAATAGGAAAATATATAAATAGAGCTTGGAAAGTCTCTAAAACTAGCAATTATTCAATATATTTAATAATAAGGTGTATTTTGTTCTATATATATATATATTGTTTGTTAAATAATGAACAGGAAAGGCTTGAAGGAAATCTGATATTAAACAAATGTCCGCATCACGTGAGACAATACTTCGTTTATAAATAGAATGCAAAGTGCGCAGAGATTTCAATTGAATGATTGATCCCGAAGGGACGCTCCGATGATTCGCCATCATTGTGTACATCATCTAGATAAAGGATTATTGTTTGCAAATTTGATTAAACACGTGTTGTTGCCGACAGTCTTGTAATAATATTAAAAATTATCAATATTAAATATCATATTATCAGCTTATAGGAACAAGGAAGACAAGTTTAATATATTCACCAATCAACGTCTATCACAGATAAGATTTTTATAGACATTAATATTTTAAACTGATAAATCTAACATTTAAAACAAAGATGTTCTGATTAAGACTGAATAAATTGTATTTCTTAATTAGGTGTTTAAACGAATTTTTACGTGTGTACGTACATATGTGTATGATATTGGCTATTTTTTTTTTTGGGATTTATATTATTCTTTTTGTTTGTAGGTTGAACAGCGAGATGTCCCAGGAATTGACTGCGCCCATTTGGCGATGGACACGGAAGAGGGAGTGGAGGTGGTGTGGAACGAGGTGCAGTTCTCCGAGCGCAAGAACTTCAAAGCCCAAGAAGACAAAATCCAGATGGTCTTCGACAACCTCACGAGACTCGAACATCCGAATATTGTCAAATTTCACCGGTACTGGACGGATACACACAACGACAAACCGAGGGTTTGTATTTGGAATTTTTTTATTTTAAATAAAGTTTGGTTAAATGTTACTAGAAGTTCTCATATTTATTTACTGATATTAGAAAATCTTAAAAGAAACGTAACAAAACAAACAAACAAACCAGTTCTAAATGTTCAGGTCATATTCATAACGGAGTACATGTCCTGTGGTTCCCTGAAGCAATTTCTAAAACGCACCAAACGCAACGTGAAACGGCTACCACTGCAGGCTTGGAAACGTTGGTGTACACAGATTCTCTCCGCACTCAGGTAAGTCAAACGATCAATAGCATGACCCACTGGAAATTGTATTATTTTACAATGCCATAAAATTTTCAATATCTTAGTTAAATGAGTATTTGTTCGCATCATAGTTATCTACACGGCTGTGTTCCTCCGATCGTGCACGGAAATCTGACCTGTGATACGATCTTTATCCAACACAACGGGCTGGTAAAAATCGGATCCGTAGCTCCGGACGCTATCCATCACCACGTGAAGACCTGTCGCGAGAATATGAGGAACATGCATCTCATCGCTCCCGAATATGGATGTTAGTACTGTACTTACTTAGCAAGAAAGATATTTTACCTCTCCACCGGAGCACTATTTGCGAAATCAACTTAAGATTTAGTTTTGTTAAAGTATAATTAGTTTAGCTACGGCAGAATGAAAAGTAAGTAGATATGATGGTGCATTATTTTTATTGTATATGTTTCTTCGCACCAGCATCACAAATGGTGACTCCCGCGATGGATATCTATTCATTTGGGATGTGCGCGCTGGAGACAGCCGCGCTCGAGATCCAGGGGAACGGGGACTCGGGGAGTCACGTGACCGACGAGCACGTGGCGCGTACCGTGGAGTCTCTGGAGGAGACGAGGCAGAAAGATTTCATATACAGGTACCGAGTTGTTTGGTTTTAAAGAATCAATTCGATTTTTCAATTAGTCACGGTTTCATTTCATCTTTTCAGGTGTATAAATAAGGACCCGGCGAAAAGGCCAACGGCTCGAGAACTTCTCTTTCACCCCCTACTCTTCGAGGTTCACTCACTTAAGCTACTAGCGGCCCACACCCTCGTCAATACTAGTGGTATGATTAATTTTAAATTTTATGTCACTCTCTATGCGTTTAATGTTTGAATAATAATCAATAGCAACCATAATTGTACCAACTATTTTATTTCATGTCACAATGATTCCAGCAAACATATCGGAGACGATAACGGACGAGGTGTGCGGGGGCGCGGGCGCTCTGGCGTGGAGCGAGCGCGGCGGTGCGAGGCGTGAACTGGGCGCAAGAGACCTCCCACATGGGGAGAAGCTAGAGAAATTCGTGGAGGATGTGAAGTAGGACGTTTAACCTGCGCTCAACGCGAGTTTAACCTGCATTTAACATGCTCGCAAACGACTCCAACTCTTAACCTTTCTAGGTACGGAATCTACCCACTGACGGCGTATAGTGCGTCAGTGCGCTCGTCGTCCCCGTGCGAGCGGGCGCGTGCAGCGTCCGAGAGCGCGCCTGCGTCGCCTGAGCCTCGCGCCCGGGATCTAGAAACGCGGCGCGTCGTCAACATGATGTGCAGCCTCAAGCCCGCGCCCGCAAACACGCCCGCGGCTCCTCCGCCGCCCGACCGTGCCGACCTGCTCGTGAGTACGCGCACATGCACACACACATACACATACACACACACATACACACACACATACACACACACATACACATACACACACACACATGCACACACACATGCACACACACACACACACACACACACAAACACACCCATACACATACACACACATACACACACACACACACATGCACACACACACACACACACACATACATGCTAACAGCCGATATGGGTCCCCCAGATGACGATTCTCCTCCGCATGGACGACAAGATGAACCGTCAGCTGACGTGCGCGGTGTCGCGGCGGGACTCGGCCGGCGCGCTCGCCTCCGAGCTCGTGGCACTCGGCTTCATACACGAGGTGAGGACGCGGCTAGCAATCACAGTGACCTCTTTTATTAGATGTTTTAATAGATGGGTTCTTGTACAATTCAGTTCCAATGTGAAGTATTCAAATTCAATGTTTTCAATATCGAAACCATCTTAATTCATCTCCCTCGTGTTCCAGGCGGACCGTGACAAGATCTGTCGGCTGATGGAGGATTCGCTTCGAGGCAGCTTCGGTCAGCGGGTGGCGCACGTTGCCAGCTAGTACCGCCCTCGCGCCCTCTCTTTTCCTCTCTCTCCCTCTCCCTTTCTCCCCCCATACTTATCGACCGCGGTGCGGCCAGTGCGCGTCCGAATAGCACGCTCCCTTCAGATTTGTTGATTTTTATTTAATTATAATGTAGTTCTATGTTTGGATTACTTTTTAAATTGTCTCATATCTTTCTTTTCTCTAGAAGTTCGATAGGATAATCTACGAACAGAAGTGGTCCCAGGACGGTACCTCGCGGAACTCTCTGGTGTAAATTGAATAGGTATCTAATTTCCAACATTGTATATTATTACGTCTCTTATTGCTTGCAAAATATATTTAATGTATGTAAATATAAGAATTCCACGAATACATTGACTGAGGTTTCTAAATTTTCAAGACGGGGGCTTGTCGTTAGCATTTATGAAATCCAAAATTAAATTTTGAGGTACTGGTATTAAATGGCCATCGGCATTTAAGTTAGAAGCACGCGGCTTTTAAAGATTTTCGGTAATAGTTAGCCAAGTAACATTCTCTGAGATCGGTGATTTCCGCCGCTTATCATAGTTTAGATTTAAAACCCATATAAAAGTATCTTATGAAAGGAATTTAGGTATCGAGAACATGTATTTTTTCACGAATCGATTGAAGATTAATCGACGGCGTCGTTTGTTATTTATTTAACGTGTGACTTCAATTGTTAAACTATACGTACTCGAAGACGAGTTTAACAACCTCGAATGTCACGAACGTTATTACAAGGAGGCGTCATCGCCGGTGTTATTGGAGTCTGTTCAATGATGACCCGTGTGACCTTAGCTTTAGAATACCAAATTATACGTAATATCAATGTACATTATGTGTTTCGCCTTTATACGGTCTGCTAGTCGAAATGAATCTAAATAAGAGCGTCACTGGGAAGATTTATGTAAATTGTATAAAAAAAAATATGAAACTCTAAAGATCCCTAGCGGTTAGTTTGGACATCGAGAATGCTTTAGTGATTTAGTATTTGTATGAATGTGTAAATGTAAACAAATGATATTTAAAAAATATTTAATGAAACGATTACATTAATTATTATATGTATAGTGAGGCTTCCTCTTAGAGCTTTATGGATATGGTTATGTAAGTATACGGAAATTTGAACATACTCACTATTGAAATAAGGTCGAAATTTGCTCGCGGACATTATATTTTTATTACTATTTCGTTTCGCCTCCCACGAGATTACGCCTTGCGTCCGATGTTAAGCTGGTTATTTATGATTTATGTACGATCCTTCCAGAATAAATATAATAATCGATCGGACGCTATCTACACTTGCATTTACGTTCCCGACGCACCGTGTTCCTACGTTCGGTGCTTAGTTCCTATTCGTTCGTCGGTGCCAAATGTCGGTGATTCGTTTAGCGTTAGTTTTATTTTCGATACCGTTAATATCGTCTCGTTTTATTTAGTATTAGTGTAGCTTCGACCTCGACCCATATCCGTACGTCGGTACGAGCGCTTAGTGTAGTGTAAACGAAAGACTGGCTAATGTATAGAGGGCGCGGGGGGACCGCCCGCCGGCCGCCGCCGCTCGAACGCGCTCAGCCGCGCTCGGCAGCGGTCGGCGGCCGTCGGGCGCCGTCGGGCGGCTGCAGCGAGCCCTTGTAAATAGTCGCTTTTAGTATATAATATGGTAAATCGTTTATTATAATTGAGGTTGATGTACCGACAGGTTCTACGCACCCCGAGTACCCTTCGACGTTTTGCTTTAATATTTATTGGTTATATCATTATTATTATTTTTTTTATTGTTTATTCGTATTTCAAAGAGAGAAGGAAAACTATTTTTTAATCTGTCTCCATTTTCGTCTTGCCCGGACTCGTATCCCATACCCTACTATAATAAATGCGAACTGCGATGCGTTTAGTTATAGTTATAGTCGTACGTTATATAGCTAGGGTACTATTACTAGGCGGACCATCAAATTATCTAGGGTCTACTTACGAAGATTAGGCGTTTTCATCTACACAGCTTCCAATAGACGTGGAGAGTCCGTCATTAATTTAAAGCAATAGATATAAACAGATTTTATACAAAATGACATTCAGACGTACCTGTTAAAAAAAAAAATTAGGATCAGAATTTTAATATTCTTACGCAATATATTGAAACCTTTGTTCACGTTCATTGTATGGGAATTCGACATCAACTCATTAAATCTCGCTGTATTAATATTAATAATATAGTCAAAGAGCTAAACCCGGACTAGTCCAAGAGCTATTCGATCGCTGTAAGGGTTGATGTCAAATTCTGTTTCGTTTTAAGTTATGTTTAATTATATTTGCAATATATAGATTCGTGTACCTCGTTTCTTACCTGCCTATATATATATTTATATATATTTTTATTTTAGTTAATGGGCACAGTCATCAGTAGTCGCTGTCTTATTATCCAAAGAGGAATGTGTTCGTTTATGAAATTGTCTTATATTATTTGTTTTATTATTTGAAATTGTATATTTATTGGATCCAGATTGCATTTTCGAGTTGTTTATTTCCCTCCAGCGTATGTTAAGCTTCCGAATATAATATGCTCAAAAGACAACCAGCTCTGAGATATATCTATCGAGTTTGCATACTACATACTATGAAATGAAAATGTCAATAAAATGGTATTTTAAACTGCGAAATGTGTTTTTATTGTAATCTCCGATCGGTTGTTTATGATAACAAGTGTGTCGTATGTTCCTGACTGTTTGTTGGTACATGATTTTACATTTTTTGATGATGAGAAAAGTTAAGTCAACTTTGTTTGTTAATTAACTGTATTACATAACAAAAATAAAGAAAATAGTGGACGAATTTAATATCTGATGGCATTCTGTCAGTTGAGCTATGATGCTGAATACAACATTACAATTGTATATAAATATATATCGAAAATAATATAAATTAAAAATTATTTGAATAAGAATAAAACAAATTATATTATTTCACTTTTATTACTCTTAATAATTATACAATTATAAAATTAAGATTTACCTAACAGACAACATTCTCATTACCTTGATCAAGTATCTACATTAAGTCTACCCTCTGACGTGAACTATTTATAACAAAGTTGATTATTTACAAAATGTATAGAGATTCAATTTTTATTGTAACAATTATTTTATCCAAAAAGATATGGCTCCCTCAAAATATCTAACTCCTATATTTACTATCATCGTAAAGAATTTATGATATGAAACGATGTAGCCACAATGGGAAATCGAATTTGATAATAGATTATACGAAATGTTCCTTAATCTACGGTTTCACATGTTTCGATAAGAAGTAGTGGCTGGTCGGACCGCTTCTTGTCTCTCCTCTTCATCGGGTACGTAGTAGTGCAGCTCGTAAGCAGGAGACAGTTCCACGGTGAAATCGCAGTGAGGTTCACACCCACGACCCTTAGAACTCAATCTGTTTTCGTACAACCCTCTCATAAACGCACGGGAGGAAGCAATATCACGACCGTTGGGACCCTGCCCGTGAATCACGCTGTTATTGAATAATACAGGAAAGTCTGATTTGAACCGATCGGTGTTATGGTTGAAGTTGTTCACAAATCTCTGCAGGACGTCCTTTCGGAATTGTGCATCGTCGTCGTAGTCATCGCCTATATTTATTTTTGCAATTTTTTTGTCGTATATGTCAAATTCGGTTTTCGTGACCCCTTGGACGGGCACATCTGTAAATGGACTGTAATCATTGTTCTTATCGTAATCGGCGTCTTTTGCCGCCTGGTTGACGAAATCTCTATAATGTTTGATCATATAACTGTCTCTGCCATCTCCAGGTGATGTAGAACCTTCGGTAGTCATCGGTGGTCTTGTTAAATACAAATCTTTGATGAAGTTTGGTTTTGTTGTTACACTGAAATCGTTTCGATTGCTTTTGTAATTGTTGTACTTAACCGTGGTCCTGTATTCGGGGGTCATTATACTAGTTGTACTCGTGGACACCGGCAGAACGAGCTTTGGTTGATCAGCCAGTGTGGTGTAAGAATCGAGTTTCATTTTGAAGTCATTGTCGTAATCAATAATATCAGTTTTGTGAGTTTTCAGCGGAGGGAAATATTGGAGAGTGGCTTTTCTCTCCGGGAATGTGATATGAGTTTTTTTGTCCTCAACTTTTAGTTCTGGTAAAGTTTGCGTAGTTGGAGTGTTAGGTGTCATCTTGGAAGTAGTAAATTTTTTTATATCTATTTTAGCCATATTCAAATAATCAATGTCGTCGTCATCTGTGTTGTCATAATAATCCGGTACATTAAAGAATTTTTTTGGCTTCTCTGTTGAGGAAACTTTAAATTCCTTTGCAAATGCTGCATCTACTGTTGATGGTGTTGTTATTTCTTCAGGCTGATCAGAGGACACAGAGCTTGAGTTAACGAAGCTTGAAACCAATGGTGTAGTCGTACTTATATTTTTATTAACTTCCTCTTTGGATAGACTTACACTTTCTCCTGAACCATTATTTTCTTCATAGTCGAAGTAAACAACATTACCAAAAGAGTCAGTTTTCTTTCTTTTGGACTTCCTCGTCTCAGCCATTTTATGTAATCGTTCTTTTAGATCGGGTGTATCACTTGTGCTGTCTTTTTCTGATAAGTTATTCCATTCTGACTCTGTCTTATTTTTTAAGACTTGAGTGAAAGGTTTCGAAGAATTTTTAGGTTTGAAAACGATTCCCAATGAGCTTAGACTTTCATTTCTCCAAGTATTATCGTCTGGATCCCTAAGGACTAATTTCGGCGGTTGTACATCTATTTTTTTTAATGGCTTGTAATTCGGGTTGACAGGATACAGAACAGTATTCTTTTCTGTATTCATATTTAAGGGTTTTACTTTAAGCGTATCGACAGAAGAAGTTCTATTTTTAGTAATATCTTGAGACTTATATATTTCAGCGTCTGAATCTAAGTTCATCTCTTGAGTAGTTGAACTTTCTTCACGAAACCGTTTAGCATTTTCCTCATTGTTACTTAATATATCCTCTTTTAACAATTCCTCTTTTAGAGCATCTTCGGTCTGAAATATAAAAATTAAAAATTAAAATAATATATCGATATTCATTTGAATCCATTAAGTCGAAAATTACTGGTCTAATAGCCGTTAAAAACTTCTGTGACTATGTCATAAGAATTATGTTACAATATTAAATACTGACATTCTAATGAATATACAATGAACTAATTTAAAATTCACAATGATGCCACGCTTACCACGCAGAGACTTGCTACTTAGCCTCTTTGTAACATATTACCATATAGAATCACAGTAGCAACTGCATTATATATTATGATTGGAAAATATAAAACAATCAAATATCACATTTACTTTTACATAATTATACAAAAATCTGAGGCTTAACGGCTATCAAAATATTTTAATTTAATGTTTTATTCATCTTTAGTAACTGGTAAGTTTTCTGTTTTACTTACTAATTGACTATGTGACTCTAGTCTATACTCAGTCTTCTCGTCAGGAACTTCAGTATCGGTTTCAACTTCGAACATAGCACGCAGGCGTTGTCTTTCATCGTTTTTGAAATCAAATTTTACCTTATCACTCGACACTCCACCACCTGTAGTCTTTGAAGAAAAATCTAAATATCCAGCTCGTTTAGATTCCACACCATATTTGGGTACACTAGGTGTACTTGACTCGGTGTATGTAAAAGTTTCCGAAGTAGAAAAAGTGGAGTTAATAGGTTCATCTGTTGTTGTGTGCTCCGTTAAAAGAGTCGTAGGAGTTTGTTTTTCTGCAGCTTGTTGTTTCATCGTTGTTAATAAAAGTTCAATTTTTAATTTTTCAAGCGATCCTATGTCGGAAGCATCCTGTAATGAAACTCTTGAGGGTTTCCTTTCTGTTTTTCCAACATTTTCAATTCTATTTGAAGTTGAAGTTTCAGTAGATAATAAAACGGTAGGAGTTGTGGGTGTTGCACGTATCCTTTCTATTGTGGTATATTTTTTCCGAAAAGGTTGAGTAACTTCATATATTTTCATCCCTTTAGGCCCTTGGAATGTAGTACCAGATGTTAATAATGTATTACTGGAAATTGGTATAGAACTGGGTTCTTTAATAGTTGTTAATGTTGTTACATCTTTTTTTATATCACCACTTTCAGTAAACTCATTGATTTGTGTTGTAGACTGAGGCACAGATTCTAAGCTTTCAGTCGCTTTATCTGTCGTTGTTTCTGTGGATAGTTCAGTGGTAAGAAATAAATTAGAAGTAGACGTCATTATCATAGTTGTTTGCGGCATTTTTTGTGTTGATTCCATCACATCGCTTGGTTTAATTGCATCTGTAGTTTTAGACACATCCATCGGAACATCATTAATCCTTTTCAAATCATGTTTAACTTCTAGGATAACGCTTTCTTCTTGAGCAAGATCGTAGGAATCACTACTACTGGTGGTGCGACGGAGCGTGAATGTGGAATGTGTGTCAATTATTGACAGAAAGATAGCGGTAATAAAGAACAACCTGAAACAGAAGTGTTATATGTAATAAATATATTATAACAAATATATTACTCCGCTTGTCACTAATTAATCTTATTAATCGGTTATAATTTATATAAAAATGAATGTTGCTTAACATCTGACAACTAACAGCAGTGGTTGAAACTGAATATGAACACGCACATTCCTCTAACCAGTAATTGTTATCATATAACATTAGGTTATGTGTAAACCAAAGGATACACGTATTTAAAAATGTCGTTACCAATCAATATAAGAACTTGGATTTGTTTTTGCTATATTGGTGAAGGAAGTAGTCGTTTAGAAAATAATAGAAACAAAATCATTTGATTGCGGATAGAAATCTATACATTTTTTTATCTAAATATATAATAAACTAATATTGATATAGACTCAAAAATCTTTTGTCTTTCACAGTCAAATCAAACTTTAGACTCTGGTTGCACGGGTTTAAAAGGATTTAAGGAGAAGAATATATTCTAGAACAAAAGTAGCCTAATTTACTCCTTATAACATCAGCTATCCACCAGTGAAAGTCCTGTTAAAAACTGTCCAGCCGAGATGAGCTGAAACAAACAGAAAGACAAACGGACAAGTACTTTAAAATTATTTTTATATAATATTTAAGTGCCGTATATACTTTCAAGTTCATTTTAATTTATATGTACATAGATTTTTTTTTATAGAATTGACTATTAAGTTCGTTTGTCTTCTCTCCAAAACTACTGATGTGGATGGTATTTGGTTTAACTATATATTATACCTTATTGTCTGTTTGTCTGTTTCAACGTGAAGCATATATTTTACTGCCATTACTATAATAAAAATAATATAAAGGAAGTTTTGATGTTTTGGGTTATTTTTTGTTTCGACATTCGTGTTGTTTTCAATATATAATATATGACAAATAATTAAATTTGCAAAAACACTTTTTTTTTTTAATAATGTACTTATAATCGGATTCAACATACACAATTTACACTAAAGCAAGACTATATATTAAGTATTATTTAGTAATAATTGAAATTATAAATCCCACATAAATTGTTATGCCAAGTGTGTTGAATTTATAATTTTAGCCATGGCTTCTACATTTAAAATATAAGACCTTTGACTTTGGTTATAAGAGAGTTTTTAGTTATACCAATTCTCAGATAAGACTAATATCATCCTACAGTTTTTACTAACAGTGACAGAAAGTGCTTATAAACACCCGAATGTATATTTTTGATTAATCCTAACGGCCACATTACATTATCAAATATTAAGCTTATATAGCCACTTCAAATAAGTTAGTGTCCACAGAGCAACAGCTAACAGCTTTTTAAATAAGCGATGTCAGTTTTTAGCACTTGGAAGATTGGATATTGAAATAGCATAACATGTCATGTCAAGCAACAATAACAGAATAACAGATATGTTGAGCGGATCCTGGACATTGTTATGAAGATGTTACTTATTATAATTACATATACCTTGTTTATAAAATAAAAGGTGTAAAGCTATTGTAGTCGATTGTTTTGTCTCGGCGCTGGATGAGGTCAAGTGTTTCGATACAATACTCATTATGTCTTATATTATTATTAAATTTCCGGTCGTACAAAAATATTAAATCACGTATATCAAAAACTAAAGTTAAGTTTATTTATAAATCAAACATATAGCTATATATCTCTAGGATTGGATAATTTCAAACTAAGGATAATATTGAAAAATATATGTATCTAGTTTGTATTTGTCTAGTATTCAATCAGTTCAAAATATACCGAGGATTATTTTTAGAAGACCCGGATTTACGGATATTTTCACAATCTGCGTAAACGCATTGTGATAATTGTTATTGAAGACTTGAATGAGGTGAGTTGTTATTCAAGCTGAATGGCCGATATCTAGAAAATATTACTAACTTATTCTTATTTTTAATTAATATTTCCTTATACTTTACTAATACTGAATATTGAAATATAATATAGATTTAAAGAACAATCGTCTGTAAAATAACTAAGACGCAGTACCGAATTACAAGCTAAAGTGTTAACCTAGACCTAGGGACTAACTACTAAAACTAAAAACTAACTAAACTGAAACTTAAAGTTTTTTAACCAAATATACTTAAGAAATGAAGAATTCCATGATTTAATACTTTATCACCGTATCGCAACATATTTTGGAGAGACTACTGAAGTAGGTACTTCCAAAAAAAGTCCCTTCAATATGAAGGAACCATTTGGGCTTGTTAAACTCGTGGAATTAAATGATATGAAAATAGGTAATCAAAGTTTATCTAAAAATATAATAACTTGACTAAATTTAAATGGGTCCCCATGAGATCGAATCAGCCAAGTAAAGAAAAATCTACTAATTGTTTTACGCGTCGAAGTATTGCTGTTGAAATATATCATATAATATCATTAGAATTCCTTTAAAACTGACGTAACAAAAACAACTTGACGAATTATGATTGTTTTTACTTCGGTAATTTTTCTCACTTGGAGAAACACAAACTCGTTTGAACTATAATTAAACTGAAATTATAAATGATAGCTCACTTATTACTTGGAAGGGGGAGGGAAGTTGAATTAAGTTATTGGCGGAAAAAGCTAAAAAGTTAAAAGCTAAAAAAAATATACAGATGGTAACAAATAAAATGAAAATATATGTAAATTAAAGCTACTGAACCAACTAAATAAATTTTCCTACCAGATGAAGTAACTTTGCAGATCGATCTAGGTATAATAACAATACTAAAGAAATATAGAAAGCTGGTAAGTGTCTAACGAGTTATCATTATTACATGTTATATCAGTGCTAGTTCAAGTCATTAACCGCTTTGCTTTACTGACCATTGACACGATGTTAGAAAGAAGTTTAATTTTTAGATCTAGTAATACTAATATGTTAATTCACGAACAATTAATAATTGCAATCGACTTTACCTAACACTTTCATAATCCTTGCAGTGCTCATGAAGCATAGAATTCAAATTGTTAAAACTTCTAAAAAAAAATCATAATTCAAGTTGGTATTATTATTATGTAAAAGAGACAGTTATATTCAAAACGTATAAAGGATGTAACCGTCTATAAAATTGACAGAAAAGATAAATTAATTATTAAACGATCGGCAACTAGTAACGCACTAATTCACATACCTGAAATTATTACGCAGTGACATCTTAATAGAACAATACATCACTGTTTCCACATGATAGAATACACGCGCGAGCGCCGCGGCTGTCGGTTGATCACTGTGACCAATATTAGCCGATATTCAATGATTTATGTCGATTTATAAAGTGGGGTCTATACGTAAATTCAGTATTCAGGCTATACGTAAATTAGAAATGTTACAAAATCACTAATGAAGTAAGAGCGTCGAAGACACTGCGAGCAGATACTTACAGCATAATTTAGAAGGGCTTCCAAAAAAAAAAAAAATCCATTACTCTTTTGCACGTATTCATGACGCCTAGTAGATTTTTTGGAAGATACCTTCTCTTTCGGGCACTAAGAAAACGTCTATTAGAGTTATTTTAAAAACCTTAACAAAAATGTCGTAGTATTAAATGACAGTAAAAACAATATGGATTTTTATAAGTTTTCAAATAGTGAGGTAAACGTCGATTTAACACACAATATCTCATTTGGCATATTAACGATTTCCTTTCTCATTGTTACTGTGTGATACAAGCTTAACCGAACTTCCTTTCATTGAGCAACTATAATTATTATGAGGTACAAACTATGAAGGACGATATTCTATTCGATAAAAATTCGATATCTTTAACAGCATGTAGTGACCTTCTTTTCTCTGTCAGTTTCCATCCGAAGCATAATACAGGAATTGAACAATTATAATACAGTAATGGACAGGAACAATCCATTATTATTAAGCCGGACTTAGACACTTAAAATTGGCATATGTGATTGTGATTATTATATTACCATTCAATCATCATTCAAATTTATTTGTATTAATATTAAATTTAAATATATATTCCATCAGTGACAGAATGGCCATAAGATTAAAATGTTTTTTCAATATAATAGAAATACGAATATTTTCCTTTTGTTTCCATAAAACATTTTAAATATTCAATAGTGAAGTTCCATTCTAACAACAATCTAAGGAAATTATATGACATCTAACAATCAAAAACATCCTTACGTATGCAAGCTAAGTTTACTAAAAAAGTAATTGAAAGATTCAATAATCAATATTAAGGACCTGAAGAAACTTAAGGGGCCATGAGCAAACGTAAAATATTAATTTCATACCGGGTGCATTTAATTCATGGAATGTTTAATAAGCATAAATATATTATTCTCTTTGTTTTAATATTCCCTTAAATATATTATTTTTCATTTTAATGATATTCCAGCATTCCAGATAAACAAGATTCCATTTTAAACAAAAAAGATACTTTTTACTCTATGGATACCGGGGATGTGTAAATGTCATTATTATTCTATAATGAAGAATTATACTCAGCCGTTACAATTTAAATAAAAGTTGTAAGTTTGTTGAATTCTTATATATTGTAATTGATTGTAAAATACAAAGTTATTTACTTATTACAAACATAATAGGCATATATAATGTATATTGTCACTTGGGTTTAAAACTTTTTAACAGTTAAATCTTACAACAAATTATTATCTTTAAAAACTTTGTGGCGTGTAATCTTTTCGTAAGTCATTTAATAGTATTTTACTGAAGTTGAAGAGAAATAGAAGAGCAATACGCAATGTCCGAGTTTCAAACACCAGTGAAAACGAAGAAAAGTTCGAATGCTGATGACAAAATTGTAATTCCTCCGTCTCCATTTTTAAATAGACTTGGCTATGGAACAGGTATTTTACTGTTAATATAATTGAGTAATTTTTAAAATAAAATGTTTAATTATTATATCCGATAATTAGGTGTGTCAGTTATGCAATTAGTAAGGTCACCAAAAGCTGGACAACTTCGGTCTCCATGGGCGCTCAAGATGTTGAACAAACGAGTGAAACCAAACAAAGTGTACACGGAGCGCTTACAGGCTGAAGCCGACTTGCTGCAGCGCATGTCTCATCCTAATATTGTTGGATTCAGAGCATTTAGCAAGTCTAAGATCTTATACCTGGGCATGGAAGCTTGCAATCTCTCACTTGGAGATATGATTGAGAAGAGAGTTGAAAATGAGAACTGTGAACCATTCTCTGCAAAACAGATACTGAGGGTAATTTTCTTATTTATAATTTGTAAAAAAAATTGGTAACCTCAAGTTTTTATTACTTATAGCTCAATAGTTATTTATTTATTCAAGAATATATTAAGTATAATAATTTTTATTTCCCAGGTAGCATTACATATAAGTAGAGCACTGGATTACTTGCACACTAAAATACAGATTCTGCACGGTGATATTAAATCATACAATATTTTAGTGAATGGTGACTTTGTCATCTGTAAACTTTGCGACTTTGGAGTGACTTTGCCACTTGATGAGAATGGAGTATTTGATAAGGATAAGGCCGGGAATGCTGTATACTATGGTAATTATACATTTCTTTTTATTTATAATTTATATTCAAAGAATTAAAAGTAGCTTTAGTCTTGCAATGTGAAGTTGATGTCATGTGATTGGCAATTCTTGTAAAATATTACTAGAAAATACAAGTAACAAACTAAGTAAATAACTTTTACCCAAATAACAAATCGGAAACAGCTTTCTCAATAATTCTCAAAGTCAAGAACTTTGTAAAGTTAATTGTATATAAATTACAGGCACGGAAGCATGGAGTGCTCCCGAGGTGCTTCACGGGGGTGTAATTAGCAATAAGACAGACATTTTTGCACTTGGACTTACATTTTGGGAGATGATGGCTCTGGCACCGCCTCACTCGGTTGATGAAACAATGGATGACAGTGTAATGAGTGATGACAGTATGGATTATCTGAGTAGATTTGGTGAGATTTTTTACTATAAAGAGACATCTGCAAGCAAGTGTAGTTGAAAGTGCAGCAAAGAATGAAAGAAAATACGTTGTAGAGATTGCCTTGCTTTCCATACAAAATACAGCCATCAATATCTAAGATGATATACTGTTACTTTATTACTCTGCAACTTAAATGAAATTTATTTACATAAATTTACATTTTACAACATAGAAAATAATGGAACTCAAAAAAAAAAAAACAATTATTTTTAAATTGCATAAAGTTATAGCCTTGTTACACACTAATAGAAATGCCATACAAACGGCAAAGAAATGTAATAAATGACATCTTTTATATGTTTTTACAGGCACCGTCCCTCCTATTCCTGCCAACATCTGCGAAAAGC
Organism: Melinaea menophilus ssp. n. AW-2005; assembly: GCA_918358695.1. Taxonomy (NCBI): domain Eukaryota; kingdom Metazoa; phylum Arthropoda; class Insecta; order Lepidoptera; family Nymphalidae; genus Melinaea; species Melinaea menophilus. Next base: position 23,917,743 of record OU911043.1, read on the forward strand.
AATACTCTGCTGTACTATCGTTATTATTCCACTGCACGACCACAGCCAACCAGAGACCAGACGCTAAAACACTAGAGGAAGTAACAAGGTTCTTTTTAGAGACCATGGGAGAGATAGTGTATTGACAAATTAATGTTGGAATCAAATTGTTTTCTATCCTGTATGTATTGATACGAATTATGGGACAATCATATTATTTTTAAATATATTAGCTATAAAGCATATATATGCGAGATTATAATTTGTGCAGGATATAAGTATAGTTAATACTAACATATTGAAGTTATATGAGCCATACAAAATTTAATTTGATATAATATTTTCTAAGAGTTAATGAGTACATTTAAATAAAACTAATTTACTTGTTCAAGTTGCATATATTTTAATTGTTTAATTTTAATCTTAACTAAAACTAACTATTGAACAACTGTAATTGTTAATTGTAGTAGTAACAATTAATAGTTTATTAATTATCAATCCATACAGACACAGATTATAGTTTTTGGTGAATAGTTCAGATTACATTGTTATACGACTCTTAGAACATTCTGTCAAACATTTTGTGACTCTTCTGCAAATTCGCGACTCCTCTTCGCGAAAGAATAAAATGTGTGTATTCAATTCACACACATTTTTTTAACATGTAATTCGCACACAATTGAATCTTCTGAAAAGTAGCCTACGAGAGTGAGATGGATATAGAGTATCAAGAGATTAGGATAAATGAAAGGTATATGCGTTTTTACCATGTTAACAAATATTTAGAGCCTTAATGTAAAATATTTATATTTATATATAAAGCTGCTTATATTATCTAAGAAACTTACCTCAACTAACAATTTTACAAAAGTATCAACGCCATCTATCGAAAGTTTAAAAAAAACAACTTTTAATATATGCCTCTCTTTAGTTTAAATATTGAGCAATAGATGGCACTAAAACAGCAGTGGGCAAAATATGTCTTCTATCTCATTCTCTCCTATACATTGTTGTGTTTGTTTCTTTATCGTGATGCATTTTTTCGTTACATCGACTTTCAAATCACAACGATTCTAAAAAAGTTATATTTTAAATACGGGTTCAACTGTAACTGATAATGGTATAGGTGTGTTCTATTTAAAAACACGTCGTCAGCGGGACATCTATATAGAAGTTGCAGCTTGTAGCTTATATGCCCGTTCAATTGGACGCACATGTTGTGGCGGTATGAAAGTAATTATCGTCTGAACTAGAATTAAGCAAGTACGAAATTTTTCGTCACATTCGCAGTAGTTTGAAAATAAACATTTCATTTTCCCGATAAATTGTCAACTAAAACTTAAGAGCAGATCTAAAATATTAAAGCTATCGGTATCATCCTAGGCCATACTATAGGTGATCGTTCTCTCAAAATGTGTGCAAAAACAGAAGTCAGTCGTTCCAATAGTTTTTGAGAATAACGTGCGCCGAACTTAAAAAATGTCGTTTTGAGAAAAACGCATTCAAAATTTCCCATTCATTTAGCACTATTACGGCTGAACGTACGGTGGATAACGACTGATTTTAGTAACTTACCCTTAATCCTTACCGGGACCATATAGACCACCTTCCTCAGCCTCGAAAAATGAATATTGAGCCGCACTCACTTCTCTTTTGGCGGTCCGCGCCTCTTTAGTTGCGATAGACGCCCGTTCGTTGGACCGTTGTATTCTTTCGTTGTCTCTACACTCTGCGTATTGTTTAGCGTTAGGGCCGGTTTTTTTTTTGTGTCTCTGCTGTTAGCCCTACTGGCCATGACAGCGTCATCGGTGGATCGTTATCATCTATCATTTTTAGGATTTGCTCGAATCCTTCATTAAAAATGACGTCAGCTAAATAATTCGCAATATCTATTGTGGTTTTGCCACAGTGCAAATGTTTTGGAGCAAACATCCTAATTGTTGAGTTCAAGCTTTCGTTGTTGTTCTGTGTAAAAGCTCCTAGACATCGCTCCAATAAATCAGTTGATGTCAAGTCCTCATAAATGGTCCTTCAAAACTGTATCGTTCAGCGGCGGTTTTTTATGTGTAAAACTATCCAATGTTCCTGCAATGTTACGCGCCCCAACGCACTGCAGCCTTTGAGAATCTGTAACTATGGGATTTCTATGAATTTCAACATAATATTTTGGACACACATTTTCAAGACCCCAAATGATGAGAAAATGCAAAAAAAAATCGAATTTTGGAAGTTTCTAAACAGTAATACCGCCTTAATTCTTTTGTTTTGAATTACAGTCCTAAAATGTTTAGGAATTCCTGTACGAACCGCGGCCTAAAAATCATTTCGATGCTCTTGTTTAGCTTGAACGATAGGTTGGAAAAAAATTTAAAGAATTGAAAAAAACGCTAATAGGCACTGCAGAATTGCTATGTTTTCCCCTACCTAAATGTTCGTCTCGCTCTGCATTATATCAAAGTCTTCTATCACTGCCGCAGTACACGTTAAATATCGGTTATGTAATCGAATCCGTTGTCTTTGATAACATTTATGTTTAATGTTATATGTAAAATGAAGCTTTTTCTTTAATAATTGCCACATTTTCAACATTCAATTTTATATTTATCAAAGTCAAAATCTCCTGAATGATATCGGATAATAGATAGTAGCTTTTCATGGACAAGCTAACATCACAAAAATAATTGTATTCTATTTCGCTATAACTCCGATAAAACCTCATTGTACTGGACCGTATATCTATTGTGCACACATTTCTTTTAGTTCTTACTTTATATTCGTCACTTTAATCTCATAGTATTTACCGATATGACGTCTACTCATTAGAGTTGACCAATTTCAAATATTTCCAAGTCCATAAATATTTTTAAAATATATGGATTTAAGACGTTAATGGGATCGCCAAGTGTATAAAATATTTCAAAATAATTTCATCCGATTGGTCTTTGTTAAGTATCTTCTGATTTGACATGTTTGTTTAATATACGAGTATTTGTCAGAATATTATGATCTTCTTTGTCTATATGTCAATTTTTATTTTTAAACATGTTTTGTTATCTTTATTGTTGTCCTTGTTTTCGTCACAAGCAATTCTCAAAGATCGATGTGTAATTATGATATTCTTAAACTTTTTTATGGATATTTTATACGAACCCCTTTTGATTCACCAGTAGACTCCTCATGCGTAGATTTCACGTAAGCGAAACCGCGCTTGCGATAAAGACGGACAGCCGTGTCATTATCAAGATGTCCTAAACCGAAATAAGCTATAGCAAACCAGAAGCGCTAATTGGAATTGGTTCTTGTCGCATTTTTGTACCAAGGGACATTTATATTCATAGTTAATTATTATAATTCAAAGCAATAGCAAATGTTCAAATATCTATTCGTTACCTATTATGAAACTGCAAAGTTCCGGGAATATTCGTTTAGATCTCTTTATGGATCTGGAAAAGATAAATAAAAACAAACAAACCAAAATAATTCATAAAAAATTATATTCACATTATAGTAAGTTGTCACCACTATTTAGATATCGCCTCATAGAATAACCTCTTATTTGTCATGCCTGTCTATTAACCCATTTAGACCCAAATACAAACTATCATATTTTTTTAGAAATTTTTATTAATAATATACTTGGAGGTTACAAATGTAGAAATTATAACTTGAATAATTTTTTTTTACCATAAGTTAAAAAAAACTACTGTCCTTGTACAGAGACAATGGGTTTAACCGTTTTAGTTCTAAGCAATTTTTGTAAATATGTGTGAAAAGTGCTATGTCTATTTTGATTATTTTAAAGGAAAAAATAATGGTGTCAAATAAAACACTCTAATTCAGACAAATATGATTTAATTATTATAATTCTTTTTTTTATTATAAAGGGAAAATGTTCTTTGACATATGCATAATGCTTTGCCGCTCAAACAGCATGCAGACCTTTCTTACAGCGGGCGCAAATAAGTCGGGATCGCTTTACACTCCCTGTTTTTCTACACACTACGCACTGGCGTAAGCTACGTCCTGGTAATTTTTCCAGATCTTTTGGTTGAAGAAGATGGTTGTTTTGACACGTTATTTTTATGATTTATCCACTCCTTTTAGATATCTTAGATAATCTTCGATGTGAATTGGAGACGAGTAATTTGTTTTTGAGTAGTGTTTGAGACATAAAATAGAAGAGTCCAGCACCATTCTTCCAAATATATTGAATACTAATTTCTTCCAATATTTTAGGGTTCTTTGCTCGTCCAAATATACGTATAACATTTTGTCCGACTCATCCATACCTACCATATATTTATTGTAGTCATCAATTACACTCGGTTTTACCTTTTCGTCACATTCTCAGTATCTGCATTGGATGAGATCAATATGACTGGGTTTGCTTTGGACTTTCTGTCTCTGAAAGAACACATCAAAATATCTTTATGTGCTAGGTATTTGGCTTCTCCTACATTGCCTTCCTAGCTTCTGGAGAAATCTCTTTTCGATTGCGTCTTATTGTTCCAGTTAGGTATGTATTTTGTTTCAAAAGGGATCCGGCAGATAAGTTTAAAAAAAACGGAATTCTTAGAATAACTTTATTAAAATTTAATAAAAATTACAAACTATTTAATTATAATTAATAAGACGATAATCGTGTTCGATGTGAGAACAGAAAGTGAAGTAAAAAAGGAGTAAGTGTCGCTGAAATACAGTGTTTGCGTGTTTGACAAGCACATCAAACCTGCCACATGGGTGATAATTTGGATTGCCTGGTTCAAATAATAACCTGTTGTCAACCAAGTGAAAAAACTTGAAAATCAGCTGAAATCTATACCTTGAAAACATTTTTCCAAACCATAGTATATATCGGGACTTTTTTATCCAATAACTATAAATTGTGGGCCTTCTCGTAATCCCCATTTCGATTAAGACTACAATAAAGGCTTTTATTTCGTGTACTGTTGTCGGTGTCCACTTTTTTGCTCGAGAATTTGCAGAAGCTGCATGTGAAGCTAAAAACTGGGTAGCATTTTGATTCGTTTCCTTTACGATGGTTTCGAGCAATGACATAGTAAAAAATAAATTGAAATAGGTTATGGGTGCCACACCCATAACCTATTTCAATTTATTTTTTCTGGAAAAGGCGCTCGTCTACGTACAAAACTCTCGAAAAATTATTTGTTACTTTAGAAAACACTTTTGTCGGAGGAATATTGGCGAAAGCTGGTGTTTCATCTGTTTCTGAAGATGAATTTAAAGTAGAAGACTGAAGAAGTCGATACAACAGGGCGAGTGGAAGATGAGTGGGCTCGCTGGGGCCCTCGACCATGTATCCCTGTCTTTTCGAGTCTTCGTGTAGGCTTTTGCCGCTTGAGCAGGTGTTGTGGCAATTCCATGGCGGAGGGCCGAGATCATGTCCTTAATGACGTCGACGGCCCAGGGCCGGATTAGCAGTCTGTAAGGCTCTAAGCAGTGAATGATATGGAGCCCCAATTTTTTTTATTCATAAATCTAAAAGTGAGAGGCAATTTTTTTTCTATGTTGTATATTTATTCTAAAAACAGTCATTAAACTGATTAAATTTTTACATATTTACATTCAAACGATCTTAAAAGTTAAACCTTCTTTTTTCTGCACTTTTGACGTGCACATTTTTCGATCAAATCGTCGAAATTCATGCGACGCATAACATCTGATTCGATTGATAAAAGAGCCAACGCATTTAATCGGTCTTGTCGCATCGTCGTCCTTAGAGGATTTTTTATCCTTTTCAACTGCGAAAAAGATCGCTCTCCTGAACAATTTGTTATCATTAATGATAAAAATATTCTCAAGCAGACCTCTAAGTTAGGAAAGACGGTTTGGAGTTGATCATCCGTAATGACCTTATAAAAATCAGTGTAATTTGCACTAATATTCTCATCTTTTTCTATTTTTAAACGAACGTACTGATGAAATTGTTTTAATTCATCAGCGAGATTCAAATTCAAATCCTCAGGATACGATGCGACAAGCGACTTAACATTTAAAAACAGCTCATCGTTGGTTAAATCCATTTTCAATAAAAGTGAAAACTTGTTCGCCAGATTTTCATCTCGACTTGAAGAATGTCGACGATAAAAAAAAAGTCGAAACGCGTCCTTCAGATAAAACAGTATCTTCCGCTTGAACATCTTTGACTTGGACTCTCCGAGTACGTCTCCGATTATTATTTCCCCTATAATCCCCGTCAGGCAAAATGTCTTTGGCCTTGCTTTCGAACTCTTCAAATCTTTCTCTGAGATTCTCTAAGTAAACAGCTAACTTTTTGTACAAATCACTGCAAACTTGTAAATTTAGTTGTGAACTCTGAAGGGCTTGCGATGTTCGATGAAATTGATGCAAAATGTCATTCCACATCATAACCATAAAAACAAACTCAAACTCTTGCATTTTGTTTGCAATATTTATTGCTTCTTGTCTAGTTTCTCCTTTTTGATTCATATCTTCTGAAATAGAGTATAACGCGTCAAGAATTTGAAAATATGAAATTGAAATTGCCTCTAAGGCAACTGCGTGCGCTTCCCAGCGCGTGGTTGAGAGTTTTTTCAGAACTTTTTCATCGCCGATTTTTTCCTTTAGTACTTTCCATCTGTTTGTGGAACCAGAAAAAAAAACGTAAAGTGTTTGCACACATGAAAAAAAATTGACAGCCTCTAAACAACAATCTACTGCGCTACGACCGACAAGATTCAATGAATGTGCAGCACATGCAATATATATTGCATATGGGTTGAGTTGTAAAATGACACTTTGCATCCCTTTATAAATACCAGACATGTTTGCTGCGTTATCATCGAATTGTCCTCTGCACTTCGAAAAATCAAGCTCGCAGTCTTCAATCAAAAACTTCAAAACCGCATCAATTTCTTTGCCAACGTGACTTTTTAGTTCTAGGAATGTTAAAAATCGCTCTACAGGCAAATTATCAAACGGCGAAACATATCTTACAATGACGCACAACTGATCAATGTGAGAAAGATCAGGGGTTGAATCGACGGACATACTAAAATATCTAGCAGCTCTTATTTCAGCCAAAATCGCGGACTGGACTTCCTGACTCATTAGTTCAATAAGCTCTTCGCAAATCGTTTTTGACAAGTACGACACATTTCCTAGAAACAACAAAAAAATATATCAGTATATGATTTCTCTCAAAAAATTATATGTTGACATTACATTAATAATATATTAAAGATATATTGACAATAAATCGATAATATATTAATCTTATAATGACAATACATTGCTAATATTCCTTCTTTCTTAGAATTATTATAGCATAGTTCGAAATGTGCGAGGCTAGGAACGGATCAAATTCAGCTACAAGTTCCAGCAATCCTAAGTAGTTTCCGTTGTTAACGGATCCAAATTTTTCATCTGAACCTCGAAAAGCCAATCCCCGTTCTGCTAATGTTTTTATGACGGATACTGCTCGGTGCAAGACATGCTTCCAGTACTTGAATTCTTCCTCCATTTGGTCATCGAACTGAGATTTTAATCCTAAACCCTTCCGTCGAATCAAATATGCAAGCATTGCTTCTCTATGAGACTGAGAATTTTCATGTTGATCGATGACACAAGTATTGCGCCAATCACTGAATCCAGATACAAGACACGATGAAACATGCGAAGAAAAAAGTTTACAAACAAAACAAAACACTTCGCCCTTCGATGGAGAATACAGCAGCCAATCTCGAGTGTACTTTTCACCGTTGACTTTTGTACCATTGAAAATATTCCTAGAGCAAAATCTTGTTTGTTTTCCATCTTGGAAAACTCTCCGCGAGTTTTCGAATGAACTAGTATGGTGTTGACATTTTTGTGGTCCCTCATCAATCCAGTAGCTAACATCATCCGCGGTGAGTTCAGCCCACGTTCCAGGATCCAGGAGGAGGAGATTTGGAATGGTTGCATCATTGTTATTGTCAATAGTGGGAGATGTTTCTTCAATTTGTTGCTCGCCTTCTTCGTCTGTCACGTTCGTCGCACCATCACGTTCATTCGACGGCGATGTAAAGGGTTGAAAGAATGACGTTAACTTCGCGGTCTTTCTGACGACTGCCTCATCTTTTTGTTTTTTCTCTTCAGCTATTTTCCGTTTTCGTGATCTACTCAGATAAGTTCTCTTCATATTTGATGAAACGCGTATATATCACATTTAAACAATATCTTGTGTTGAACAATTTTGAATTTGAAAATTTGAAAATGTTAAAAACAACTCCGGAGATGTAACGTCTTCGCGTCTCAACCAAAACTAACTTGCAGTCAACAAGGTACAAACATTTATACTTAATTTTTCTATTGATCGATAGAAACCTCATGTCGACATATTTTCGGTTTTTAGTTCTTAACAGTAAGCCAATTATTTGGTGAAACAAATGTTCAAATCTTACTTATGGCATTTTGTCATTCTCTATTGTATTCTATTTTTAGATACAATAAAGTGATTAAGAAAATACAAAATCAGGAAAAAGTATGGTCAAACAAAAGACAATACAAAAGTTATTATGGTCCTACATATAAAAGGTTTCCGGAAAAATATAGGTAAAACAAATCAGGTAGTAAAATGTCATTATCTCGACATTTCTCGATTGGCAAGTAAAGGCCCATTTTATTAAAATTATGATGTTGTGTTGATTTTAAATTGCTTTTTCAAACAAAGAAAAAAGAATACACCTAATCTCGGGGGCCCCCATTCCTAAAGTAATTTTTCCCACTTCTTTCAACTGACAGAAGACTCCATTTATGATAATTAAAATGTTGTTATGGCTTAAAATTTGTTTTGAAACTAAGAACAAATTATACGCCTGAGCTTAGCCCGAGCTTGAGGCCCCAATTTATTGGGGGCCCTAAGCAGCTGCTTAGTTTGCTTATGGGTTAATCCGGCCCAGCGACGGCCTTGTCGATCGCCATGGGTTGCTGCTTCTCGGGAGCGTTGGAGGATTGTTGAGGCTGTTGGTTGGTAGCTGCTTGGGATCCGGGTGTCGCGCTGGAGTACGCGGCTTGGGAATGGGGCATCTTCTGGCAGCCTTGACCCCGCTTGTGGGTGCGGATACCTGCTCTTTCGATGAAAGGGTTGGCGGGGGACATAAGGGTGGCGGCTTGAACTTCGGCTGCGACCGTGTTTGTGGTTGGGCCGGGGGCTCTTATTGCTTTGGTGGCTGCAATTGTGATGGCGCGGAGATTGCGTGCCTCCTTGCGGAACTGCGGGCACCGGGCGTGATTGGCCGGGTGCGGGCCGCCGAAGTTGACGCAGGTAGCGGGCTCGCTGCGGAGGCGGGTGCAATCCCGTGCCGCGTGCTCCTCGCCACAGCGCACGCATGCAATTTTGCGATGACACCCGTGGCTGGAGTGGCGGAAGCCTTGGCATCTGTGACATTGGGAGGGGCCTTTTCTGCCCCTCCAGGCTTCGACGATAACGCCCTTCATATTGATCATTTCGCTTATGTTGTAGATGCCCGGGAGGAGGTTGTCCGTCCTCTTCATGATTGCCAGAAAGATGCAGCCTGGGCTTTGATGGAGAGGGCGTATTCCGCCATGAAACCCAGGACTGCGAGTTCTTCGATAATCTCTGCTTCTGCAGTAGTGTCTACTGGCAGGCCTCTGATAGCGATTTTGAGCCCGCCTTCAGAGGGCAGGCCGTAGGAGAACCAGTAGACTTTTTTGGCGGTTTTCTCTATTACGGAAAGGTAGTTTTGGATCACGTGGTATTCCTTTATTGAGTTTGGCATGAATCTGACACCCGTTCCGAAGGGAGCGTTGGGAGGGTGGTCGAGTTCCGCCTTGAGCTCTCTGAAGTGGAGAACCCAGTTAGGCAAATTTTCGGCCACCACTGGCGGAATTCTCGGTGATTCGGGTCGAAGTGTTTGCACTGGCTTGAGGCGGTGCTGCGCGCACGGCGTTGGCGTAACTGATGCGCCTAAGAAAGGACCATGATAGGGTGCCTTTCTGGGATCCTCCTTTACGGCCTGTATATCGGATAATCTCTCCCTGCTGATGGTGACTTCACCGTCCATGCGGACCGGGGCCGAAAGCGAGCGTCCGGTGCTCCAGGGAGACCCTGTAGGTGTGCGCGGGCCGCGAAAAACAGCGGCGTGATCATCCGACTATTCTTTGGTCGAGGGCTGAAAACTTATACAATTTCCCCGAACGCGTTGCTTTGGCAAAAGGATGCCATTGACAGTGGGAGTGACTAGTTTGTTTCTTTTTTGTTTTAACCACCAGCGCATTTGGGTGTCCCACAGCATTGTCAAAGTAGCTTTTGGAGAGCCCCTTGAAATATTGTGCGATCGTCGGTAGGTCTAAGTCTCTGTGCAAGTCGATATTACGCATTAATCACGGTGCTCCAGTGACGAGCCACATGAATCTGTTCTGAAGCACCTGAAGGGGCTTCAGGTTCGCGTGAGCGAAGGCAACGCTTGCATAGGACATGACGAAGCGTATGCAGGCTTTGTAAAGTGTGATCTTATTTCAAAGGGACATTTTACTCCGCTTGCCTAACAGGGGATAAAGTCGCCCTAGGATAAAGGCCGCTCTGTTGCGAACGTCCTCGATATGTGAAGTGAATACTAGATGTTTGTCCAGCGTCACTCCTAGGTACTTGGCCTTGTTTTTCCAAGGAATCGATTTGTCAAAGAGTTTCATCTCCGGGCCCCTTGTGGATCGTGACCGTTCAAAGAGTACCGCGGTGTTCTTCTCCGGGTTCACCTCAATCCTCCATTTCCGAAACCAGTTCCCGAGGGAGTCGGCTGCGGATTGGAGGCGTTGAGAGATCTCATAAGGATCCCTTGAGGATGTGTAAATTACGGTGAACATCCGCGAACATTGCTAATTCTACTTTAGAGCGCGGACTAGGAATGTCGCTGGAGTAAATTTTTTTTTATTTTTTTTTTTTTATTTATTTATGTAAGAGGAGGGCAAACGAGCTGGCGGGTCACGGATGGACGTGATCACCGCCGCCCATGAACTCTTGCAACATCCGAGGATTTACAAGAGTGTTGCCGGAAAACAGAATTGGTGAGAGGACTGAACCTTGGGGGACGCCTGCCCTGATGGGGCGGGGAGTCGACATCACGCCTTCCACTCTGTAGCGGAAGGAGCGATTGGACAGAAAGTCCCGTATGATTACTACGAGTCTGTCCGACACCCTGAACTGGTATAGCTTGTACACCAGTCCATTGTACCAGACCCTGTCGAATGCCTTCGCTACATTGAGGAAGAGTGCTCCTGTCCTACGTAGCTTGCGGCACATAGTGGCCCCAGAAAGGATGTGCTCCCTGAGGCGTTGCACCTGGTGGGAACTGGAATGATAGGCTCGAAAGCCAAACTGCTCATTTGGGATGATGTTCAGTCTACTTCTGACTTGAGTCTACTGAGGATAATCCTCTCATAGATTTTCCCTAGGGAACTAAGGAGACTAATTGGACGGTAACTAGTTGGAATATGACGGGGCTTACCAGGTTTGTGAATGCCTATCACTATGGCCTCTTTCCACTGGGCCGGAAACCGGCAACGGGCCAGTAAAGCATTAAAAATATTAACCATTAGGTAAAGCAAAGGAGGCGGAAGGAGTTTGATCACTTTGTTGGTAATGCTATCTGATCCTGGCGACTTTTTGGCGTGAAGCGCCTTAACTAGGGTCGTCACCTCTTCGAGGTTTGATTACACTATAGGGCGACCTGCTGGTGGTTGAGAGCACATGACTCGAACAGTGTTGTCGACGACCTTGACATGTTCGCGTTCGACCGGTTGCGTGCTAATGCTAACCTGGCTCTCTAGACTGTCGCCTAGACATTCCGCTTTGTCTCGGTTGTCGAAGGTGGGCGTGGAGTTTGGTTTATCGAGCGGGGGCATTGCCGAGACAGTTTCGGCTTTCAAGGCTCTCTGCAATGACCAGTAAGCCTGGTGTGAAGGAGAGAGCTCTGAAAGCCTCTTGTCCCAGCCTCCATCTCTAAAGGTGTCGAGAGCTAGTCTCAACTCCCTTTGGAGGCGGCGTAGGCGCGGCGTTTTTACGGTTAACTAGGTGCCTAATGTCCGGAGGGAGTGCACGGCTCCCATCGAAGGTTGCGCGGACCTCCTTTGAGGACGTTCCTATTATGTCTGATAGATGGTTTGTGAATCGCGTCGCGGCTTTTTCAGCGTTCTCGACCGTTACGATCTGGTCAGGTATTTCGTCGAGGTGCACTGAGGCGGGGGAGTGGAGTTGCTCTTCTAACTTTCTCCAGTTGATTATAGTTTTTAACGCGGGTGCCGTAGGGTGGAGGGGTCCTAGCTGGATTAGGACTGGTCGATGGTCGGAGTCTAGCTCGGATAGTGTCTCGATTGATCGCAACTGAAGCGTTACGTCTTTCAAGAGCGCTATGTCGAGCACGTCAGGTGTGTCGTGGCGGAAGTCCGAGTCAAAGCATCACGTGGGGCTCAAGGGCGCTATGATCTCAAAGTTGAGACCAGGCGTGTTGCTTAGCCTATCAAGGAGACGTCCTCTATTATTTACGATTCTAGAGTTACAGCGGGAATGTTTACAATTTAGAAGAAAGAAGAGACCTTCTCTAGTAAATGATAGTTCCCCCCATCGCGGTTGCCCTAGCGTTCCTAACTGCGTTGAAGTTTGCGATGCGCGGATCGCGGTTACACGGTTTCAGAAAGGTTTCTTGGATTAGCAGTATGTCTATCTGGTGCGCAACTACGAAGTCGCGTACCTGATCTATTTGTTTGAGCAGTCCGTTCGCGTTGAATGTCGCGACAGTTAGAGAGCGAGGTTTTATTCTACCGTGTGATGTCATTTAAGATGACATTGTGTGTTTGTAAATTTGACTGATTAGGACGGCGTGCTTGAGGAGCACATCCATCCGCGCGGGGGGATTCTTTTCCGTATCCCTCATTTCGTTCGAGAACGCGAGTAGCTCCTCGATGTCTATTACACCAAAGAGGCTTGAGACGCACGTTAACGAGCCCGCAATTCCGGGGTTTCACCCACGCGTTCGCGGGTGCCTGAGGGGGCCGCGGCCCTTCCCGGGGCTAGAGGAGCCCAGGGAGGCTGAAAGAAGCGCGAGGGTATCCTCGCCGGCTGCATCCTGCGTAGTGCTTTGGGGCACTCGCGGTAATTCGCGGGGTGGCCCTTCTGCTGGCACAGGACGCAGCTGGGAGGATCCTCAGGGATCGGTTGTCTGCGCGGACAGTCGGCTGTCGCATGGTCGTCTAGGCATTTAACGGACTGCGGACGCGCGTGGCAAAATCGTTGTGAGTGGCCGTAGAGTTAGCAGCGATGACACTTCCCGGGAAAACCGCGACCGCGAGGGCGTTCGACCCTAAGGCCGGAGAGTTAGCAGATTGCCTTAACATTAAAAATTTGCTTTCCTTCCGGGGAAAGCTCTAAATGAACCAGCACGAGCTCGAAAGGAGCCCTAGTGGTCAGTCGCTACATACGGTGTACCGATATGACTGGATAAGACTGAGACTTAAGGACCTCGTAAATCCGCTCAGCTGGGATCTCCACGGGGAGGCCCCTGATGACCACCGTGTGGCGGCGTTCATCTTCCAACGCGAACGTGTGGCATCCGTACCCACGTTAGCGTAGGAGCTTTGTCAGACCACGGTGGTCTGATGATGTCGTGGTTTGAACGCGTATGCCCTGTACCGTCGAGCGGGCCGAGGTGTAGTAGAGCTTTCGCTCCGTCATGAGGGCGGTCACGGTGTCCCACTTGGACTTGTCCCTTATGTACAGCGGCAGCGGGGACTTGGCTGCTGAAGGTGCAGGCGCGAAGTCGCGGGCGCAGAGAGCGCCGAAGTCGCAGGCGCAGAGGGCGCTGAGGGCGAGGACGGACGCTTCGCGACGTCGCATGTCGGGTCCGGAACCGACGATTGTTCGGGTTCGGTACTTGCGGGCAGCGTGGCGCGCTTCCGCGGCAATATTGGCGAGGGTGCCTTTATCGCCTTCCTTTTAGCAGATTTGGACTGCACGGTCGTGAAACCGTCGTCACCCTCTGCGTCCGAGGAAGAGCATGAAGTCCTCGACTCGGAGTCAGATTCCGTCCCCTCTTGTGGGGAGGCGGATTCAGCCTCCATGTCGGAGGTTTCCTCTTCCGGCTCGGGTGAGTTTGAGCTCCCCGAGTCGGTGGCTTGCGCCGCGAATTCGCGGCAGAGGCCTGACCTCTTCTGCATAAAGCAGAAGAAGACCCTCATGTTTATCTTGTTGAGGTCCATACTGGACCCCGATAGATAATTGGTTCTCCCTGCGGAGGCAGGGAGATGGGTGCCTACTGTGAGCCTACTATGGCTCCGTCCGTAGGTGACGGAGGTTTATGCCTAACGCCCTATCGACTGTGTACTTACTCAACGCAGACCACGACGAAGGCTTGGATCGGGTTTCGTACCCTAACTAGGGCGACGCCGGACTTTAGGACCCCCAAAAAGCGCAGGTGCGTTTCCAGGAATCTTGAGTCGGCTTCTTTCACTTCACTGACACTTGTTAACACAAAGGGTTCTTTGGACCTGTATGGTACTGGCCGGTACGGTACGGAGTGGTACGGACAGCGTGGGTACACGGGAGCAGGTAGTCGGGTCATGTGTCCGGTCCAACTGCTCGAAGCGGAATCACCTATCTTATCTTATTCTAAGATTTCCAAACACATTAAATTATTACATACTTATATTATATAAACTTATAAACATACTGTGCTGGAAGTAGGTGATGACAGAATGCCATGAAACATACCAAAATCTATAATTTAATCCAAGATCATTAACTATTTTCTTCTTAATGTTACATTGCGATTATACATTCAAATGATAAATGATAAACGTCCACCACCTTTTTCACAGAGTTTTTTTTTGTACACCTTTTAAAAAAAAAAATAATGGGAGGTGTCCAGAACGCAGTCTGTGGCAATTTTTTTTAACGATCTATTCCTATAAATTATGGTTACCACGAGGCTGACACTGCAAAGTCTTATATCAAATTCCTTTTTTTTTTTGGAACGGTTTTTTAAATATTCTTTCCACATTAAAAAAAAAATGCATTTACTCGTATATTTAACTAACAATTAGAAAGGTCTTAAATAAATATTTTTGCTAAACGGTCAACCTCCTCATTTCCTCAGTCCAATATGCGCCGGGATCCATTGCAACTTAAGACTTATATCTTTTTGTTTCGTGATATATACTCGTATATTGGCCAAAACAGCTTAGCAAACACTTCTTACGCCAGTGGCGCACTGAGCCAAATGCTGCAAAGCGCTTTTACTATCGCATCTGAAATTGCTTACAGTTCCGCCGACATAAGATATACATACGTCCGATGTTATACAATACAAATTAAAAATATCTTTATTCAAGTAGGCATTTACACGCACTTTTGAATAGTCAATTATTACAATAAAAAAAGGGTCAGTGTAGTCAGTCCGTGAGTAAGCAACCACCGGCTCGGAATGCTGCTCTATTGAGAAGAGCCGGCCAAAAACTTAACAGTTGCTCTTTTTAAAAGAAATATAACGTTCTTAGATGATGTACATTATAATATAAATCCTGCAAATCAATCAACAACTTAAGTTTCACATAATTTGATCCACTAAAAACTCTTGAACGTTGTAATAAGATTTATTTAATAATAAACTTTTCATTTCATATTTAAAACTGAGAAAAGGAAGGTCTAAGATATCTTGAGGAACTTTATTATACAGGGTGGGCCATGAATTAGTTAACATTTGAAAAAATCGTATAAAAAAAACCATTTAACATATTTTAGAAATAGTTTATTTACGAGAAAGCTAATTAGTTGTAATTTATTTTTTTTAAATTATTTTGCACTCATCTAAGCGAGTCCTGAAGTTTTCGAATACTCTTCTGCAAAGAGACCGCGAGATCGCCGACATCTCTTCGATGATTTTTTCTTTAAGTTTACGGAGTGTATTCGGTTTATCAATGTAGACACGACTCTTTAAATAACCCCATAAAAAAAAGTCTGCTGGGGATAGATCTGGACTTCTGGGCGGCCATGGGATGTCACCTCGTCTGGAAATCAGCTTTTCCGGAAACATTTCTTTGACCACCGGCAAGGACTCGTTCGATGTGTGACACGTGGCTCCATCTTGTTGAAACCATGTGTTACGATTATAGCCAGCAAATTCCAGTAGCATCGGTGCTAAAAACTCCCGTAACATTTTCACATACTCGGCAGAATTAACAGTAACTGAACGGCCTCGAGAGTCTTCAAAAAAGTAAGGTCCGATGATTCCTTTTGCTGAAATTGCAGCCCATATAGTTACCTTAGGAGAGTGAAGTGGCCTTTCATGTTTAGCTTTGGGATTTTCGCTGCTCCAATACCTGCAATTCTGTTTGTTTACATGTCCATTTAGGTGGAAATGGGCTTCGTCAGAGAATAAGATGTTGTCAAAATTACTGAATCGAGTTAACATTGTTTCGGCATATGACTTACGCAAATTTAAATCATTAGGGTTTAGTTCTTGCACTATCTGGATCTTATATGGATGTAATTTCAAATCTAATTTCAAAATACGGCGTAATGATGTGCGGGATAATCCTAATTCAGCCGAACGTTTGCGCGTCGATAAATCTGGATCACGTCGAACAGAAGCGGAAACTTGCTGCACGTTCTCTTCGCTTCGAGAAGTCCGCGGGCCGCCGGTTTGTTTCACATTTAGTGTAGATCCCGTCGCTTCGAACTTCTTCACCCATTTCTTTATTAAAGGAGCACTTGGACACTGACTTAAGTCGTGTAAACCATATTCAACGCGAAATAAGCGTCTCACAGGATTGAGCGAAAAGTTGTTTAAATAAAACTGTTTCACACAGTAAGCGCGTTGTGGCCCCGTGAAGCGATCCATTGCGACTAAATTTCCAAGAAGCGAGCTATTGCCCCCGCCCGCGCCCGCGCCTCGCGCCCGCGCCCCGCGCGGCAATAGTTTGCGTGGTAAGTTACATTTAAATGTTAACGAATTCTTGGCCCACCCGATATATGTACTCAAACCCATGAAGGATATATTAACTTTTTGAAGACGAATTTTGGCGTTACGAGTTTGCTTTTATTTCTCGTATTTATCGCGTGTCTGTCACTGTTTTTTATATTACTATTTAAATTTTGGTGTATATATAATATATTACTAAATATGTATTGCGAAGCGACTAAGAATACCTATTTCTTTAAAAAAATGTCTCAAATAATCTCTAGTTTTTAAGTTATAAATAGCGCGCACAGCTCTTTTTTGTAAAATAAATATAGAATTAATTACGGTAGCACTGCCCCATAATAAAATACCGTAAGATAAAATACAATGAAAATAACTATAATAAACAAGTCGAATCGTATTAACGTCCGTTAATTGTCTAACTTTTCTAATTGCAAAGGCCGCGGAGCTGAGTTTGGCTGCGAGTGTTGAGAGATGAAGATTCCACTGGAGTTTTTTATCTAAAGTTATGCCTAAGAAATTTGTGGAGCAAGTTAAAGTTTTTACTTTTTACAACAGGAAATGTGAACTCTATGCATTTAGTTTTCTTAACATTTCAGACTAAATTATTAATTTCAAACCAATGAAGGACTCGTAACAAAGTACTGTTTACTTCGTCATAATTAATCCTATCACGCTCAACTTTAAAAATAAGCGAGGTGTCATCAGCAAAAAGTACAATGTCACACAAAATTTAGCAAAAAAGGGCAAGTCATTAATATAAAGTAAAAACAAAAAGGGGCCCAGAATAAATCCTTGTGGAACACCCATTTTTAGAGACGTGAGAACCAGACGATTAAGAATTATTTACGTAAACTGTCTGGACTTTTTGATTCAAGTAAGAGGCAATAAGATCAAGCGCAGCGTTACGTACACCGTAGTGGTTTAGTTTGCATAGCAACGTCCGATGGTCCACGCTGTCAAAGGCTTTGGACAAATCGCAAAACACCCGAATTGCATTCTGCGACTTCTTCCATGTGTCGTATGCAATGTGCGGCACCCGCATCAGTCGTTGATTTGCCTTTGATGAAACCATATTGTTTACTACACATGATCCCACTGCTATACACAAACTCTGACATCTGATTTAAAATAATTTTCTCGAAGACCTTAGTTAAGGTCGCTATAATTTTCGGGATCCAATCTATCGCCACTTTTGAACAAAGGAACTACTTTACTGTTTTTCATCAAATCTGGGCAAATCCGGGTTTCGATACATTTGTTCAAAATAAGGGATAATTTTGAGGCAATATCATTTTAATAGTGCTAAGTAATTTAACTGACACACCCGCCCACAGATCACCGGTTTTCTACAGATTTAGCGTTCCTGCACACGACGCCGTCACCGCGCCGGCGCCGCGCCGACGCCGCGCAATTACACTGTAGATACGAGTCGCGCGAAGCCCGCCACCGCGCCGCCACACCGCGCGTTCCCCTCCCTCCTTGTTTGTTTGATTCATTCCATTACCGGCCGCGTACGAACGTGCACGCCGCGAGATCGCACGTGCCGCAAACATGTCTTATATAATGAAAAAAAAGAAATTTGTGCTTGCCTACTATATGTATAGAAAATGGCAAAAAGAACGTCTAGTTAGAAAGTTGTGGGTTCATCCTATGCTGTCGGCACGGGAGCAATTTGGTGAATTTCATACACTATACGAAGATCTCCGAAAAGACGAGGCCAAGTTTTGTGATTATTTTCGAATGAATTACAAGACATTTGATAAATTATTAGATTTATTAAAGAATAAACTGCAACACACAAATACAAATATGCGAGCAGTATATCTGCTAAGGAGAGATTGGTTGTTACATTGAGGTAAATAAAATAAATATAATATATATTTAATTATTCTGATGTAATGTAGAAAAATCAAAATCAATCAAGCTTGAAGTAGATGGACTTGGAATGCTTTGTAATGAATCGTTTTCAATGCTATAATTCGAAGCCTGTGATTGAACTCTCGTACTGGGTCCAGCAGTAGTATTGTAACCGTAGTGTGCCGGGGTGTCCATTGCGCCTGCTGTGCGTGAATGATGTGGAGCGCTATAACTATTTTTATATTGGATATTTCTTATAATATTCAATACTTGGTACTGGAATTCAACAATATCTTCGTCTTTGAAGCGTTCCACGGTAGGAGCTATACCTTTAAAAAAAGACATCATTCTACTATCGTCATCTTTTTCTAACGTTTCCATAAACTTAATCATTTTCTTATCTACAGGATTTAATTCTTCGTTTTTCTTTCTTTTGTTGACATTAGTAACTTCAGATTTGTTTTCTTCCGGCATGTTTGATCCAGATTGGGTTGGCTGTGGGGTAATTTTTTTCAAAAATTGTAAATTATCATAATATTGATATTTATGTACTGGTTTTGCACCTGATCCAGATTTCGATTCATGTATCTTTTTGTCGCATTTCATCCACGCATCCCTTATATTCTTCCATTTCTGAGATATTAGTTTACCTGAAATAATTAATATTAATAATCCATTTTATTATTGTAATGTTTTTTTCAATTGCAGGTATTTAGCAACCGGAACTTCATTAGCCGATCTTGAATATCGTTTTAGAATGAGAAAATCAACTTTAAGCGTAATCATACGAGAAGTGTGTTCTCTAATATGGTCTGAACTTTACCCAAAATATATGAAAATGCCATGTATAAACGATTGGCTCATTGTGTCGGTGCTGTAGATGGAAAGCACATCAGAGTAATAAAACCAAATAAAAGTGGATCGATGTTTTTGAACTACAAACATTACTTCTCGATTGTATTAATGGCAGTCGCCGATAGTGACTACAACTTTATTTATATCAGTGTCGGTGCTTATGGAAAGGATTGTGATTCAGGTGTTTTTAAAGACACAGCTTTCTGGCATAACATGATTAACAATACTTTGAACTTGCCAGGACCTACTTCCTTACCTAATACCAACATTGCCTTGCCATATGTATTCGTAGGTGATGAAGCATTTGCATTACATCAGAATTTACTGCGCCCATATAATAGTCAAATGCTTGATGCAGAAAAATCCGTTTTTAATTATCGGTTAACAAGAGCGAGACGATATGTAGAATGCACCTTTGGGATACTGGCCAATAAGTGGCGAATTTTTCATCGACCTTTAAATGTGTCATTGGATTTGGCTGTTGATGTTGTGAAAGCTTGTTGTTTACTGCAAAATTTTATACACAAAGAGGAGGGCGTAAAAGGGGTCCAAGAATCTCTAAGCGGGTGTGAATTAGAGGAGTTTTTGCCATTTGATTCAAAAGAAATGGTTCCTACAACAGCTAATGAAATACGTGACAAATATAAGGAGTATTTTAATTCTGAATATGGCAGTGTACCATGGCAAAATAATTATTGTTAATATGTATGCGAAACGTGTTTCTATCTAGCGGGAATACTCAAGCTACTACTAGTAGTGATGGGACTCGAGTGACTTTTTCACTCGAGTCACTCGCCAGTGAAAACCGATTTACTCGAGTAAAGATGAGACTCGAGTGTTTTTTTTTCGAGTGAATCATTCGAGTCACTCGTAATCCGAGTCATCAAAAATATGACTCGAGTGGGAGTAAAAACAAAACTACTCGAGTAACTCGAGTGAAGCACGGCTCGAGTCCCATCACTAACTACTAGTAGCAAGTGATTGCTTGTTTAATGTTGGTACCACACGAAATTGCTTACGAGATATACTATCCACACACTATATAATACACTGTTGCATTACGATTTAAATAAAAAACATACTGATCGTGTCTTGTCCCAAACTTCCTTTAAGTCAGCTACTTATATATTTTTTCGTTTGGCCCCACTAGATAGAAATACATTAACAAGAATAAATAAAATTTTGTAAAAAGATACTTACCGTATTTATTTTTCTCCGTATCGGGTAGGTCTGCAAAGTTCTCATTCATTATATGGCAGATCTCAAACCAAGCTTTTAAACTTTTACGCTTGTCTTTATATATTTCCAAAGTTTTGTCCCATAACACTTCTCTGTCCTCCACTAAACTTATAAACATTTCGTAATCAAAACTATCCATGGTAATTAATTAACAAGTTCACGCACGTGCACGCTCGTACGCGGCCGGTAATGGAACGAATCAAACAAACAAGGAGGGAGGGGAACGCGCGCGGTGGCGGCGCGGCGGCGACGTTCTAGAGGTTCTAAATGTTTTAAATATTATATCTGATGAAACAGGTTTAAAAGCAAAACATTTATTATTGACTTTAACGTTTTTGTTCTGAATTTAAAATTTTATGATTAATATAAGTGGACTTAGCATGTATGCAAACGTTCTTAAGGGGTAAGGCCACTGTAACGGTCCAAAAAAAAAAAGGTTTTTTTCACGAATTTTTGGCTTTCAAAATTGAAGGTAATTGAAAAAAAACTGTGTTATCGGGCATACATTAAACTTTATTATCAAAATTTTTACAGCAAAAAAAAAACAAAATGGCGGTTCCACAGCTATCTTCTCGGGGCATGTTTTACTTGCAGGGCTCCGCGGCACGCAGCACCACTGGTGCACTTTTGAATCTAGAACAAAAAAAAACCCATCAATCTAGAGGGTTATAGCTAGAGAATGTCGACCGGATTTTAAAAAGTATAAATTTTTGTGGATTTGGCGTGCGTTTGAAAAAAAAATTTATTTTTGACGAAAAAACGGATAGTTTTTTGTTAATAAAAAAAAATCAATAAATAAAGTTGTTGAAAATCCCAATCGACATTCTCAAGATAATGTTAATGTTCACATCTGGTCAAAATTTCAAGTAAAAAAAAATGAAAATTGTTCGAGTGATGCTACGTGCCATTTTGAATAACCGTGTTTCGAGAAAAACGCGTTTAAAGTTTTGCGAATAGTTTTTTATTGGAAAAATAAAAAAAAGAAAGTAAAAAATTTTTTTACCGTTAGTCTGCAATCCCAGCACCATACATTTGTCCTTCGATGGCCAAATTTTCGTCTTCTTCGTGTTTCCTGGTGGATTTTTGGAACGCGCGCTCACTTTTTGCCGCGTCGCTCAGAGATGTCTCCGCGTGCGTAATGCCTTTGGCTTCGATGCAGAAATTATATAACTGTACACTAATTCCACCTCCAACATCTTGAATATTTGCAAGATTTTAGTAAGTTTGCAAGAAGTTAGTAAGGCCGCCATTGAATGTGCAAACAGCGATATCCGTCGCGATATCTAGGACAGTTTTTCCGCTTGAAGATGATTTGTGGGCCAAACTCCAAACGATAGCGTTGAAGCTTTCGTTATTATTTTGAGTATGGTCCCTCAAGCAACGCTCCAGCAAGTCGTCCCGGCTCAATTCCATGTAGATGGGTTTGATGGCTTCATAAACCTTCTCACTCATTGGTTGATTGTGATGATACGCATCCAAGGCATTTTCCGCTTTCGCTTTCTTCCAACTGCACCAATTCTCTGAACATTTTTCGTGCTGGGGCTTTTCATCCGTTGACATTTTGTGAAAAAAGGTTGCCCAGAACTCATTTTTCATATTTTCGATGGAATCAGGATTTCGACGGATTGCCAAGCCGTAATATATGATAAGTTCGTCAATCAATTTGGCAGTTAGTTTGTCTCTACCCCCGAGACCTTTTGTTCCTTTTTTCAGGTTTCGCAATCGAGTGCCCATTCGTTTTTGCACGTGATCAATACACTCTTTTTTGTGTACATCAAAATTTTCGTAAGGTTTAGAATCCACGATGCCTTTGAATGTTTTGGAGTTGCCATCTCCAATGTAATTAGAGTATTTTACTCCGTATAAATCTTCTGAGCGTTGGAACATTTCGACGACAGCATCGACTTCCATTTTTCCCGATGATCCTTTGTGATTGGCTTGGCATTCATCGGCGTGACTTATTTGCCATTCTTCAAATTCCGTTGTTCCGTTTTTGGACTTCCAGTGCTCGCATGATTTGCAATACTTTGATTTGACTTCGACGTCGATTATTTTTCCAGTTAACCAGTCGATCAATGACGTGACTCCAAAAAGCGACGAAAATCCGCGTTTTCGCCATGAACCAGTTTTTCCATTTTTGTGGCTTTCCACCTTCTCTACTTGGGCAAGCGATCACAATTTTGAAGCCTAAACCACGAATACTTCTTTCTCGAAACGCAATGTCAGATCAGCACGTTTTGCATTTTACATGCTGGACAATAACGGAAAAAACGGCGCAGAAATTGATGATTCTATAGCCGAATTGACTACCCTTAAATGCATGATTTTTCCTTTTTAAATACAATAAATTGAAACAAGTATCTAGTTACTTAAATATAGATTAAGTAAAAAATAAAGAAAAAAATTTTTTTTTTCCAAAAAGTATATTTTTATAAAAAAAACTTACTGATGTAGATCTACATCACTATGCATTACAGTTAGTATTAATAATTTAACTCAGGGGTCTCCAAACTACGGCCCGAGGGCCACATCCGGCCCGCAGACAGATTTTGTCCGGCCCGCGGAGACATACTTGAAAACTCCTTTTAGAGAAAAAATATTTTATATAGCAAATAAAATATTTGTGATAAGAATGGTAATGAGTAAAGACATGTATAGTTTATGCAGTAAATTTAACTTCAGCATATAATAACTAACAAATTATTGAAATGAATCCAACTAACATTTTATACATTGTAAGTAATGAACAACACATACCTTATAACAAACATGACATATGAAATGCTAATGAGATGTATGTAATTGAGATTTTCCACCGACAATAGTTTGTAGTTGTGGACTAATTTTACTTGTACCAATTATTAAAAGAGATTTAAGATGCTCGTCAGTTAATTTAGATCTGTATACATTTTTTGTGTACTTCATTTTGGAGAAGGTTTTCTCACACAAATAAGTAGTACCAAAAACGGAAAACAGCCCACGAGCAAATTTATGCAAATTATCAAATTGTGTCAGTGGAAGACTCTTATAAAATTCCAACAAAGATGAGTTTTCATATTTGTTCTTAATTATATCACTGCACTGAAGATCAATCATTTCCATTTGAAGTTCCGGGGCTAGGGTTTTAATGTCAGCATTAAAAGGATTCTGAAAAATCTTAATTTGATTCGCAATGGCATCAAAGTCCGAGAAACGAGTATCAAAATTTATCTTCAAAGCACTCAAAGTTTCGATTGCAAAATCGATAGGAAACTCAGTCTCAGTAGTGTGGCTGAATATTTCACATGTTTTAAAATGTGAAAAACATTTACTTCGTAGTTGTGATTGAAACAGTATCAATTTCATCCGGAATGACTTGATATTAGTGTATAAATCAGGAAGATGCTGGTTTTCTCCTTGCAATCTCAAATTCAGTTCGTTCACATGTTTTGTCAAATCATCATAGAATGCTAACTTCCATAGCCATGCGTTGTTTTGTAATTCAGTAAGAGGGCGGTGCTTTTCATTCAAAAAAATTTCGATCACTGCTCGAAGTTCAAAAAGCGCTGAAGGACTTTCCCACAACTAAGCCAGCGTACGGCAGTATGATAAGGTAAGTCTGTTTCTCCAATCTCTGCAATAAATTGTCGGAATTGTCGGTGATTCAGCCCAAAAGATCTGATGAAATTAACAGTTGATATGGCTGGTTTCAGAACGTCAGACATATCCAAACATTTTCCGCACAAAGACTGTTGATGAATGATACAATGTAAGACTAATGGTTTTGAGCCGCCGTCATTTTCTACAACCTTTGACACAAGAGCGACCACTCCTTTATCTTTCCCACTCATGTTTTTGCCTCCATCAGTTGTAATACATTTCAAATTTTTCCATCGAAGGTTCTTTTTATTAATGGCCATTTCAACTCCTTTAAAAATATCGGTACCAGTAGTTGTGCCATGAATACTATACATATCAAGAAGTTCTTCGTGCACTTCATAGCTTTTATCTACTCCTCTAATATAAATCAACACCTGAGCAGTATCTGACACATCCGTTGACTCATCCAAGGCCAAAGAAAACCACTCAACATGTCCATTTTTGTCGAACAGTTGAGAGGATATATTTTCAGCGATGTTTTCTACCCTTCGAGCCACAGTGTTTGCTGACATACTGACAGTTTTTAATAAATTTACCTTTTCAGGGCACATTTCTTCGACTACTGCAATTATGCATTCCTTGATCATTTCTCCATCGGTGAATGGTTTTCCACGTTTTGCAATTTCAAGAGCCACACGAAAGCTAGCACGAGTTGCCGCCTCTTGTTCAGTTTTGACTTTTGTAAATAAAGATTGCTGCGATTTCAATCCGCGCTTCAAGGCTTCGAATTTTTCTGTCTGCACAATTCCTGTATATTTTGAGTAATTTTGAGAATGTTTTGTTTCATAATGACGTTTCATGTTATATTCTTTGAGAACGGCTATGCTTTCATTGCAAATCAAACATAGCGCCTTGTTACTGGACTCAATTGCGAAATACTGAATGTTCCACTGATCTTTGAATTTTCTGCATTCACTATCAATTTTTCGCTTCTTTTCCATTATACTAAATCACACACAAAAGCAACAATTCAAATCAAATCAAAATACTATTACACGCACAAACTTGTTTTAAGGAGGTGCGCCCTATTTATATATTCCAATTACTGCCATTTAGAAGTGAGTGGAAGACACCAGAACTTTCTAGAACCAACGATATTATTCTGTACCTGCTATTAGCGCCATCTGTTAGCGATCGAAGGTACTACCTATTTCCGCTTGTGCCCACCAGCTGTCGTGTCACGTTACTACTCATGGCTCGTACTCTACAACAAATCTAGAAGTTACAGATAATGACAAGAAAATTAATAATATGCAGTGTTGCCATCTTGGCCCTCGGAACTTACTGGAGTAATCAGTATGGCCCTGGCTGGAAAGTTTGGAGACCCCTGATCTAGCTTATATACTATTTCTATTTTACGACTGTCTTCGAATTAGGCTTACTGTAGTAAATGAAAATCTTTGAAACAGTTATTTCTCTGATTTAGACACAACGGTACATTACATTTGGTACACGACCATTGTGTGGTGCCCTTACAATTGGGAATCTTGCACCGTAATCGATTGGCAAATACAGGCCAATGTTCAAACCCATCTACGCGCACATCTTTTGACGGAAGCGGATGTTGCGGACCTTTTGGCTTTTTTATTTGTAGCTCGCGTTCTAGAGATAAATACATATAAATATATGTAAATATATGTAGAGTAACTTCGGGTAATATGGCACACCAAAGGCCTTTTTGGAAATAAAAAATGAAATTTTTGATATCAAACATTCTTTATTGGTTAAATCAGTTCTTTGAAAATAGTACTAGTCAACTGTTATAAATTTTAAGTCATAGAACTCTAGTTTAAATTTAATATTACGTCTTTTTTGAATGTTAAACAATCTTAAAAATTTATTTAACTGTAGTACGACAATATGGCCTACGGCCATATATGGTAAGCCACAAAGAAAGTGAGCCATATTACCCTCTATATGAAATAAAAAAAATAAAAGAAATAAATTATGCATTATTTTGCAGAACAACATTTACAGAAAAAATGTCAGTTTTCACTCCTGAGCATTCTTCATGAGCCCATAATTTGCATCTAAAGCATTGAACCCATATTTCACCTCTGGTATGCAAAGAGTAGAGATCGTCACAATACAACTTATAACTATACGTCACAATATAACTAATACTTTGCATAGGCAACATTGCTCCTATCTGGACTTTCATCCGAACTGTCATTGCACAAATGTTCATATTTTTCTTTCGAGCTAGACCGTCCTACCTGTTCAGATTTTGATTTTGTCTTTTTACCTTTGGACTTAATTTTTTTCCTCTATCCACTGTATTTATGATTTGGTCTTGTTTCTTTTTTAAAGAGTCTTGCAATTCTTTTTTGTACGGGGATGAATTAAGCAATGTCGATCTACCAGCCTTTCTACCTCGATTAGAAGTTTTCCTAAGTACTATTTTTGGTATAGGTGACAGTTAAAATGGCGTTAAAACCTCGTAAAATTTGTTCAACGGCCACAAGTGGTTTGTTCTCGTCTCTTATAGCAGGTACGGTAGCTATCGCATCATTCATAACAAGTTTGTTTATATTGGTAGTCATGTCAGATTCGTTTTCTATTCAAAATCAAAATCAAAAATCTTTATTGAAAATAAGTTTCATACAAAACATTTTTTCATTGTCAAAGCTACCACCAGCTCGGAAAAATAATTCCCACAGACCTGAGAAGAGCTGGCGACAGAAACTCAGCGGGATTGTCATGATTTTTTTTTTTTTTTTTAATTAGAACTTAAATTCATTACATAAATACATTACGCAATACTAAGTAAATATCCTTGAAGTAGCCTGGCAGCGATCGCTTCATACCCACAGTGCATTATCCTCTAAGTATTCAGATACATTGTAGTATCCTTTTGCACACAAACGTTCCTTAGTTATTCTCTTAAATTTGTTAAATGGTAATACTTGAACGTTTGCTGGGACTTTGTTGTAAAACTGTATACATTGCCCCATGAAAGATTTACTCACTTTTTTAAGTCGAGTAACAGGTAGCGCGAGCTTGTGTTTGTTCCTGGTATTTATAGTGTGTATATCACTGTGCTTAATAAAATTGACAGTATTTTTATGTACATATTTAAGATTTTCAAAAATATACTGACTGGCGACCGTAAGTACATTAATTTACTTAAACTTATCTCTTAAAGAATCTCTAGGGCCCAGGTTGTAAATTGCACGGACAGCTCTTTTTTGAAAAACGAAAATGGAATTTATATCGGTAGCGCTTCCCCACAGTAGGATACCATAAGCCATTATATTATGAAAATAACTATAGTACACTAACTTAGCAGTAATCTCGTCAGTTAGGGATCTAATTTTTTTAACAACGTATGCATAGCTAAGTTTACTAGCCGATCCAGCTGTATGAGGGCCCCATTGTAGCTTAACATCAACAGTGATTCCTAGAAAAAGTGTGGATTCCACCACTTCCATTGCTTCCTCATTTAAAAGTACATTAGTTTGCACCTGTTTAATATTAGAAGTAGAAAATCTAAGAAGTTTAGTCTTTTTATTATTAAGCAACAGGTTGTTAACACTAAACCAATTCACTATTCTAGAGAGAGCCTTGGTTACATCGTCATACATAACCTGATGCCGTTTTACTTTAAATATTAAAGAAGTGTCATCAGCAAACAATACTATCTCATTATGTTTGTCTACAAAAGTAGGGAGGTCATATATTTAATATAAACAAGGAAGAGAAATGGGCCTAAGATTGAACCTTGAGGAACCCCCATATCAATCGGAGCCCCAGCCGATCTTTTTCCATTCACCTCCACTCTGAATTCTATTAGACTAGTAAGAAATCAAGAGTTTGAGATCAATGTTCTTAATGCCATAGTGGTACAATTTCCTGACCACTGTTTCATGCTGAACACAATCGAAAGCCTTAAATAAATCACAGAATACTCCATGAGCATCCTGTGACTGATCCCAGGCCTCATATATATGCTTTATAAGAGAGACGCCGGCGTCCGTAGTAGAGCGACCTCTAGTAAAACCGAACTGTTTATTGTGAAGCAATTTATATTTGTTAAAATGGTCTAACAGCTGATTAAGCATAATTTTTAAAAAAAATTTACTAAACGAAGGCAATACTGATATTGGTCTGTAATTAGAAGGATCTGTATTATTGCCTGATTTTAAGACTGGTATTACTTTGCTATATTTCATTAGGTCAGGAAACACTCCACAAGAAATACAATCATTAAAAATGGTCGCTAAGTAAGGCGCAACAAGGTCCACTATTGAGCCAATCACCTTTACAGATATTCCCCATAAGTCGGAAGTATTCTTCATATTTAAGGTCCTAAAACATTTTATTATGTCATTGGATTCAATTTTGTTAAATTTAAATTGAATATTACATTTTTTTATATTTTTTTGTAGTAATGATTCAGCGACTACAGGAGAAGAAATTAAAGAAGTGGTAGAAGCTGGAATTTTTTAAAAATAATTTTCAAAAGCAGAGGCAACTTCCTTATCCGATTTTATTATTTGATCATCTATGTGAAGAGAAAATTTGGAGTTGCGAGCTTTGCTTTTACAAGCTTCGCACTTTATAATATTCCAGGTCATTTAAATTTTATTTAAAGAATTACTAATTAAGTTTCTAATGTGTAATGACCTGGCTTGTGAACAAACTTTACTAAGTAATTTTGAATAATTTCTAATATTTTGAGCAAACGAGTCACTGCGATTGAGCTCCCTCTCATTGTAGAGATCAAACAGTTTTTGTCTACTCTTATGAATTCCTGGGGTCGCCCACTCATTAAAAGATAGGTGATTTCTCAAAGTGAAAGTTTTAGAGGAGAATGTTGATTTGAACTCAGTATTAATTAGTTTGAAAAATTTATCAAATAGTAAAACACATAATATTAATTTCATTACTTTTCAAAAAGAGCTCAATTTCAATTTCTTTATTCATAATTCCTTGAATATTCTGATGCACCAGGTGTATTAAATTACTAACCTTGTTATTGGCAATGCACTGATTACATGATTTAATTGTTTTATGTAAAAAAAAATTTTTATTGCCAGAGAGTATCTCCTTTGTCTTATTTTCTAATTTAAATTATTGGATTCTAAATTCAATGTCAAATTATTACATGTC
This sequence comes from Melinaea menophilus ssp. n. AW-2005, assembly GCA_918358695.1. Lineage (NCBI taxonomy): Eukaryota > Metazoa > Arthropoda > Insecta > Lepidoptera > Nymphalidae > Melinaea > Melinaea menophilus. Next base: position 23,947,379 of record OU911043.1, read on the forward strand.
AAATATTTAATGTCATTATATTATTATTTTGCTCAATAAAAGCATTAGTCTTATTAGTCAAATATTTGGCTGAATTAAAATGTAAATAATAAGATAGCGCATTTGCTACCAGTTTAAAATTATAATATGTTAGGTGGAACCTATCAGATGTCATAATACAAAAGTTATTGTATCGATTTTTTGTTATACAATTAATATCAATTACATGAGTTTTCTTAGAAATATAATTACTAATATAATTACCATATGTCAATGTGTATAACAATTCATTTAATGAAAATCTTATGTTATTTTCATTAGGCAAACCCTTTATATAAGGAAATGTAAAGAAAATAACTTCTTTTATGTTCAGTTCTGATATTCTATTGAATAATTTAATTAAGTTATTTCTATTAACACTTCCCCTTCCCCCATAAAAAAAACTAAGGTTGTGTTGGGACTATGTTCAATAGTTATGGCTTTACTTACAATTTGAAGAAATGAAGCTCCGGGGCATGCAATAATTAGTTATTGACTGTCCATAACACTCCCTGTAAAGTACAGTGCCCATATCCTTGCCTATTTCATCACTAAATACAGTTATATTTGCAGTCAAGGATGAAGGCAAAGTATTATTTTTATTTGTACTACTGACATGGATATTCTTATTTAAACTATATAGGTCCTTTGGCACAGAATTAAGGTGGATTTATATTTGTCTTACGTGTCGTGTCGTGACGCGTCCTGACGTGATGGCTAGTTTTCACATTTATGTGTCGTGTTCTGATGCCTTCTGACGATATTTTGAATCAGTACAGCCGCAGCTATAGAAAAGGTGACACATTTTCAATGTTCTCCCACGAGTTGTCAGATTCTGATTCAGATTATGAAGAAGATATTAATTTTATGATACTGGCAACTTTTTTAACAAAAGAAAGAAAGAAAAGAAGATATTGGATTCATCCAGTCAATAGGAAAAGAGAAATTAATGGCGAGTTTCATTGTCTCTTCAAAGAGCTTCAAAACGATGATGAAAAATTTAAACAGTATTTTAGATTGTCGAAAACAGAGTTTGAACAAGTACATTATTTAATTGAAGACGATATAAAGAAAACACATACAAGATTTCGTAAACCTATAGGAACAAGAGAAAGACTTGCAGTATGTTTAAGGTAAGCATTTATTTATTTATCATTTTTTATCTTTTTTTTAAAATAATCAATTATCATCAGTAAAGTTTGCATTGCTATAGTATGATGAGATATTTTCTTCGTCAAAATTAAAAAGTGAGACCGGTTGTCCTATTTGTGATGGGGTTGTAAGAATGGTGACAGTTGATGTGGGTGGCAATATTGTGGATGTGGATGGTTGAACAGGTGCCTGGAGTTCTTGTTGCGGCTGAGAAATAATCTGGTGAGCCACGTTAATTGGTGTAATCATTTGTTCTTGTCTTTGAAGTTTACGTATTTCCGCTTGTGATATAGCAGTGTGCAAATTTAACTTGATTTTGGTCTGCTCGAGTTTAGGAAGACTTTTAACAGCTTTACTCATGCTCAAAAAAAACAAGTCTGTTTCATCCATGTCCTGCTGCTTGGAATGGTGCTTTTGGAGTCTCAAATCGTGTGAAGACTTCATTAAATCATATAGATCCTGCCAGTTTGTTTTATTTCGAGTAGACCTTTGAGCATGTGAAGAGGAGCCAGATTTTGGTGTTTCTGGACGCTGTTCTGATTGATAACTTTGAGGGCTTTCAGGTTCTGGTGACTCTAGAGGCAAATTTGATAGTTCGAAACATTCTGGTGACTCTGGAGGCGACATAAGATTTGTTATTGCTGGTCTCGATTTTATAAATGGCTGTAAAAAACTCATTTGTTCTTCATATTTCCACGGCGTAACATGTACAGCGGCTTGCCCACTTTTTTTATTTTTACGACGCTTTAAAGCGTTAATGTAGGCATTCCGTAATTTATCCCACTCATCTTTGCATTTTTCCGCTGAAACAAAATTAAATTATGCGTTTTTATATTTACAGATTTTTAGCAACTGGCAACTCTTTTCGGTCTGTAGGATTTAATTATCGGATGGGATTTTCTACAGTAAAGATAATAGTCGAAGAAGTATGTAATGCAATTTGGAAAAAATTAGCCCCTATTGTAATGCCTCAGCCTACAGAACAAATATGGAAAGAAATCGCGGAAGAATTCAAAAATATATGGCATTTTCCAAACTGCATTGGAGCAATGGATGGGAAACACATAACCATAATATGTCCCATAAATGCAGGCTCAACCTTTTATAATTATAAAAACGAGCATTCTATTGTACTGCTTGCACTGGTTGACGCTCATTATAAATTTATTACGATAAATGTAGGAGCGTATGGCCGCAATAGTGATGGTGGCATATACCAAGAATCATTAATGGGAAAAATGTTTGAAAACCATCAATTAAACGTGCCACCGAATAAACCATTAAATCAAAATACTGAGCCTTTACCCTACGTTATTGTGGCAGATGCTGCATTCCCATTAAAAACGTATTTGTTAAAACCGTACAGTAAAGCTAAATTAGTTAACAATAATGCAAATAAAATATTTAATTATCGTTTATCACGTGCTCGTCGCACTGTAGAAAATGCATTTGGTATATTACGAGCAAGATTTAGAGTGTTTCAAGGACCTTTACTAGTGCAGCCAAACGTAGTGGACAAAATCGTACTTGCTGCTTGCTGTCTTCATAACCTTCTAACCCAAAATACACAGGAAAGAGAAGAAAACTTTATAGATGAAAGCGGAATTGAGGACAGTAACGGCTTGATAGATATTGGACCGATAAATAGAAATCCGACTCGAGAAGCTATTCAAGTTCGCGAGGCGTTTAAAAATTATTTTTTAAGTCCAGAAGGACAAGTGCCATGGCAAATGCAAGCTATTACACGAGTTAATTAGGTATAGTGAATAAAACAGTGAAAATACTTACGAGGTTGTTTTAATTGTTCTCCTATCTCCTCCCAAACAGCTGTCCTGATAGACTGATCTTTATATTGTTTACATTTTGTATCATAAATCACATTATGTTGTCGTACAATTTCAATTAAGTCGTCCATATTTGAAAGTGAACCAAATACGGGGGTCTCTGACACGACACAACACAACACTTGCCCTTGCACATTCGTCTGTCGTGTCAAGACTTCGTTTTCCCCCACCCGACTTCTCTGACTAAATCGGAATCGCTTCTGATGCGACACAACACAAGCCATCACAACACATCACGCATTACTAGTATAAACGTTACCATACTAAATGTATAGAACCGATACCGTTCTGACACGACACGTCAGACAAATATAAATCCACCTTTACTTGGTAAGGAATTATTAAAAGAATATGTATTATAATTTTTGGTTAGTGAGTCAAAGCGCTCTGAGTTCTCATTACAAATTTTTTCCAAATCATTCATGGCCAGGATATGTTCTGAGATTTCCTTTTGGGCTAATTGATATTTATTACTTATGTAATTTAATGATTTGCCTAAATTTAATATTTCAGATTGAAGAGTATCAATGTCAGCTTTATATTTTATTTCCGTGTTTTGAGCTTCAGCACACAATATTATATTGATTGTTCAGCTCATGTTTCTCTGTAGACAATTTGGAATACTTTAAATTAAGGTTATTTATCTTTTTAAGGTGTTGTGTTTTCCTTATGAATTTATTTAATTTAACATAATTCTTGAGCTTTCTCTTAGATAGAATTGGCTGGGAGGTCACACAATCATCACCAGTCAAGTCAATAGTGCTAATATTTGTTTTACTGGTGGTACATGGTGAAACTAATGTAGAATCATTCCCAACCAATTCGTCAAATAGGCTTTGGGTTTGATTTGTAGTTAGGTCTGATATAGTACTTTGAAGGCTGGCAATTTGATCTTGGGCCTCTTGGAGGTTTAGCTTCAGTACATCAGTAACCCTAAGTGCTTCTTCATATTCAGCACTACATTGATCAAACCCATTGACTACAGATTGAAGTTCACAATTCTTTTCATAAACAATATTATGTTCTGAATACAATGTACCCATTTAATTTTTTAATTGAGTATTTTTATTAATTAATTCTATGAGTTCCTTTTCATTGTCATCTTGTCATTGTCCCTTTCTTTTAAAAGTTGATCACACTGTTGTTTGACTTGATGCCTTTAGTTCCAGAAGAGCCATTTGGAGTTGGTTCTCCGCCTGGTGCGACTTAGTACCACGGGTCATCATATTTATAGATTAAATTTATTAAATTAAAGACAAGTCGCGAATATGTGACAGAGTTGTATTATTATATTTATTGTAATAAAGGAATAACAATGAAAATAATTCAAATATGAGTTTGTTACCTGGTCTGACAGTTGGCGAAAACAAATTTTATACACAACACCCGTTACTCACTGAATTTAGAACTATATTACAAATTCTATATTACTATTGCATAATAAATTATATCACTATTGTAAAATAGATTAGTATTCTAAATAATAAAATTAAATAAAATTGGGAGAAGGTTTAAGACGTCTAGTCGATGGGGTTGCCACATAATGTAGGAGTAGACGTCGCAGTGGTTGGCTCTGGCGTTATATTTTCTTTATTACTGGTTCTATGCTCTTGCTCATTATCAATATCAATAAAATGGTGATCTTTAAAAACATTTCTGTTGACAGGATATAATCCTGTTGCATGAAATGTACTGAAAGCTATCTCACCGTTTTTAGTACGTAGATATGCGGGTCCAAATACTTTCATCATGTCATATTGGGTTAGAGGCCGAGAATTGTTCCTGATCCTTGATACTATTTCATCAGAAACATATTTTTTTAGTGGCCTCATGAATGATTTATCTAGTTGTTCGATTTTGTGGCTGGAATGTGGGGAATTTATAATAAGTGGACATGGTTATTTCTTGGTCTATTCTAAGGTCTATCAATTCAATGTTTCTTGTATGACTTGTATGGCCATCTTGAATAAGCAATACCAGAGATATTTCAGTGGGTTTAACATATTGAATGAAACGCTGAAACCACTTTGTGAATAAATTTGTTTGGATCCACCCTGATGGGTGACACTCATGTATGACACCAGGAGGCGCACCTTTCATTAAAAGTGGGTGACTTCTTTTTCTTGGAAAAATACCATGGGTGGAACAAACGAACCTCCAGCACTTATACTTATTACACAAGTTGTCAATGAGCCTCTTTCTGCAGATGTCAAAGCACCAATTTGCCGTTTCCCTTTTTGACTTAGGACCGGGGGCATTTGGGAAGGTACAACACTAATTCCAGTCTCATCTACATTAAATATTTTGTCTGGAGGGAACTTGTAGTCATCCATCAATTTTTCATACAAATTAAAGAAATGGTCTACACTTTCTTTGTTAAATCGCTTACCTCTGGCAGATGAATTACCAGTGCGGCGGCGGAAAGATAGTTCCGGATACGTTTCTAAAAAAGATTTTAACTAATCTTTACCCGCACTTTCAGTCTTCGCCGAAAAGTTATGAGTAATATTGTTTTTCACTGCCAGCTGTTAGGCTAAGTTCACAACATTTTTTCGTGTTAAAAGAAACAACTTTCTTTCCATTGTTAGCACACACTGAACAAGTTTGGCGTTTTCTTTGTGAAATCGGTTTTTATGGAGCCATTACCTATAATATAAAATTACTTGTAGAAAGATAGGAGTATGGCCAATATGGCACGGTAGGCCATATGGACCAGATTTATAGTGGGCCATAATGGCTCCTGGGATGCGTTTGATGAATAAAATTATAACTTAAAAAGTAGTAAGCAATGTGTTTAATAATTAATTCACAGTTTTGTAGTTAAAATTAAAAGTTTAATTACAAAACTGTGAATTAACTGTATGAAAAGTAAGCACACGATAAACGCGCACACGCAGAAACGCAGGGAGCGACTGAGAGGATCAAGGGAAGGGACGCGACGATATGACGGCTACGTGCACCGCTTGTATTGATTGGTTTCGGAGTAAATAGACCAGGGCATATTGGTCGAGTAGGCCATAATACCCGAAGCTACTATATATATACCTATATATATATATATATATATATATATATATATATATATATATATATATATATATATTTCTATGGTGGGAAATATATTCCCTCTACCGGTCAGATTCTATTTTCCATTGCATGCTCTTTTCACTCGCCCAACCTGTAATTATATACAATAACTTATTTTTGGTAGTATTTCAAATAAAAAACTTTTAAAAAATCAAGTTTTAAATCATTTATTTTTTTCATTTATTACAAAATATTTTTTATAAATAATATAGTAGTGGTAAGTAAAAAGTATTTTTTACTTATAACAAAAATTTTATTTTTTATGAAAATCACTGAAACAAGGTGCTATGCACAGTGCGACTTGGCATTTCGCACACATAATTTTCAAACGTTTGTCGTTCGTTTTAGTGCTGCTCATTTTACATCTCTTGTATGACTGCAATTGGCACGGCATGTGATCGCCCACATTGGTGTACCGTACTTCTTCGGGCACAGCACTGTTAATTTTTATTTTTTTTGTACAACAAGAAAGCATCAGTTATGCTCGGTCTCAAGGAGGAAATAGAAAAGTCGCAGCCATTATCTGTTACTTCGCCTACCCACTGTATGTCCCTCTCAGCTGATCAAAATGATCAACGCCACCCATTCGTTTGTTGTATTCTTTTACGACAAGTGGGCAAAGTACATTCTTTTTTGAGCCGTCTTTTTCAGTTCGTGTTACATGTGTTTGAGCAACTTTAGGGTGGAACACGTTACTCATGAGAAGTACCTCATTATTGTCCGGCCAAACTACAAATGCAACTTTTTCCTTTACTCTCCATTTGAAGTGTCCTTTCGGCAGTTTCAGCTTTGTTTTATTTTTTAGTATTAGAGGCATTTTGCCGATGCCTGCGCACTATTTCCGTCGCATAAATTTCGTTTTCGTGCAAGTAATCTAGTAGTTTATATTTACAGAAAAAAAAATCAAATGTCAAGTGAACTTTCTTTACCTGTTAAGTTCCAGACACCGTGTGGATATTCGGGGTACTGGTATTTTGGTCTTGTGTCTATTAGTAGGGTTGCGAACAGAAATGAAACCACAACTGTATACTGATCTATAGCTGTCTGAGTATAGCACAAGGCTAAGACCTCAGAAGCTCTAAACAAGACGATCTTTTATTTGAACTTGAAGACCCTAACCAAAATGATTTTTGTAATTGATACCCTAATCTATCGTATTACTAACGACATCTAGTATGACTAAAATATATCTCATATGTTGCACATAATTTTTGACCTGGTTTTTGAATGGTTTAGATCGTTAATATTACCTCTTGTTGTATTAATTTCTAAGGTAACTTTTTACAATATTTGCTCCTAATCCTTCTTCAACTGAATCATTAGTCTTGCCGGTATATATATCAAATCCACTTGCACTGTCGCAACGACACCACACTTTGTAGCCTCGTTTTATAGGTTTCAGAGGTATGTATTGTTTCAAGGTACTTCTGCCCTTGAGAAGAACCATGGACTAGTCGATACCTTGTGACGAAGAGCTTTTAGCGTTGATTTGACAAGCGTTTTTTTTTTTTGTGTGTCTCTGCTGTAAGCCCTACTGGCCATGACAGCGTCACCGGTGGAATGAACGGGTGCAGAGACCCGCCCTTGAGAAAGGGCGGCCTGAAGGGCCCTAGGGGAAGACGCTGTGTGTGTGTATGTATGTGTAGTGTTTATGTTCGCTTTGCCGCTTTTACGTAGCGTTTCCTTACGTAATGGCGTCGTCCGGATCGAAAAGTACCGACTTGGGTCTTCTCTTTCTGACTTTAGGAGTCTTGCGGGCCGTGTATCCTGTGGCCTTAACCACCAGCGGGTTTGGGTGTCCCACAGTATTGTCAAAGGAGCTTTTGGAGAGCCCCTTGAAATACTGTGCGATCGTCGGTAGGTCTAAGTCTAAGTCTCTGTGCAAGTCGATATTACGCATAAACCACGGCGCCCCAATGGCAAGCCGCATAAATCTGTTCTGAAGCACCTGAAGGGGCTTCAGGTTCGCGTGAGCAAAGGCAATGCTTACATGGGACATGACGTAGGGTATGCAGGCTTTGTAAAGTGTGACTTTAACGACCTCGATATGAGAAATGAATACTAGCTGTTTGTCCATCGTCACTCCTAGGTACTTGGCGTTGTTTTTCCAAGGAATCGGTTTGTCAAAGAGTTTAATCTCCGGACCACTTGTGTATCGTGACCGTTCAAAGAGTACCGCGGTGCTCTTCTCCGGATTCACCTCAATCCTCCATTTCAGAAACCAGTTCCCGAGGGAGTCGGCTGCGGATTGGAGGTGTTGAGAGATCTCATAAGGATCCCTTGAGGATGTGTAAATTGCGGTGTCATCCGCGAACAGAGGCGAAGATTCTTAGCATTCCATGGATTCACCGTGCGGGTGTCGGGCCCATCGTGTAGCGAGAAGACGAGCGCAAACAATGCCTGGGACATGCGACCTGTGTAGGTTTAAGGGACCTCTTTACTATGCGCATACACACTCACCTTCACTGTTCACCCTCCTCTCCCTGTCTAACCAAATATCGTAAGAACCTACTGAAGCCGCCTTTAAAATACGTTCTAGAAATGAACTGATGATCATTCTAGTAAGGCCAAGATCCTTAAATAAGTTGTAGAGAGATTTTGCTGTTATACATCTCGCGCCTACTTCTACAGCGTACAAATTAACTATAAATTTATTCCTGATCAGTTCGTTACATATTTCGTAATACTTAAGCTTAAATGCATGATCTTTGGATATATTTGTTTCCCAGGGTACAGTAAGCTTAACAAGTATTACGCGCGTTAGTTGTTTTGAGTACAGAAATAAGTCCGGCCTAGATGACGAAATACAAACGTCCCCGGGGATTTTGTATTGCCTTTCATACGTGTCCATCATGAGAGTCCAATCAGGAGAGGCGTCCAAGATGGAATAAGGTCTTAGTTTTGATTTTTTGGACGAACCTGCCTTTACGAACTCTACTGATATTTTGGTGGTTGTTATACCCCTCTACGCTCTTGCTACAGAAAGACTAACCGCTTCTCGTATGATTTCTAATACTTTGTCGTGGAGACGCGAGTATTTACCTCTATTTAAAAGTACCCTACTAAGTGTTTCGCCTACTGCCTCCCCACAGATGTTGCAAGATTTTTCGGTGGCTTTGCCCCATCTTAGTAAGTTACTTTGACCTGGGAGAGTCATTTGGAATGCATTAAGATAAAATTTTAATAATGCTGGGGACCAATCATGAAGCAGGGTGCGCCATTTCAAAGCTAGTGGAATACAAAAATCTCCTATGGTCACCCATTCATTTTGCAATGGGCGAGGAGTCGACATCACGCCTTCCACTCTGTAGCGGAAGGAGCGATTCGACAGAAAGTCCCGTATAATTAGTACGATACTATCCGACACCCTGAACTCGTATAGCTTGTACACCAATCCATTGTGAGAGACTGTCGAATGCCTTCGCTACATCGAGGAAGAGCGCTCCTGTCCTACGTAGCTTGCATAACGTAGCTTGCATAGTGGCCCCAGAAAGGATGTGCTCCGTGAGGCATTGCACCTGGTGGGAACTGGAATGATAGGCTCGAAAGCCAAACTACTCATTTGTTATGATGTTCAGTCTCTCTCCTTCTGACTTGAGTCTACTGAGGATAATCCTCTCATAGATTTTCCCTAAGGAACTGAGGAGACTAATTGGACAGTAACTAGTTAAAAGATTCCGGGGCTTACCCGGTTTGTGAAAGCCTATCACTATGGCTTGTTTGCACTGGGCCGCAAACCTGCAACCGGCCAGTAGAGCATTAAAGATAGTAACCATTAGGTAAAGCAAAGGAGGCGGAAGGAGTTTGATCACTTTGTTGGTGATCCTTTCTGATCCTGGCGACTTTTTGGCGTGAAGCGCTTTAACTAAGGTCGCCACCTCTACGAGGTTCGTTTCCTCTATAGGGGGACCTGCTGGTGGTTGAGAGCACATGACTCGAAAAGTGTTTTCGACATGTTAGCGTTCGACCGGTTGCGAGCTAACGCTACACTGCCTCTCTAGGCTGTCGGCTAGACATTCAGCTTTGTCTCGGTCGTCGAAGGCGGGCGTGGAGTTAGGTCTATCGAGCGTGGGCATTGCCGAAACAGTTTCGACCTTCAGGGCTCTCTGCAATGACCAGTAAGCCTGGTGTGAAGGAGAGAGCTCTGAAAGCTTCTTGTCCCAGCCTCCATCTCTAAAGGTGTCGAGAGCTTGTCTCAACTCCCTTTGGAGGCGGCGTAGCTCCCGTCGATGTTCGTCTGTCGGATATGTGTCATGGTTCCTGATCGCGGCGTTTTTACGGTTAACTAGGTGCCTAATGTCCGGAGGGAGTGCACGGCTCCCATCGAAGGTTGCGCGGACCTCCCTCGAGGACGTTCCTATTATGTCTGATAGATGGTTTGTGAATCGCGTCGCGGCTTTTTCAGCGTCCTTACACCGTTACGATCTGGTCAGGTATTTCGTCGAGGTGCACTGAGGCGGGAGAGTGAAGTTGCTCTTCTAGCTCTCTCCAGTTGATTATAGGTTTTAACTCGGGTGCCGTAGGGTGAAGGGGTCCTAGCTGGATTAGGGCTGGTCGATGGTCGGAGTCTAGCTCGGATAGTGTCTCGATTGATCGCAACTGAAACGGCACGTCTTTCAAGAGCGCTATGTCAAGCACGTCAGGTGTGTCGTGTCGGAAGTCCGACTCAAAGTATCGCGTGGGGCTCAAGGGCGCTATGATCTCAAAGTTGAGACCAGGCGTGTTGCTTAGCCTATCAAGGAGACGTCCTCTAGTATTTACGATTCTAGAGTTCCAGCGGGGATGTTTACAATTCAGGTTGCCGGCCAGAATGGTTGCGTTACCTAATTGGAGTAGAGACGTAAAGTCCTCCTCTAGTAGGTCTTTAATCGGGGAGAGGTATACTGATGTTAGTATGATCGGCTGATGGCCAGTCATACCCACTTGACATAGTGACGCCTATATGTTAACTAGTGGGGGCGGATCGAGCGGGGTACAATGAAAAGACCTGCTGTAGTAAATGATGGCTGCCCCCATCGCGGTTGCACTATCGTTCTTAACTGCGTTGAAGTTAGTGATGCTCGGATCGTGGTTTTAGAAAGGTCTCTTGAACTAGCAATATTTCTATCTGGTGCGCAACTATGAAGTCGCGTACCTGATCTATCTGTTTGAGCAGGCCGTTCGCGTTGAATGTCGCGACAGTCAGAGCGAGGTTTTTTTCTACCGTGTGATGCCATTTAAGATGACATTGTTTGTTTGTGGATTTGACTGATTAGGACGGCGTGCTTGAGGAGCACAACCATCCGCGCCGGGGGATTCTTTTCCGTATCCCTCATTTCGTTCGAGAACGCGAGTAGCTCTTCGAAGTCTATTACACCGAAGAGGCTTAAGACACACGCGAACGAGCCCGCAATTCCGTCGGTGCAATTGCGTACCGGCGGCGGCGGTGTCCGTTTCGGCTCGGGCGTGGGGTTCACCCTCGGGGGTTTCACCCACGCGTTCGCGGGTGCCTGAGGGCCCTGGTTTGCCTGAGAGGCCGCGGGTCTTCCTGGGGCTAGAGGAGCCTAGGGCGGCTGAACGTAGCGCAGGGGGATCCTCGCCGGCTCCGCTCTGCTTGGTGCTTTGGGGCACCCGCGGTAATTCGCGGGGTGGCCCTTCTGCTGGCACAAGACGCGGCTGGGAGGATCCTCCGGGATCAGTTGGGTGTCGCGTGGTCGTCTAGGCATTTGACGCACCGCGGACGCGCGAGGCAAAATCGTGAGTGGCCGCAGAATTGGCAGCGATGACACTGCCCGGGAAAACTGCGCCCGCAAGGGGGTTCGGCCCTAAGGCCAGAGAGTTGGCACATTGCCTTAACGTAAAAATTTGCTTTCCAAATCAAATCAAATCAAATCAAAAATCTTTATTGAAAATAAGTTTCATACAAAACATTTTTTCATTGTCAAAGCCACTACCAGCTCGGAAAAATAATTCCCACAGACCCACAGTGTTTCGTGTAGAACATGCTAGGTGGACAAAATTATTTTATGTTATATAACAAGGCTTTTACTATTTTACATATAGGTAGTCATGTTTTTGTAATAAAAAACGAAAAATTGGTATAAAAACAGAAAATATATTCAAAAATATTATACAAACAACAAAAATAAAATTAAAAATACTAAATTAACCTAATAATCATCATCAGAGTCTTCTGATGAATCTTTTATAGTGTAATCTTCATCATTTTGTGGCATCGTGCGACAATATGATGACGATTCCGGCCTTGATTCTACTATGCTAGGGCTTACAATTAACTTTAAAACTTCTGTACATATTTTTTCCGGTTTTTTTCGGGGAATCTCTCGAAGGCTATTGATCAAAGGATCAGATGTTATAACTAACATAGACAGTAAGTCTCTATTCGTGGCAACACGCGAGCACTTGCGGGTGTTGTACTCCCTAAATCTGCGGCAATCTTCGTTACGTTAAGTTCGTGTTTCACAGAGATTTGAGAATCATCAAATTTGATAAGTGTTGGAAGAAGATCGTTAACTACTTCCAACAATCTGTTTGTCTCCGCTAACGTGAAGTCGTTCGTTTCTTTAGCAAATATAAATTTGATTGGGCGACAATACATTGTTGATGAAGGCCGAGGATTTTGCCAAATAATTTTGGACCCATCATATAACTTAAGGGTAACCAAAGAAAATACAAAAAGAAACTCGTCCGTATCTTCAGTGTTTTCAAATCTCTGTTTGTATGTGCTGTGCCCAGAACTTCCATCACATCCCCATTTACTAACAAGTGTAAACGATGAACTTGTTGGGAGGACACTGCTGATAACTTCATTCTGTGCTAATATTAGACGTTCCACTGTTTTATTTAATAAGGCTTGCAAATTTATTTCAGCACGAGTTTCTGTTATAGCAATGTGCTCCTCTGCAGGGTGACAGGCCTGTTTGGACTTTCTTAAACTAAAATATGACGGAAATACATTATGTCCTGCCTTCATGGACCACTTTCTTGTTTGTTTGTATGCATGCGTTGTTGATTTAGAATCTATATAGTAAGCTAAGGCTTCGTCACTACTTAACTGCCTAGGAATAACAGAACTGGTATTTTTAGACTTCTTAATATTATCTGGGTTCTCACTAATGTCTCTAATCACGTTGGCAATTTTTCTTTGGCCTGTTGAACGCACAGCAATTTCGGCAGCAGTCACTAATTCACTGACACTTCACGATTCTACGAGATCCACAACGCGACGTTTCTTCGTCTTAAACGATGATTCTTCGAAATCTTTGCAAGGTCTTCCTGCAGGAGTCACAGCCCCACTCGATGTCGAAGGTTGTGACGCAGAAGAACTCGCGGTGAACTGTATGTCTGCTACATCCAGCCACGTCTTGTTTTTAATTAAAAAACGCTCCTTTTTACTTTCCTGAAGCCAACCATTTGGTACCAATCTTATTTGAAAAGTTGGATATTTTCAAATTTATTTCTTTTCGGCTACTTTCAGTAATGTCACCAAAGTGAAATTTTGAAGAAAGGTAGACATATACACGCGAATTTTTTTCATTCTTCGTGTGTTTCAACCATTCTTCGAAAAAGTCTATCCTTGAAATGGAGTAAACGTGTTCCGAAAAAAAAAGAAAAAAACATGTTGTACTCAAGTGTGCTAAATAATATGTGTATTTTTATATAGAATAAAGTTATTCCTATGATATATCTAAGAATTAGCCCGGATAGAGGTAAATGTCTGTAAATTTAGCTCTGTCAAAGTTTTTTTTTGAAAAAATATACGCTAAAATATGTAATGTATGTTAAAATTACACTAAAATACATTTCAATAGATTTTGTTTTAAATAAATACTTATTAAAAAATAGGACTTACCCTCAGTATTAATATCCATCACAAACACTCACAATATTACTATAATCCACTATGAGACGTGCACGAAAGTGTCGCTAAATTGCAACTGATTGATTGGAAAGGTTGCATTAAACTCATTACCTGCCTTCTGACCCCTATGACTCATCAGTTAAACATGTGACAAACAACAGATTCTCGGAATTGGAGTTTAGGGATGTTGTTTACGTTTTATAATTAAGATTACCTGGAAATGATAACATGAATATTGTCCACCTAGCATGTTCTAGGCGAAATACTGTGAGACCTGAGAAGAGCTGGCGACAGAAACTCAGTGGGATTGTCATGATTTTTTTTTAATTAGTCCTTAATTTCTAAATTACATAAATACATTACAATACTACGAGTAAGTAAATAATCTTCAAGTAGCCTGGCAGCGATCGTTTCATACCCACGGTGCATTATCCTGTAAGTATTCAGATACATTATAGCGTCCTTTTGTACACAAACGTTCCTTAGTTATTGTTATGTTATCTAGTAGGGGGCTGGGCTTTATATTTATAATAAACACTTCGGAGTACAATATCTTACTCTTTAATCAACCATCTTGATATTCTGAGTGCACGCAGTGCCACCATAGTGTTGCCACTTCTATATTTATACTTAACAATAATCGATTACAACATCTTTCCCTTTTTCAATTAAGATTCATTACAAACAGTTCAGTAAAACATTTAAGTTTAGTTTTTAATTATTAACCTTAAACACTATGCATATTACTACTATAGTTAGCTTAACCAATTAAGCCAATTATTAAACTAATACAAGTTTGCAAAATTAAAGTAAATGATAATTCTTATTTATATTCTCTTGGCATCCCATCAGCTATAATTTGGTCTGAAGGCCATCTAGGCCTACGAGCTATTGACAAACATCCCTTTAAATGTTTACTTGTATACATAATGTTACAAAATCAGAAACCACTATTTAAACACAAACTCACATGAGTTTCTGGTTTAAATTCGCTACATACAGATATGAACACATGGTTCTTTAATAACTCAATCACACACATAATCATCTAAATAATTAGGTTTTCTTACAACTCTCTCAGACCGTCTATTATCTTGAGATAATGGAACCTCTTGGACATGCTCTCTAGGACTGCAGTTGGAACTACTCTCATCATCTTCTGAAAGAACACTAGGAGGACTCAAGTTAATATCCATATCATCATCTAGAAAATTACTACAGTCTTCTTCCCTTGGTGAAACGTTTGGAGCTTTATTTAAATGAAATCTATTTCGCCTAAATATTCCTCTGTCTGTTTGTATTATAAATGAACGAGGTTCTTCACTTTTCCTTGCTACTGTTCCATATGTTTCTAAATCGGTAACCCAGACTCTATCATTCACCTTTAATTCAGAAAGATTTCTTGCTCTATGATTTTTGTTATAATAAAAAGCATCTTTATACCTTTTCTCTGTTTTTAAATCCTTTATCCTTTCTTTAATAATAGTTGGTTTATTTAATTTTTCAGGTAATATGGGAAGATTATCTCTAAGTTTTCGGTTAAACATAAGCTCAGCTGGACTATAGCCTATCTCTGTAGGAGTATTTCTATAAATTAAGAGTGCCAAATAAATATCTTCATTCTTTGATAGCAGTGATTTAGCTATTTTAACACCCGACTCTGCCATCCCATTGCTTTGTGAAAAATAAGGACTACTAGTGATCAATTTGAACTCATAATCTTTAGCAAACAAATTAAATTTAGTTTTAAACTGAGAGCCACAATCTGTTCTAACTATCTCTGGTATACCACATCTTGCAAATACTTCTTTACATATTAGAATCACTGTTTCCTCTGTAAGATCTTTCAATTTGGAGATTTCTAAAAACCTTGAAAAGTAATCTATTATGACTAAATACCAGTCATCTTTAAATTTAAACAAATCTAGTCCTAACTTCTGCCATGGTCTATCCGGTATATTGTCTATAATCATTTCTTCTCTATTATTTTTGTACATTTCTATGCATTTGGAACAAGTTTTAACTTTATCTTCTACTTGTTTAGAAAGACCTAGCCACCACACTGATTGTTTTGCTCTTTCCCTACATTTAGATATGCCCAGGTGACCTGTATGAATTTTACTTAATATCTCACTTTGCAGTGCTTCTGGTATTACAATTCTAGAATTAAATAAAAGAATGCCATTTTCTATGGAGAAGTTATCTCGGTATTGATAATAATTTTTAAACTGACCTAGTTGACTTTTGTTTGGCCAAACATTCACAGTAAAGTACTTCAATTTAGTGCACACAAAACATTTCTGCTGTTCATCTTTTATTTTACCTAAAGTATCCACAGGTATGGTTTCACAAGCAAACATGTTTAATTTCCAGTCCTCATTAGTCTCTTTATTACTAGTTAAGTTATCTGAATGTAACAAAGGCTGTCTCGATAGAGCATCCGCTACAACTAATTGCTTTCCTGGTGTATAGATAACCTCATAATTAAAACGCGTTAACTTTAATCTTAATCTTAGTTATCAAAAGACTTTGTTTTTAAAATTTGCAATAATGGTTTGTGGTCTGTTTCTTAATACACCTGAATTCCTAATATATAATCTCAAAATTTTTCTGCTGCCCATGTCAAAGCCAAGCATTCTTTTTCAATTTGAGCATAATGTCTTTCTGTCTCTGTAAGAGTTCTACTTGCATACATAACTATTACTCTTTCCCCTATGTTATTTTCCTGCATTAATGCTGCCCCTAAGCCATAAGAACTACTGTCTGCTGAAACAATTATTTTTGAAGATGGATCACAATGTGCAAGAATAGGTGCCTGCAAAAGCTTATCTTTTATTATTCTAAATGCATTTTCTTGAAATTGTCCCCATACAAATTTCCTGTCCTCTTTTAATAATGAATACAATGGTTGTAAAATATGTGACTTGTTCGCAATAAAACGACCTACAAAATTAACCATACCGAGAAACTGAAGTAATTCATACTTACTTGATGGTGCTTTAAATAAACTGATTGCCTTTATTCTTTCTGGATCCACTTTTATGCCTTCTGAGTTTATAATATGACCCAAATAAGAAATTTCTTCAACCCCAAACACACATTTATTTTTATTTATAGCTATACCTTCATTATGTAAACGTTTTAATACTTCTCTTAGTGTTTTATCATGTTTTTCTTTGGATTCTTCAAACAACAATATATCGTCAATATGAATAACTACTTTTAAGTCTTTGAATAAATTTGAAAACTTCATAGAAAAGTATTCTGGGGCACAATTTAATCCAAATGGCAAGCGATTGTATACATATCTGCCAAATGGGGTAATGATAGTGGTAAGCTTTTTTGAAGCTTCACTTAATTTAATCTGATGGAAACCTGAGGTAGCATCAATTTTAGAGAAATACTTTGCTCCTTTTAACTTAGCCAATGTATTTTCCACTTTAGGGATAGAATAGACTGGTCTAAGAATATTTTGATTTACCTGAGTATAGTCCCCACATATTCTCACTTTCTCATTTTTATAAACTATAACTATAGGTGAAACAAAATCAGTTGCTTCCTCTATGGGACTAATGATACCTAAACTTTGTAATCTATCTAATTCTGTTTTTACTTTAGGCAAAAGTGGTATTGAAACATTTCTTGGAGAAGCATGAACATATGGTTTAATATTATCTATAAGTTTAATATGAACTCATCAAACTCCTAACTCATCAAAGATACCTGGAAATTCTTTTTCCACAGATACATCATTTAAAACTTCTTCACTAGATAGCGCACAAATTTTTATTAAGTTCATGTTTTCTATAGATGGTCTACCAAGAATAGCAGTTTTTAAGTTTTTAATGACATAAACTTTCCCAATATACTCACAATTTTTATATGTTAATCTTAATGGTACCGTCCCCACCACCTGTAATTTTGTTCCATCTGGTCCCTTCACTGTATCCCTACATTTCACCAAGGGTAGTCTACTTTTCTCTGCTAGACGGTCTCAGATCGCACTTATGTCTGCTCCTGTATCAATAAGAAATTTCTCATTATCAACATATTTTTCATTATAATAAATACTGACTTCAATCATGTAGCTGCTATGGTTTTGACAAAACTTAACCTCTAATACTAAATCTGAATCCTTTTGCTCCTCTACTCTTCTCATTGATTTTGACCTGCACAGTTTGGCGAAATGTCCTGTCCTTTTGCAATTATGACAAATTGCCCTCGCTGCTGGGCATTTTTCTTTCTGGTGTCTCTCTAGTCCACAAAACCAACATTTGCTTGCAGTGTGCTGTTTAAAAGGTTTCTTAATTCTATTTACTTCACTGTTATATTCGTTTACTCTTATAATTTTAGTTTCTTCTAATTGTATTTCTGCTTGTTTTCCCATAATAATAGTTTCTTTAAGAGTTAAGTTCGTTTACAATAATAATCTGTCACTTGTTTTCTTATCTATTATGCCTATAACAATTCTGTCTCTTATTAAATCTTCTTTTAGTTGTCCGTATTCGCAGTATTCTGCTAGCTTATGCAGGTCTGTTACAAATTCGTCAAACGGTTCTCCCGCCTTTTGCATCCTGGAGTTGAATTTGTATCTATTGTATATAACATTTTTCTTAGGTGCAAAGAAGGTGTCGAAGTTACACAACAACTGATCAAAGGTGATGTTCTTTTCTAATTGTAATAAAATGTCTTCTACCTTGCCTCCCATGCAATACAGCAACGTATCAATTTTCTGTTGATCTGAATATTTTTCTGTTTGGATTAGGTTCATATATCTCGAGAACCTAGTTTTATATTTAGGCCACTCTTCAGGCACAAAACTAAATTCTCCTGGAGGATCTATCCTTATTTTACTTGTTACTGTATCGTCCGCCATTGTTTTACTTTTCTATTAACTTTTTCACTGAATTAAACTTGTACTGAACTGATTTATCTACGTTTTTATCACTTATTTTACCGCTGCCACCATGTTATGTTATCTAGTAGGGGGCTGGGCTTTATATTTATAATAAACACTTCGGAGTACAATATCTTACTCTTTAATCAACCATCTTGATATTCTGAGTGCACGCAGTGCCACCATAGTGTTGCCACTTCTATATTTATACTTAACAATAATCGACTATTACAACAGTTATTCTCTTAAATTTTTTTAATGGCAATACTTGAACGTTTGCTGGGACTTTGTTGTAAAACTGTATACATTGCCGCATTAAGATTTACTCACTTTTTTAAGTCGAGTAACAGGTAGCGCGAGCTTGTGTTTGTTCCTGGTATTTATTGTGTATATGTCACTGTGCTTAATACAATTGACAGTATTTTTATGCACATATTTAAGATTTTCAAAAATATACTGACTGGCGACCGTAAGTACATTAATTTACTTAAACTTATCTCTTAAAGAATCTCTAGGGCCCAGGTTGTAAATTGCACGGACAGCTCTTTTTTGAAAAACGAAAATGGAATTTATATCGGTAGCGCTTCCCCACAGTAGGATACCATAAGCCATTATATTATGAAAATAACTATAGTACACTAACTTAGCAGTAATCTCGTCAGTTAGGGATCTAATTTTTTTAACAACGTACGTGGCATAGCTAAGTTTACTAGCCGATCCAGCTATATGAGGGCCCCATTGTAGCTTAACATCAACAGTGATTCCTAGAAAAAGTGTGGATTCCACCACTTCCATTGCTTCCTCATTTAAAAGGACATTAGTTTGCACCTGTTTAATATTAGAAGTAGAAAATCTAAGAAGTTTAGTCTTTTTATTATTAAGCAACAGGTTGTTAACACTAAACCAATTCACTATTCTAGAGAGAGCCTTGGTTACATCGTCATACATAACCTGATGCCGTTTTACTTTAAATATTAAAGAAGTGTCATCAGCAAACAATACTATCTCATTATGTTTGTCTATAAAAGTAGGGAGGTCATATATTTAATATAAACAAGGAAGAGAAATGGGCCTAAGATTGAAACTTGAGGAACCCCCATATCAATCGGAGCCCCAGCCGATCTTTTTCCATTCACCTCCACTCTCTCAATTCTATTAGACAAGTAAGAAATCAAGAGTTTGAGATCAATGTTCTTAATGCCATAGTGGTACAATTTCCTGACCAATGTTTCATGCTGAACACAATCGAAAGCCTTAAATAAATCACAGAATACTCCAAGAGCATCCTGTGACTGATCCCAGGCCTCATATATATGATTTATTTATTTATTTATTTATTTATTTATTTATGTACCATTAACTTACAGAACAGAAAATATACAATGACAAAAAAAAAAGTGTACAAAGGTTTAACTTATCTCTTTAAGAGATCTCTGCCAGTTACCCTTCGGCAAAAAGGAAAAATTAAAATAACAATGCGGATTGGTACGTTAAAAACATAAAAAATAAAAAAATGTATAAAAACCATGTAAAAAAAATATAAAAAATTTAAGCAAATTTAGTATTATTAATATAATACTACAATACAATTAATATATATATATATATATATATATATATATATATAATATATAATACGTATAAATTAACACATACCCTATACAACATTATATGAATATATATTTTTACACACTATATATATACTATTATACATATATAAATATTGGCATACAAAAATTACATACTAATTTAAATATATTAATTATGATGAAGAGGAGAGGTAATATTGTTTCAGTCTAAGCTTGAATGAGCTAAGAGTTGGATTTCCATGAAATATGTTACCCGGAAGAGAATTCCAAAGACGAGCCGCAACGACAGTAAAAGAATTTAAATAAAAAGAAGTATTAAAGTGAGGCATTTCCAGAGATTTTAATGAGACACACGAGCGATGTGGTCTTGTTCTGTATGGGGTTAGTTGAAAACGTTCACGTAAATAAGAAGGAGATGAGTTATGTAAGATATTATAAAGAAGAGAGAGAATATGTACATTCCGGCGAAGGCGGATAGGGAGCCACTTTAATTGAGTTCGATATTGAGATATATGGTCAAATTTACGCAGTCCGTATACAAAGCGGATGCATAAATTTTGAAGTCGATCGAGTCTATTTAGCAGCTCCTCAGATGCATCTAAATAACAGACATCAGCGTAGTCGAGCAATGGTAAGAGAAGTGTTTGTGCTAGCATTATTTTAGATTTTAAGGGAAGGAAGTTCTGCAACCGCTTAAGTGAATGAAGTGAGTAATATAATTTCCTGCTAACTTCATCAATTTGAGCTGACCATGAGAGATTACAATCCAGAATAATTCCCAGATTTTTAGATTTGTCGACAAATGGTATTAAATTAGAATCATAAGTCAGGGAAGGTAAATTTAAGGTAATAATTTTGTTGCGCAATTGCTTGCTACCTATAATCAGGGCTTGTGATTTCGTTGGATTAACAAGGAGGCCGTATTCATCAGCCCACTTCTTAATTCTACTGAGATCACTATTAAGAGCTTCGATAGTACAAGCCAGATCTTTTATTGTAGTGTGACGATAAAGCTGCAAATCATCTGCATAGAGATGGTAGTGACATGAAATGACTTTTGTGATTTCGTTAATAAACAATGAAAAGAGAAGAGGAGATAATACACCGCCTTGTGGCACACCTGCAGAGACATCTGCCCAGTCTGAGAAGTTCTCATCTGTGCAGACCCTCTGCCGGCGTCCATGAAGGTAAGAGGAAAACCAATCAATTACTGGAGATGAGATATTAAAAGAGCGTAATATTCCTAGCATTACGTCAAAGTCGACTGAATTGAACGCATTGCTAAAGTCTAACAAGATGAGTACGGTTAACTTTTGATTGTCCATGGCATGGCGAATATCTTCAGTTACTTTGAGCAACGCAGTTGTAGTGCTATGTAAAGGACGGAAGCCGGATTGGAAAGGATTATATAGATTATTGAGAGCTAGAAAAGAGGTGAGTTGCTTGTACACCCCATCTTCCAGAATCTTGGATAAGATAGGTAATATTGAGATAGGACGGAATTGAGAAAAAGAGATAGGGTTAGACGTTTTGGGTAGAGGAATGACATGTGCCAATTTCCAGGCTTCGGGATAAGTTTTAGTATAGAGGGAATAATTCAAAATATGGGTGATTAACGGGGTTACAATGTCAAGGATGGGAAGAAGCATGTCTCGGCTGATGCTATCACTACCAACTGCCTTCGTCGAAATGGCTAGAATACTCCTTTTAACATCAATCTCCGTAATATCATGAAAGCGAAAAATATCACAGGTAGATGGGGTGTCAGATAACAGTTTTTGAAGAGTTAAAAGCTTTAGCGATTTGTCGATTGTAATAGTAGGAGCGCCTGGGGGTTTTCACCTCGGATTAGAGTTATAGTGAATGAATTAATACGATCTATGTGGGATATTGTTTCTTAAACTATAAATTGCAATGTTTACCCATAATTTTTTGTGCACTCCATTTTTTCATTGTTTAAACAAATTTTTATAAAAAATTAATGTTTGACCATATATTTTCACTTTAAACAGTTTTTTTTTAATTTATATGTTAAATGTTACCTGAGTAGACATATAGTAACATTTTTCAAAGATACCTGTGTATAAATATAGCAGTAGGGATCTCGAATAGGTAGAAAAACGTGGAGGGGAGAGCGGAGCGACAGCTGCTATGTACAATGGAATTTCTCGGCTAGTTCAGTTTCAGTGAAAATTTGGTTTTTTAGTGAAAAATTTTTCTATGTTTTTGTACTGGAAGGTAATTAAATAATTAATAAATCGAAAATGAAAGATCAGCTTCAATAAAAAAAAAATATATGATAATAATTAGGGCCAGGAAGTTGGCATTTTTTTATTGTACAAATTTGAGGTTAAACATATGAATGCTCATTTGAAAGACTGCGAGTTTCCTGGCCCTAATAATAATGAATCAAATGCAATTAATTAATTACTAATTGTTTTTTATTAGATTTCGAACAATGGATAAACCAACGGCTAACAGCATGGTTGATGAAAATAGCTGCATAATATGTATACACCTGGGTTCACCTTCCGAAACAAATTCAAGTTTAGGTGAAATAATAAAAATTAGTAGAGGAATAACCTCTTTACAACCTGCTTCAACTGAACGACAAGATGGATTGTTACCTCATCTACAAACTGAATTTGTTTATACTCATTCAAGTTGTCGACAAAAATATATTAATAAAAAGTATATTGGAATGGATAAAAATAAGGTCCGTGAAAATCTCTCATTATCGCCTCCGAAAAAAAAACGTCGAAGTAGCATGAATTTCAATAACTTCAATTGGGAAAAAAACTGTTTTCTTTGCGGACAAGAAGCTGATAAAACAA
This sequence comes from Melinaea menophilus ssp. n. AW-2005, assembly GCA_918358695.1. Taxonomy (NCBI): domain Eukaryota; kingdom Metazoa; phylum Arthropoda; class Insecta; order Lepidoptera; family Nymphalidae; genus Melinaea; species Melinaea menophilus. The sequence continues at coordinate 23,970,661 of OU911043.1, forward strand.
AAGAAGCAAAATTAAATAAAGCTCGGCGTAGGCAGATTTCATACATCAACACTCCAACTTTAAATGAATCCATCATGAATTTTATAGCCGTCCAGAAAACTGATTATTATCGAGATATCCATAAAAGGATTGACTTACAGACACTTGCAGCAAAATATCATTCGGATTGTTATTGTATGTAATTTGCTGAAAAATTCAGTTAAGATATTTTCATCGAAATGTTTAGAAAAATCATTACCAAATTGTAAAGAACATATTCTTTTTTTACATGCCTTTACGGGTTGTGACACTACTTCTGCGTTTTTCAATAAAGGAAAAATTAAGTTTGCCAAAAATTTTGAGAAACGGATTGATTTACACGACTCAGTAAAAGTATTTGAAAATATCAATGAAGACACCAATAATATATTGCAAGCAGGTGTAGCATGTATTTTGAGTTTATATGGCGCGCCGTCTAAAACTCATGATTTAAATACATTAAGGTTCAATTCTTTCATAAAAGCAACAGCCAAAAATACGAGTGTTCTTTTGTCATCACTGCCTCCAACAACTGATGCAGCGTTTCAGCACCTTAAAAGAGTGTACCTACAAATTCAGATATGGCTAGGAAATGACGTAGTTATTGAAAATTAGGGATGGAAGTATTCCAATAACATGTACATCCCAATATCAATGAATCAATTACCTGCTCCGGATAATTTATTGCAAATGTTATTTTGTGATTGCAAAAAGGGATGTGGAGCTGCGTGTGGATGCAAAAAAAGTGTTTTATACTGCAGTGTAGCATGTTTACAGTGCAGCGGAAATAGTTGTTCCAATACTTCACCTATTATACAGATAGATGAAGTAGAAGAAAATATTTGATACTAGCTTTTGCCCACGACTTCGTTCGCGTGGACTTCAGGTTCGTCCCGTCTATCTAGTAATAAGTAAGAAATACGGTAACTAAGCACTGCAGAGCCCTAATCATAGGCCTATAGGTAGCTACTGCAGTATGCTCCTATAAACTACATTTAACGATCTTTTTCCTTCAGCATAAACATGCAGATTCTTCGCTTTGGAAACACGTGAGCAAGCCACATAGAGCTGACCGTGAGAAAAACATGGCGTGCCCAAATGTAGGCCTGCTACCTTCAAGGTTTGACCCTGCGATTTGTTGATCGTCATTGAAAATGCGACTTTTAATGGGAACTGCAGGCGTTTAAAATTGAATGGCAAGTTGTTGGGTATGATTGGGATGCGCGGTATAAGAACATTGTCTCCCTTGGCTTCTCCAGTTAAAATTGTAGCCTTCACTATATGCCTTCCTAATTCGGTAACTCGCAACCGAGTACCGTTGCATAATCTTGGCGCATCCAGGTTACGCATTAACAAAACGGGTACACCTACCTTTAATTCCAACTTGTGTGATGGCACCCCGGACAACTCTAAAGAGTTTAGGAACTCTACGGGATAACTTGTAGTGTCATCGGATGACATAACTGTGTCAATGGAATTATACACTGATGTTTCGCTGTTTATTTCGGCCAAGATTTTTTTATTTATTTTCGCAACAGTCTCATTTTTTGGTGCCAATATGGTTCTTTCACACAACCAATTTTCGTCAAGAATATTTTGTTGCAGATTCGGAAAAACTTGTTCAATAAGTTCGTTTTCTGTCTCCACAGCATGACAAAATTGCTGTGTGAAAAGAACCATACCTTCTTGGTCGGTGTTTAGGTGGCCTTCACCAATTTCTAGCAGTTTTTGAGCATATGCTCCTGATTCGACATCGCTGAATAACTGGACTCGCATGTTAGTGGTAAGATAAAGCTTTTCAACTTTAGACCACAGATATGAGGCTTTTAGACATGCGTTAATTTCATCTGCTGCAGTGCCTCTCTCGATAACAGGTAAAGTCTGTCTAAAATCCCCTGCCAATAACACTACCACACCACCCATCAACTTTCGATTGCTGTGAATATCTTGTAGACAGCGATCAAGCGCCTCAATGGCGCGTTTGTGTGACATAGTGCACTCGTCCCACACGATCAGCATACATTGTTGCAAGAGGGCGCCACGGGCACTGCTCTTACTGATGTTGCACGTTGGGGTTTCTTCGCTCGCCAGATTAAGAGGTAATTTAAAAACCGAATGTGCCGTTCGTCCACCGCTCAGCAATGTTGCAGCGATCCCAGAGGAAGCCACCGCTAATGCAACTTTACGGTCCTTACGAATTTTTGCTAGAAGCAAATTAAGCAAAAATGTTTTACCTGTACCGCCCGGGGCGTCAAGAAAGAAAAGGCCGCCTTTGTCAAGCTCAACTCGTTGTAATATTTTGTTATAAATGTTTTTTTGTTCGGGTAGCAGGCGTGGTTCAGTTTCGCTGACCTGAGCGTCTAATGAAGCAATATCGTAGCTTAGCTCTTTGATCAAATCGGTCGACAACTCTCCTCGACGCTCTGGTGTAGGCATACCAAAGTCAGACAATTTCTTACCGGAAATCGTTATTATTTTGTCCTCTATATGTCTCAGTGCTTCATTGAAACATAGATCATTGTTGACTTGATCCATCCTTTCAAATCTATGCAAGATATCCTCCGATAATGCAGATTTCTACTTATCCCATAGTTGAAGAGGATTGGATAAACCGCAAGTGCATATCAATATTGCAAATAGTTCTCTTATTTGCGAAGGAGAGCGACACAGCACTGCCTCTTCCATTGTGGCATCCCAGTGGTTGTCATCTTCCAACAACCCCAACTTCTCACACGCTTGTCGAAAAGTTTCAAGTTCTTGGCCGTCAACTGTTTTTAGATCTAAAAAGCTAATGGGGCCCTGTACTACATTCAGCAGCATTCGCAAACAGTAACATTCGAAGTTACTAACATGCACTGTGTAAATGCGCCCAAGAGCATCTCCTGCCTTCACACCTGGCCAGCCGTCGACAGGTGTGCCTTGTAAACGACGTTTCCATTCTTTCGACGACACGTTCCATGTATAGTAGCGGGGTACGTCAACATAAAGTAATGTTTTTGCAAATGCGTCATTTTGGCAAAGCAGGAAAAATGCAGTTAGTGTCGTCTTAGGTGGTGCGGCCATTCTCTCTCTAAAATTGTTTTCAGTGAAGTAAATCCGCTGACCATTAGGCAGATGAACCGCAAGGTGAGTGACTGTTGGGTGTCTTTCATGCAGAGGCAGACCCAAGATCCGCCACGCTGCTTCGTTACTACTAACATATCTACCGGCTCGATACGTTTGCACCTCATCTCTCGGGTCAATATTAACATTCCCTTGCTGTCGAATGTTAAAAATAGCTTGGTCGCTGCCTTTGTTTATATATTTACAAATATATTTTATCGCCTGTACCGTATTGCAGAACTCTACATTTATGTGACAGTTATAAATTTTAGACAGAAGAGGAGAATATGGGACAATCCAGCTATTGTCAACCAATACTTCCTGTGTTCCACCTCGGGTTTTTAGAGTTATCGTACGGCCGCCATCTCCTGGTGTTCTACGCCTGTACAAAGGATAGCCTTTGTCGTTAGTTTGAGTATCTTTCAAAAGCGCCCTTGGATACTTTTTGGTGCATTTTCCTTCTTTCATGCATGGTGATGACGGATTTAGTGCACCACAGGGACCGTGAATCATATTTTTGGTTACAGTATCGTAGAGTTTTCGATCACTTTCTGGATTTGGTATCTCCGCACTTATGACTTCATCAATTTGGTTGGGGCGTAATTTTTCCGTCAACCACAGCAGTAAGTGCACGTGAGGCAGACCTCTTTTTTGCCACTCGATCGAGTACATAAAATACTTCATATCTCCAAATATTTTACCTTTTGTAAGTAGAGCAACCAATTTTAGTACTTTTATTTTAAATAACCTGGCTGTTAAGTCATGTCTGTCTGTTGCATTTTGACCTGGAATGAGCTCTTTAGTAATTTCTGGTCAAGCGGGATTACATGTCATTGTAATAAACAGATCAGGCCTCCCGTAGTTACGCACGTATGTGAACGCATCCTGCGTGTACTCATGAAGATATCTCGGGCTATTTACAAATGACGATGGGAGTATTACCAATTGACCTAAATTGTTTGGATCTAAATCCGCATCATTCCTGACCGCGTCTTGTAAATGTATATAGTTTTCTGCTCGCAGTTTTGTTTGGTTTAAAGCAATAAACCTTAAGCGCTCACTCTCCACTTTGACATACATGTCCACCAAAAACTGAAGAAAGAGAAGCCTACATCGAAGCAATAAATTAAAATTGTTGCGACGTACCATCATATGATATGCATAAAAGTCTTTGCACGACACTTTTTTGTTCGGTATAGGCTGTTTTGTAACTGGGTTTGTCTGAGGAATATCAAAACTGTACCCCTCTTGTCCTTTCCAAAAAATTATCGGGTACTCGAGAGCATCATAAAATCTATGAGTGTCCGGAACTCTAGTAAGCCGGCCATCGTGCGCCTGAATAACAATGTCCCGAGACGCAGTTTGTTCAGTACTAACTACTACGGCAGCTATTTCGTTTGTGGTCGGGGCATTGAATCGTCTTTCGTGTTCACCACGTGGTACACGATCTGGGTGTATCACGACCTTGTAATTATCGCTAGTCACTCTATCTTTAGCCATTTTAAATTCATGCACTAAAACGTTGTGATCATGTAGAACTTTTTGTATTTTTTGAACTGTGTTTCTTTCCACACCTGGTACGTACTCAGAACGCCTATCAACTTGTGCTTCCTCATCACCCATGAAATAAACTTGCAAAAATTTTGGTTGCGTATTAGCAGCAGGAAGCAAAGAGCCAATTGTGTGGTATATTTGCCCTTGGATTGTAAAAGTCGGGCAAAATCCTGGCATCGACACAATGTTATCAGCTCCAAAAGATGTCATATGGAAGCATGTATTGTATTTTCTTATGTTTTTTAAAAAACGGCGAGACTCATCTGTTTCATTTGAAAAAAGTTCTTTAAGAGGTTCAACAGGCTCGTCTATTGAAGGAAGAACTACTTTTCCTCCCGAACAACACATGCCTGCAGCTTCCTCTTTCCATTTAAGAGCACCGCAAAATCTGCATTCTTTATTCATCGCTTCTATTTTTATAAGCTTGTGGCTTTCGTAATCAAGAGTTTCATCGTACTCAAATGCAGCTTTATCGAATACTCCCCACGCGTTTCTTGTAAATATTAATCGTCGCTGTTGTGCCCTTTCAGCAACAGCGCGTCTGCGAGCGTCAGCAGCTTCAACAGTTTCAGTAGCTCTTTGGGACCCTATGTAAGTCGCTTGCTGAAGACGCCGAGCTTGAGACTGTTCGGGTGTCTCAGAAGCCCGTTGAGATGCCAGATATTCAGCGTTCTGTTGACGTCGAGCTTGAGACTGTTCGGGTGTCTCCGCAGCCCGTTGAGATGCTAGATACTCAGCATGCTGTCGACGTCGATCCTGGGACTGTTCGGGTGTCTCAGAAGCCCGTTGAGATGCCAGATATTCAGCGTTCTGTTGACGTCGAGCTTGAGACTGTTCGGGTGTCTCTGCAGCCCGTTGAGATGCTAGATACTCAGCATGCTGTCGACGTCTATCTTGGGACTGCTCTGGTGTCTCAGCAGCTCTTTGAGCTGCCTCACGCTCTGCTTGTTTAAGCCTTCGCAGTTCGGCTTGTGGAAACGTCTCGTTAAGTCTAGCTACTTTCATAGTTAGAGCTTTATTAGAGCTTTGGGAAAGATTAGACTTACGCTTTCGCGGCATAATTCTTAAGTACGTGTTGTTTCTATACTTCCAAAAAATACAGTACGGTAGTTATTGTTATGATTGTACTTTAATGCAATCCTTGCCTATTTAATTAACCTATCTATATAGTAATTCAATTATCAATGAAGTAATTCGTTATAATTAACCTATTTATATAATTTGTTATAATTAACGGTAAATAACCTATCTATATAGTAATTGAATTATCAATGAAGTAATTTGTTATATAATTAACCTATTTATATAATTTGTTATAATTAACTGTAAGTAACCTATCTATATAGTAATTGAATTATCAATGAAGTGATTCGTAAAAATGAAGTATCTTTTTGTACGTGTAACTCCTAACCAAAAAGAAACCTGGCAATAATTAACCTTAGGCCTATATTACTTAAAGTAGGCGACCATACGTTTTTATCAAATCGCTAGTGCCTTGAAAATTCGCAAAACGGACACAACCGTCAACGACGTCTGCCCTCACGCGTCTGCCCGCGTTCGGGTCGCGCACTCAGCGATGAGCCACTTCTTCCCCACCGCACCTACCCCGCTCCCCCCACGCCCCGTTCGCCTGGCGCCGCTGCCGGTATTTATCACCGAAACGGTATTTATCGCCGAAATTGCTATGACTCTGCATTTTAAATCTGTGATATCTTCGAAAATATTTATTTAATTTACATGCTGTAAAAAGCCACATTGATCTTTATCAAATGCACAATGTATTTAAGATACTTAATTGGATAAGGATTAATACTGTATTGCTTAAAATCGCTTCGTAAATAAGCCATTATTTCTCATACAAAGTAAAGGATAAAAAATGGTTATTGTGGGTTATTCCTAAGAGATAAACATATACCATCACGGACTTTTTTGTAGACCTTTTTAAGTTGTACAATACTGTAGTAAATTGTTTTGATCTATCTTGTAGGATTCAGTCAGCGTTTGCAATGTAAGCGCAAAAAATGTGTTTTTTTTACGACCTCACATTAAAAACCTCAAAAATTGTAGCCTATGTGTTATTCTGATGTATAAGCTATAGCCTATGTGTTATTCTGATGTATAAGCTATATTGTGGTAAAGTTTCATTCAAATCCATTCAGTAGCTTTTACGTGAAAGAGTAACAAAACATCCATACATCCATACTTACAAACTTTCGCCTTTATAATTATATTATATTATATTTAAATTTACAGATTTTGTACTAATATTTTTTGGGTAGACCTCGAAGAATTCGGTCTGCCCATTCATTTGTCCCCGACTTTCGAATTTTGGAAAAATTTCTTCACAGGAGGTCTTCTTATGACCCCCTGAGTCCGAAATGACCATTGGTCAAAATGTTTATATATATATATATATATATATCTATATATATATATATATATATATATATATATATATATATATATATATATATATATATATATATATATATATATAAACATTTTGACCAATGGTCATTTCGGACTCAGGGGGTCATAAGAAGACCTCCTGTGAAGAAATTTTTCCAAAATTCGAAAGTCGGGGACAAATGAATGGGCAGACCGAATTCTTCGAGGTCTACCCAAAAAATATTAGTACAAAATCTGTAAATTTAAATATAATATAATATAATTATAAAGGCGAAAGTTTGTAAGTATGGATGTATGGATGTTTTGTTACTCTTTCACGTAAAAACTACTGAATGGATTTGAATGAAACTTTACCACAATATAGCTTATACATCAGAATAACACATAGGCTATAGCTTATACATCAGAATAACACATAGGCTACAATTTTTGAGGTTTTTAATGTGAGGTCGTAAAAAAAACACATTTTTTGCGCTTACATTGCAAACGCTGACTGAATCCTACAAGATAGATCAAAACAATTTACTACAGTATTGTACAACTTAAAAAGGTCTACAAAAAAGTCCGTGATGGTATATGTTTATCTCTTAGGAATAACCCACAATAACCATTTTTTATCCTTTACTTTGTATGAGAAATAATGGCTTATTTACGAAGCGATTTTAAGCAATACAGTATTAATCCTTATCCAATTAAGTATCTTAAATACATTGTGCATTTGATAAAGATCAATGTGGCTTTTTACAGCATGTAAATTAAATAAATATTTTCGAAGATATCACAGATTTAAAATGCAGAGTCATAGCAATTTCGGCGATAAATACCGTTTCGGTGATAAATACCGGCAGCGGCGCCAGGCGAACGGGGCGTGGGGGGAGCGGGGTAGGTGCGGTGGGGAAGAAGTGGCTCATCGCTGAGTGCGCGACCCACGCGGGCAGACGCGTGAGGGCAGACGTCGTTGACGGTTGTGTCCGTTTTGCGAATTTTCAAGGCACTAGCGATTTGATAAAAACGTATGGTCGCCTACTTTAAGTAATATAGGCCTAAGGTTAATTATTGCCAGGTTTCTTTTTGGTTAGGAGTTACACGTACAAAAAGATACTTCATTTTTACGAATCACTTCATTGATAATTCAATTACTATATAGATAGGTTACTTACAGTTAATTATAACAAATTATATAAATAGGTTAATTATATAACAAATTACTTCATTGATAATTCAATTACTATATAGATAGGTTATTTACCGTTAATTATAACAAATTATATAAATAGGTTAATTATAACGAATTACTTCATTGATAATTGAATTACTATATAGATAGGTTAATTAAATAGGCAAGGATTGCATTAAAGTACAATCATAACAATAACTACCGTACTGTATTTTTTGGAAGTATAGAAACAACACGTACTTAAGAATTATGCCGCGAAAGCGTAAGTCTAATCTTTCCCAAAGCTCTAATAAAGCTCTAACTATGAAAGTAGCTAGACTTAACGAGACGTTTCCACAAGCCGAACTGCGAAGGCTTAAACAAGCAGAGCGTGAGGCAGCTCAAAGAGCTGCTGAGACACCAGAGCAGTCCCAAGATAGACGTCGACAGCATGCTGAGTATCTAGCATCTCAACGGGCTGCAGAGACACCCGAACAGTCTCAAGCTCGACGTCAACAGAACGCTGAATATCTGGCATCTCAACGGGCTTCTGAGACACCCGAACAGTCCCAGGATCGACGTCGACAGCATGCTGAGTATCTAGCATCTCAACGGGCTGCGGAGACACCCGAACAGTCTCAAGCTCGACGTCAACAGAACGCTGAATATCTGGCATCTCAACGGGCTTCTGAGACACCCGAACAGTCTCAAGCTCGGCGTCTTCAGCAAGCGACTTACATAGGGTCCCAAAGAGCTACTGAAACTGTTGAAGCTGCTGACGCTCGCAGACGCGCTGTTGCTGAAAGGGCACAACAGCGACGATTAATATTTACAAGAAACGCGTGGGGAGTATTCGATAAAGCTGCATTTGAGTACGATGAAACTCTTGATTACGAAAGCCACAAGCTTATAAAAATAGAAGCGATGAATAAAGAATGCAGATTTTGCGGTGCTCTTAAATGGAAAGAGGAAGCTGCAGGCATGTGTTGTTCGGGAGGAAAAGTAGTTCTTCCTTCAATAGACGAGCCTGTTGAACCTCTTAAAGAACTTTTTTCAAATGAAACAGATGAGTCTCGCCGTTTTTTAAAAAACATAAGAAAATACAATACATGCTTCCATATGACATCTTTTGGAGCTGATAACATTGTGTCGATGCCAGGATTTTGCCCGACTTTTACAATCCAAGGGCAAATATACCACACAATTGGCTCTTTGCTTCCTGCTGCTAATACGCAACCAAAATTTTTGCAAGTTTATTTCATGGGTGATGAGGAAGCACAAGTTGATAGGCGTTCTGAGTACGTACCAGGTGTGGAAAGAAACACAGTTCAAAAAATACAAAAAGTTCTACATGATCACAACGTTTTAGTGCATGAATTTAAAATGGCTAAAGATAGAGTGACTAGCGATAATTACAAGGTCGTGATACACCCAGATCTAATATTTTTTGGGTAGACCTCGAAGAATTCGGTCTGCCCATTCATTTGTCCCCGACTTTCGAATTTTGGAAAAATTTCTTCACAGGAGGTCTTCTTATGACCCCCTGAGTCCGAAATGACCATTGGTCAAAATGTTTATATATATATATATATATATATATATATATATATATATATATATATATATATATATATATATATATATATATATATATATATATATCGATGGGTCCTATGTATATGGGCCAAAATGCAAATAGTCAACTTTACAAGAGAGGCGGTCAAAGTTTAAATTTACTATAATATTAGATTGACAAAACAGAAGTATACGAAATTTTGCTTATTTGCTAAAACAATTATCCTCTACATTTTTACTACAGTATTTAATATATACATTTATCGGTTTTTTTTTTACGTCACATTGGCCCTTTTTTTTTTAGTTTTTATTTAAATTATTTCTATTCAAAAACATCTTAAAAAGGCCAATGTGTCATATTGGCCATTATACGCGTATGTCCTTAATTAGTGTAACGTTAATCTTTACTTTATTTTTGTCTCATAAAATTAGTAAATAGTTGATGCAGTTGGAGTTGCAATTATTCAAACTAAAAGTACGTCGATATTAAGGTAATTATGTCACATTGACACTTATACGTTTTAAAACCTGCTAACCTAATAACTGAGTTACCAGTTAGATCATTATAAACAATAAAAAACACAGATTGGTTTCATTCATTTATTGAAACAAAAAATTAATTAGCCTTAAAACTAATGTTATGGGCCCGTATTCAGTCTTTTTGGTAATTTAATAGTAATAAAAAAATAATGAAGTACTTAAGAAAAAAACTTGTACTCAAGACCTAAGTTTAATTATCTAAATCAGGTAAGTAATATAAATAATGTAGGTACTTTACATTACTAAATTCTAGATAAATAACAAAAAATAACGTAACAAAAATAAAAGCCTGTCTGGCGTAAACAAAAATAAAAATATCTTTGTATTATAGTCTAGTACCTAATAAAACTCTCATAATCAACAATTCTAGTAAGTGGAAAATCTCTGTACCTATTCATTATCACTTTCATTGATTGACACAATGTCATTAGATGCTACTAAATTTTCATAATAACTATGGTATAAAGGTGGGATAATATTTTTTCGACATAAATCAAGTAAGTCTTTCTTCTTCGAAGGTTGTATTGGTAACAACTGATTGTAGCATGGTTGCAGGGGAATATCTGTTCGCCTATCAGTTATATTATTTTGTCTTCTTGTCCGTACTGGCTGATCGAAGATATTAATATTATTTTCAATAGCATCTTCACTTAAATCATATTTATAATGTAAAACGTATGATTCGTCTCGGCTTACACGAATTTGTTTTAATTTAGACCAAACAATCTTTTGTCCTTCTTTGTTTTTAGTCCAGTTAAAGTATGTATTTGTCTGCATCTTTTTGAAGTCATAAATCATATTTTGAGTTACGTCTATGACGTTATAAGGACTTCCTTTTGTTTTCGCCCATCGAATCAATGAGCTCCATTCAGATGGTGTGTAAATATTTTTATATTTTGAAGCTCTTTCTATTGTCGCGTGTATGGAGTCGCCTTCGTTCTGGGTGTGACCCACTTCCAGAAAAGTATGTTTTATATTCAAATTAAACTGTTTAGCGGCGTAAAGATACATAAAAAACATAATCCTGTTTCGGTTCTGGCCAGTGCAATTGTCTGACCAGAATCTAAGGTCTTCACAACCTTCTTGACTTTTTAATTTGATCATATCGTAAATACAGCTCGCTATTTCGTTCGATCCCTTCATTGCAATTTGCTCATTCCATAAATAACAGGTACCGAATAAATTTCCAATATCAAAAACTGACAAGTTATGTACTTTCAGCCTTTTGCTGTAATAAAATAGACTAATTTCACCACTCGGCGACAACAACACCTTTTGCAAATCGAAAGTAGCGCAGAATATTTTAGTGTCATTTTGTGAATCACGTTTATCTTTTTCTTTTAAAGATCTAGCTCGGTTCTTGTTAATTATATGATTATCATAAGATATTTTATTTTCAGGAGTCACAGGACCGTTTTTGAAGGAATGACAAACATGGCATTGGTCTTTTTTTGGCTGGTGGAATGATAAATTAATATTTTTGTTTACTATGTCCCTGTATTGCCTTAACGACTCACATTTTTTATCATATTTTGAGGGATCATACCATTCTTTATATAACTTGAACATGCGAATGAAACTTAAAGAGCCATCTAAATAAAGTTTGTTACTGTCTTTACGACAATAGTGTGAATCGACCGGCTCAAAGGACTTGACGTGGTCCAGCACACTTCTGATCATTTTCTCATCAATAGATGTTTTATGGTGATCATGTCGACCTCTATTATCAATCAACGTGAGCCTACTTGTATCAGCGAATTTACTCATTGCAGTTCGGATCATTTTAGGCCCACAGCTGATGGTGTTTAGAAACATCGTCTTGCATACCACTAGTTTCGTCTTTTGATTGTTATGAGTAATAGGTAAATGATACACATATGTGTATGACCTTCGTGAGTCACCTTGGGCAACCGTTCTTTTTTTATTTATTCTTACTACATAGTTAACAATAAAGTCATATTGCTTGGAATGGTCTCCAATCCTCCAAAATTGATCAAATATAGCACTCCTTACATCTTCATCAAGTTTTTCGTAACACTTCAGTTTACACGTGCTCTGACACGGTTCACCAATTTGTTTCTCATCTCTTAATTTACCATTCCTACTGTTATAAACTTTCCCAGTATTTTTAAGTCTTTTTCTTTTCGAATCTATCCATTCATTGCAAAATTTTTCTCGCAATCGTCCACTATCTCTTTTTTTAGTAAATTTTCTTTTCCTGGGCCGCGTAGGAGTTGAAACGTCACTTGATGAGTAATGTGAAATTGGGGACAAGGCAGTGGCATCTGATAACAATGACGGCACTGAAGGAATAGGTTCTTCCTCACCGAAAGAAGTGTAATTAGAAGACGGCATTGGGGTCGCATTATCGGCATCGCGTACATCTTCATTCAATAGATCTACATTTTGAATAAACTCTTCACTGTGATGTTCGATTGAAGATTCGAAAACTGTTTCGCCTGACAGATCTGTTGTTATGATTGATGACCTGGTAGCTATCGGCTCATCATTTGTTTCTTGTACTGAAAGACAGCATGAGTGTAAATCAGAGTGATTTTCCTTTTCATGAGTGTGGGAACACTTTTCATGGGGTTGGCTTAGTTGACTATTAGAAATAAAGATGTCATCAGGTTTGAGCAAAGTAGAATTTTCCAATATTTCATTTTGTCTGTCTTCTTGGGACTGATTATTTTTAAAAATATCTTTAAGCAGACTTAAACTGCAATTTTCTAAGATATCACTAGCTCTAAACGGCAAAGGAGCTGAAAAAAAATGAAGTAAGATTAGAGCGGAGTATTGTATTAAAATAAGTTAAATTGAGTTAATAATGTAGGTAATGATTTTAGTTTAGCAGATTCTGAACAAATACTTTTCCTAATAATACTTCAACCCTTGCTTTCCACATTATCAATATTCAAAACAGGTAAAAAGTAAAAAATACTGTAGGGCGAAAGTGTATTTTTTAGAATAAGCTACGTATAACGGCCAATGTACCACATTGGCCGTTCATTCTAAAAACTCGTGACATTTCATTTAATTTACTAAAAAAACAATAATTAATGGAAGTATAAAGATGTACTAGTATATAAAAACACAATTTTAAATACTTACAAAGATTATCATCGCTGTTTTCAATAAAATCGTCGTTTTCATAACCTAAATCGTTTCTCTGGGCACTGTTATTTTCATTTCCCAATGCTAAATTCACCAATTGCCGACTTCTACTTTTAGTACGATAATTAGATGCCATCTCTAGATTGTCTTATGAAATAAATTCTAACGCAAAACAATAGTTGACATTTTTAGATAACACTGTGCGACCATTGTTCCGATCAACGTACAAGTATCAAACCGGCTCATTGGTCCAAATTATAAACAAACGCGCGGGTACTCCCCGCGTATAAGTCTTTAATTACTCTTTGGACCTTATACGTTTAAAATCATGATACATATGCCATTATACTTCAATACAATAACGTGTTTCTATGCAGAAATATATATTTTTTAATATCCAACATGATTAATTAGATCAATAAGAAGCGTTTACAATAGAAAAGGTAAAATAGCCAAATTGTTAGTTTGGCCCTTATACATAGGACCCATCGATATATGCGTGCGTGCGTCCAGATTTGACTTTTGTCAGCACGATAGCAGCCGCAGTTTCGCTCGGATCGCTTTCAAACTTTGCACAAAACTCAACCATCTAAAAATGAAGGTCAAGTTCGTTAACCAGAGCAATCCGGCCAAAGGGGGCGCTAGGGCCTCACTTTTTCTGATTTCAGTTTTTCGACCATAACTTTTTCCCTATACAAAGTAGATCAATCGCGTTCATATTATATGACGTCTTTGATGAATACCTATAACTAATGTAGATAAACCGAAAACCTTACTTCAATAACTTAGGGGTGGGGATCAAAAAACCGAAAATTTTTGGAAAAAAATTCATAACTTTTTTTTGGTAAACATTCTTACATCACAAGTATTTTTAATAGAAAGGTTATTTTTTACTCTAAATTTAGGTACCAAAAGTTTTTTCGTAAAACGTACCGTTTTTGAGAAAAAAAATAAAAACCACTTTTAGCTTGAAAATTTAAGGTAGGTAAAACCACGGCAACTTTTTTCTGGTAAACATTCCCTCCTCGCAAATATTTTTAATAGAAAGGTTATTTTTTACTCTAAATTTAAGTATCAAAAATATTTCCAAAAAAAATACCTTTTCCGAGAAAAAAAATAAAAACCACTTTTTGCTTGAAAATTTTTGATGTAAACAACGGCATCATGTGTTATTCTTAGGTAGTGAGTTATATTTTAAACAAGTTACACACGAGGTCTACCCACGCGTGTCCCCCTGCGGGCACGGATTTTTTTTCTTTTCATTAAGGTAATTAATTACCTTATTTTTTTTAATGTACATAATAGATTTATTTATAATTAAACTGGCCGAGAAATTCCATTGTGCACAGCAGCTGTCGCTCCGCTCTCCCCTCCACGTTTTTCTACCTTTTCGAGATCCCTACTGCTATATATATACACAGGTATCTTTGAAAAATGTTCCTATATGTCTATTCAGGTAACATTTAACATATAATTAAAAAAAATACTGTTTAAAGTGAAAATATATGGTCAAACATTAATTTTTTATAATAATTTGTTTAAACATTAAAAAAATGGAGTGCACAAAAAAAATTTTGGGTAAACATTGCAATTTATAGTTTAAAAAACAATATCCCACATCGATCATATTAATTCATTCACTATAACTCTAATCCGAGGTTTTACGGGTTTGAATGCTCCAGGCACTCCACTATAGGTAAGGAGGAGAAGTGGAGATTAAGTGAATTTAAGTCAGTCTGTTTAGGTAAGTTAGCAATTGACTTACCCACACCTAATGAATTGAACAACCTCCACTTCTGTGAAGGAGAAAATTTTTCGATAGAGGAAAAAATGTGACGGCGCTTAGCGTCTCTGCACGTCCTATTACAGAGATTTCGCAGCTTTTTGTAGGCAGCTATGTTCAGATCACTTGGGTTTTTCTTACATTTAATTTTGGCTCTGTTGCGTCTCAGCATAGTTTGCCTAATCACAGGAGTTAGCCAGGGCGCAGGCAGATGTTTGACCCTTACAGGTTTTAGCGGTGCATGTGAATCATATAAACTAGTAAGTATCGAGTTAAAAGCATCCACCTTTTCATCTACCGTCGATGAGTTATAAATGGGTGACCAATCTAAATTAGAGGCATCACGATGTAAAGCCTCTTTGTCCATCATTTTATGGTTGCGGCGCAGAATTATTCTTCTCTTAAGCTTAGAAATTGACAGATTATAGCGAAGAAAAAGAAGATCGTGGTAAGAAAAGGAAGCATTAAATTGACCGTGTGTTAGCACTTTCTCAGGCTCAAGAACTATGATAATATCCAGAAGAGACGAATTGAAGGCTGGGCAATAATGTGTAGCTGAAAGAGGGAGAATAGACATACTGTAAGAAGATACAAGTGAACTTAATTTTTTAGACCTTTGGTCATTTTTTAATAAACAGGTGTTTAGATCACCCATGATAATTACATCATCATAAAGTGGCGAGAATTTATTAAGAATAATATCAAAATCATTGAAATAGCTCACAGTGAGAGAAGGACTGTATACAACGCCAAGAAGAAGTTTAGAATGGGAGGCATATATTTCAAGAAATAAATATTCAAGTTGGTCAGGTGAAGTGTTAGGGGATTGGCTGACAACACTGAACGGTATGCTATCTCTGAGAAAAATACATACACCTCCGCCTCTTTTAAGAGTGCGATCATTACGTATCAACGTAAAACCTGGAAGAGAATAAAGTGTAGATGACAGAGAAGGTTTTAACCAGGACTCTGACACCAATATGCCATCAACTAGTACGTTGTCAACAGATGCGAGAAGATCAGGAAAGTGGGCCGGAATGCTTTGTGCATTTATGTGGATAAGATTAAGGCAATGAACGTTGTTTGGAAATATAGATTGAAGCTTATAATCAAGAGGAGAAAAAGAATCGTCGTTTGGAGATAAAGTACTATCAGCGCTATGGAAATCATCAGAAGAGGAGCATGAGAAATAATCCTCATTTATATTTAATATAGATAAAGTGGACATATATAATAATAATATAATAATAATATATAACAATAAAATAATATAATAATATATTTAAAATTAAAATAAAATATATATGTTTTCCTAAATACTATAAAATATCAACACTAAAATAATATCAAACAGTTTTTCTATAGGTCACTTATAATTGTCCTACACTACCAGGCAAAATTTGTTATACAAATCATCAAGCAATTATTTAGAAAAAATAATAATAATAATAATAATAAGTATCATTATTATAAATGTTAGAAGAAAACAAAATAAAAAAAAACAAACAAAGAAAGGCACATTAAAAAAAAGTAAAATTGAACATAACCAAACACCATGAAGAAGTCCTAAATTAATAATCCAATAACAAATAAAATTCTTTTATAAACTATAAACACCGTTTAACTATGACAACATTACTGAACGAAAATTTTATATAAGCTGCGCTAACATAATATTGACAGTGATGAATAACAACTGTCAAAATAACATTGTCTCAAACTCAATATTAGTTTAATAATAGTGAATAATAAAAGCCATTCATTGTCAAGAAAATAAATAAATAACAATAATAATAATAATAATAATGATACAACAGAGAACAAATATTACTAGTGGAACTACCGACACAATAATATTTACTAAAAAATAAATACAAACAGTTTTATAAATTGCGTTTGGAAGCATTATTTACCCGAATTTTTAATAACACGACGAGATCTTGTTGGCTTGGGATCTTGCGAAGCTTGTTCAACTTGGGGATAAGTGCCAATAATACTCTGCAGTTCCAGTAAATTAGTAATTTTTTTCCTAGTATTATCTGGCAGAGCAATGATGATAAAACCATCCGAAGTCCAGCAGTTCTTCATACCAAAGTGTTTTCTGGCTGAAACAAACACTTCTTGTCTAGGCTTCGTAAGAAATTCCGTAATTATGATGCCTGTACTCTTTAAGGAGGTTTTAGCATTCCAGACAGTATTCTTAAATTTCAAACTAGAAAAACGCACTAAAACAGGCCTTGGTTTGCTTCCCTTAATACCCAGACGATGACATATATCAAGACAAGAATTGTCCAGATCTGATAACTTCATCTGGTTGCACAGAGTAGCATTAATTTGCTGATAGATGTCACTCTTGTCTTCTGGAAGTCCATGAAATAAAAGCACTTTCCTGCGAGAAAGTATTTCATGGTTATCAAATCCATTTGAAAGCAGCTGAAGTTGTTGACGCAGCATGGAGAGGGATTTCCACATCAGCTCCTTGAAGACTGTGTAATCAGCGATCAGAGATTCCAGATTTCCAGAGGAAGACTTGGATGATTGTGGCTGTGCTTGTGTCAAATAAAATCGAAGGACCGAAAAATTTTGTTGTTTTTATGTGTGAACTACCCGCAAAAAAAAAATATGTTTGTCTACAAAAGTAGGGAGGTCATATATTTAATATAAACAAGGAAGAGAAATGGGCCTAAGATTGAACCTTGAGGAACCCCCATATCAATCGGAGCCCCAGCCGATCTTTTTCCATTCACCTCCACTCTCTGAATTCTATTAGACAAGTAAGAAATCAAGAGTTTGAGATCAATGTTCTTAATGCCTTAGTGGTACAATTTCCTGACCAATGTTTCATGCTGAACACAATCGAAAGCCTTAAATAAATCACAGAATACTCCAAGAGCATCCTGTGACTGATCCCAGGCCTCATATATATGATTTATAAGAAAGACGCCGGCGTCTGTAGTAGAGCGACCTCTAGTAAAAACGAACTGTTTATTGTGAAGCTATTTATATTTATTAAAATGATCTATCAGTTAATCAAGCATGATTTTTTCAAATATTGTACTAAACGAACCCACTACTGGTATTTATTTATTTATTTACCTTCACGCCATATCCCTTGCGGGGTAGCCAGAGACGACGGAGCGCCAAACGCTACGGTCTCTGCATACCTCTTTCGCCTCGGCCACAAACATCAACTTCTTCATACATGCCCTCCGGGGGGTCCTCATGCTTTTTACGTGACCTTCCTCCAGTATCGTAACTACTGTGTTTTCGAAGGTCACTCGAGGCCTCCCCCTGTCTCTCTTACCGCTCACTTTTCCCATATAAATCTTTTTTACCATTCTTTCATCACTCATTCGTTCAACGTGCCCAAACCACCTGAGCACGTTCTTCTTCATTCTCACCGTGACATCTTCGCTAGTACCTGCCATTCTGTGGATCTCTTCATTGCGGATTCGATCAGCTAGACTGACTCCGCATATTCTGCGAAGAGATCGCATCTCCACAGCATTCATCTTTCTTACATTCTTCTTCTGTGTTACCCACGTTTGGCTGCCGTATAACAGTGTCGGTAGCAAAACTGCATTGTGTACACCCAAACGTGCAGCTATACTGACGTTTTGCCGTCTCAACAATGCAGTCAAAGCATCATTGACTCTGTTACCAGCAGCAATACGCCTTTCCACATCCATTTCGTATCTTCCGTCTCTGCTAAACATACTTCCCAAATATACCACTTCATTCACTTGTTCTATTATCTTATCATTCACGTTGATCTTACATTCTGTTCTTTCTTCATTTCTTTCAAATATCAGAACCTTCGTCTTATCTACATTCAGGTTAAGACCATTAATTTCACACCCATCTTTCAGAGTTGTGACCAATGCCTGCAAATTGCATTCTGATGATGCAATGAGCACTGCATCATCTGCATATAGTAAGCAATTGACCTTAAGGTCACCTACTTTCACTCCCATGTCACTATCTTTCACTCCTTGGAGACAACTATCCAAATACAAATTGAACAACCAAGCTGACATAGCGCAACCTTGCTTAACACCCGATTGGATGTCAAACCAGGGCGACATGCCAGCTCCTACTCGCACACAGGCTGAGTGATCTCGGTAAAGAGACCTTACAGCCTGTAGCAAGGGTCCGTTCACATTGTATCGGGGCAGTATCTCCCATAACTTCTTTCTTACAACCCTGTCAAACGCCTTTTCCAAATCCACAAAAGCACAGAAAACCTTTTGGTTTAGGGCCAAAAACTTTTCCGTGATCATGCGGAGGGAAAAGATCTTATCTATACACCCTCTTCCAGGTCTAAAACCTCCTTGTGCCTCCCACAACAGCCTTTCAGATCTCTCTTGCATTCTTCTCGCTAAAATTTTAGCATAAACTTTACCGCCCAACAGTGGCGTAACTATACCGTTCGAGGCCCGTGGCAAATTCATCGGATGGGCCCCTCCCCCCAATTTAAAAAAAATGAACCAACAATAATAATATTTTTTTATTTTATAATACTTATTTATACACTTTTACTTGTAAGAGTACAATAATAAATCACTACGTTAAGTAGGTACATACAAACTTTATAATTATACTTAGGTACTTGATTTTCTAATAATTCACTTTAAAATAAAAATACCTAATTATAACCCTGGGTGTTTCAAAAGTAACGTGAATAGGCATCTTCTGGGTAAGCTCGCTCCATCGTAGACCACATCATAGCTTAGACATGATTGTGGTCAAGAGCAAGCCCATTTCAAATAAAAAAAATAAAAAAAAAAGTACAGTCAGCATCTTATTGATATGGGCACATAGAGTAGTCAAAATGATTTGAACAACAAAAAAAGCAATTTGATATACGCAGTCCGAATAATCATATTGTTAAAAGCACACAAGTTGTTCAAAATATAAAATGTTCATTATTAAAATTCCTTCCTTCGGACTTTCTGTTCAGCAAAAGTGGTAATGATATCATCAAAGTTCAAATTTCGGGCCATAGAATTTTCGATGGATAGAATAGCTAAGTTGCTTAACCTGTCTTGTCCCATAGAATTTCTTAAATAAGTTTTTATCAATTTCAGTTTTGAAAACGATCGCTCGGCACTAGCCGTAGTCACAGGAATGGTGAGAAATAATAGAAATGCAGTGCACACTTCAGGAAAGCTTGAAGATATAAAATGATTTTTTATTATTAATAAGTCAGCAAGTTCTCTTATAGAAGATGATGTTTCTATTTCGTGTCTAAAAGAGGATCGAAAACTGAGAATTTCCTTGCAAAACGAGATGGATACATCTTCTTTATATAGATGGACAAATGCTAAAGCCTTCTCCAACAAATCAGTATCGTTCAAATTTTGTAAAGTGGCAGGTTGCAAGACACTGAAATTGGAAACAATTTCATTCATTCCAAGGAAACGCGATCTCAGTTGATTAATGATTATGTCTAATACACGATAGAATACGTTCACTTTAAACAAGCTTTCAGGATCTTGGAGACGTTCATCCTCACAAATTTCATCAAAATGACGTTTCACTTTTCTCTGACGAGTTTTAGGAAATTCAGGGTTTATAGACCATTTCGTTGCAATACTATTTGCCTCCATTTTTAAATCTTCAAATTCATTTCGATACTTTTCAAGTTGTTCTAGACATACTTGTAAACGCTTTGAAGCATTTGAAAGATCGATGGCTTTAGACTGAAGTGCTTTAGAAGCCGCGTCTATAGTTTGCAAGACTTTGCAATGGAAAACTAACAACATAATAAAATTGTAGTTTTCTATCTTCTTCTTCAGCAAGATAGCTTCATTTCTCTCATCTGTTTTGGAATTTAATAAAATAGTTTTTGTAAGCGCTTTTTGAACATCAACAAACCGAACTTTTAAAGCAAACATGGCATCGAAGCGTCCTGCCCATCTAGTTGGATTCATTGTTTTTAATGTTACTGAATTTGATGATACCCGGGTCTCTCCTTTATTGTCAGATATAAAACTAGATAATATATTCCATCGTTTAATACTATGGCCAAAAAAATTATAAATTTGTTGCACAGTTTCGAATAATGTTTGTATTTCTATGACCTCTTTTACTGCATCATTTACCACCAAATTTAAATTATGAGCAGCACAATGGACATAAACTGCATTTGGCTCTACATCTCTTATGAGTTTTTGAACTCCGCCATAAGTGCCTTTCATGGTATTAGCTCCGTCGTACCCTTGTCCACGGCACTTATTGAGAGAAATACTTTTGTCATTTATGGATTTTATTATCTGCTTGGACATTGCTAAGGCAGTTTGATCCTTAACCTCATGAAATCCTAAAAATGACTCTTTAATTACAAGAGTCTTTGGAGTTCCATTTTCATCTTTCTCGATTATACAGTAACGGTAAAGTTCACACAATTGATCTGTTTTGGAAATATCTTGAGTAGTATCAAATAAAATGGAATAAAATGGTGCGGTTACTATTTCATTTACCAGAGCATTTTCCACTTTTTGAACCAGAACAGCAATGAGCTCATTTTGTATTTTTGGACTTAAGTATTTAATCTGGCCCTTAGGTTTGCTTAGCAACTCTTGTAAAATAGGATCGTATTTGGCTAATAACTCAACAATACTCAAAAAATTTCCTTTTGGACCTGAATCGTGGGCATATACCAGTTCTCTATGGCCACGAAAAGCTAAATTACAAGTTGAAAGTGTTAGAGTAACATCAAGGAGTCTAGTGAGTACCTGGCGCCAAAAATTTTTTTCTCTCTTGATAATGGACTCTTGCTCTTCATCTAGTGTTCCATGTAATTGCCACTGTCGATGTACAAAGCATGAATGCAAATGTTCTTTCGATGTCTCATGTCTTTCTATGGCTTCCACAATATGTTTCCAATCATCATAGCCTTCCATCCAAATATTTTGTATATTTTTAGATGCCCTACTTGTGAATAACCAACAGGGTCACTATATGCTTTTTGCAGCAATAGGGAATAGCACAGCCACGTACGTTCTAACTTTACGCCAGATTTAGAAATACTGTAATAATATCTATCCAAGAAAGATCTTTTGTTACTATCCCTTAAAAAGGAGCCTTTTGGTTTACAGGGTCCGTTTTCGATCACAAACCGTTTTACTTGATCATTGAGTTCTTTGAAGTTACCTTTATCAGTAACGTACGGTAAAGATTTTAATTTTTCTATATTTAAAAATGATTCGTTTGAAGATTTGCTCGTACCGGGTTGTGGTTGCTCTGAATCTAAATATTCACTGTTATCGGGCTCTGCGATATTACCAATTATGACGACATCATTTTCTGCCCTTCTGACGCACTGTTCATTTGATTGTTCTTCTATACTATCTTCATTCTTAAAGTACTGACTTATTTTAGGTAACTTTTTGTTTTGTTCTTCAGACTCCTTCTTTCGCTTTCGTTTTTCGCTTCCACACTGATACTTTCTAAAACAACACCGTAAAAAGTTTGTAATAATACTATAGTTTTTATAAAATGAAAAATCTGATTGCTAAGAAATGCCAAAAAAGCGACCGTACAAATGTATGTAACGAAAGTCCACCAGTTTGTTCAATGCTTAATTCAAGCGTGCAATTTTATAATTATTGAAAGAACGATGAACATAGGTAAATAGTTTTGGTAGTTACGAAATATCAAAATAGTGATTTGTGCTTTTATAGGTAGATTAAAAATTAAAATGATTGTTATCTTATAAATTATTTTAAATATTAGAATAAAATTCTTACCGCGTAGACATAGTCAACCTATTTTCCCAATTGACTTATTAAATATATTCTCACTTGCAACAAACACCCAATTCTTACAATAATAAACAGCTAACTGCTTGAGAGCTTGCGTAATAATAGAATAGTGGACTCTTTCTTATATACAAACTTGAATCGGGGATTCCCCGAGAGCGTCAAATTGTCGGGACGCGTAGGTAAGTATACTCAAAGCGCTGTTGACCGAAACTTACAGCGGGAATTCCCCGAACATCCGCAGTAATACCAACACGCGTGGCATCGGATACGTTCTAAAACTGGGTTACAACTTTTTTTTTACAAATCCTTTGAATTTTTAATACATTTTTGAACTTGCTTATGCAACTCAGTAGGTAAAAAAAAAATCAAAGACGAAATTTTTTTTACTAAACATGTATGATAAATAATAAATGCTGGGAGTTGGGGTTCTCCTCTGACCGGGGGCCCCTTCCAGCTGGGGGCCCGTGGCATTTTGCCGACTTGCCACCCTGTAGTTACGCCACTGCCGCCCAAGCTAATCAAACTGATGGCCTTATAGCTTGCACAGTCTATCTGTGAACCTTTGCCTTTATACAAAGGTACGTTGACTGCACTTCGCCAATCGTCTGGGACCTCCCCAGATTTCCAGCATAAATTGCATAAAAACCAGAAAAAGTCCCAGACGCGTGGCCCACCATATTTGATCATCTCGGCAGTAACTTCATCTGCTCCCGCAGCCTTACCACATTTCAGACTTTTAATCACGTTCTCTACTTCTTCTAAACTGATTTCACCATCGGCTACATCTTGACTCAGCATTACACTGGTAGTCAAGACCGAGGCGTCCTCACGTTCATAAATCTCCTTATAGAATTCCGCCCACCGCTGCAAAACGTGTGCTTGCTCAGTTAAAATTTCACCGCTTTTCGAAAGCACCCCTTTCATTCTACAGGTTACCGAACAACCCCGGGAACCACTAACTTCTGGCCAGAAAAGCTTCGTGTTTTCCCAGAAGTTGTTCGTCAACCTTTCATCCCTTTCTCTCTCAGAATTTTCACGCTTCATCTTTATAAGTGCTTTCGTTTTGTGCTTTTGCAGCTTGTACGCTCTTTTTCTTATCTCTCTCATACTTTTATCCTTACCAGAGGCTTTATAATCCAGCCATGCTTTCTTCTTTAACTCTACAGCGTCTTTCACTTCATCATCCCACCATTCATCGCGCTTTTTACTAAAACCTCTTTTCCTTTTACCACATACTTCTGTCGCTACTTTCACCATACCATTCCTAAGGTTCTGCCAGCATAGTTCAACACTTTCATTTCCAGAATCATAGCTTTCAAGCTTCTTGGAAACCCTCTCTTGATATTCCTCTCTGATCGGTGGATCCTGAAGCTTCCAGCTTCTTATGCGATAATTCGACGCCAAGCTTGGACACGTCGTGCGGCTGCACCAACCTGCGAACAAACCTCTTATTCTAGCAACGACTAGATAGTGGTCCGTTCCCAGATCAGCACCTCTGAACACTCGCGTGTCCATAACTTGACTTCGAATACGCTGGTCCACTAGGAATAAATCAATCATACTTCTTTCTTCCGCTTGCTCCCATGTGTACATGTGAATTTGTTTGTGATCAAACATCGTGTTTGCCACAAACAAATTTTTCTCCTTACAAAATTCCAAAATAAGCTTTCCAGCCTCATTTACCCTCTTATCACCATATTTGCCTAGCACGCTTTCGTAACCGCTTCGCGCGGTTCCAACCCATCCATTCATATCTCCACATACTATCAACTTTTCATTATCTCTGACACTACTTAGAACATCCCTGACATTCTCCCAAAACTCCTCGAGCTCGCTCATTTGAGCTGAGGATACTGGCGCATACATGGCTAACAAGAATACTCTTGTTATCCCCAGCTTAAAGCGAACCCAAAGAAGCCTCGGGTTAATCGCCTTGTATTCTACCATTGCATTAACCATTCGAGAGGACAATAATACGCCTACACCTTGGCAACCTCGCTCACCCTCTGGAACCCCAGCCCAGAAAGCGACCCGGTTGCCAGGCAAATCGGTCGTATCATTGCCTTTTCGCTTGGTCTCAGACACACAAATAACATCCAGATCTTTGTCATCCATCACATCTAATAATTCATTCATCTTCTGTTCCATTCCTCCTCTTACATTCCACGTAGCTATTTGTAGCTCCGTCCTCCACCTTCCGCCGTTCGGAACATGGTGTGTTGGTTGGCGGTTCCCAACGCCGCATTTGTTCATATTATATTACATATTATAAATATACATTTTATTTCAACATACAATTATAGTTTTAATTCTAAATACAAAATTTTAAATACAAAATACAAAAATATTAATATTTTAAATTATTTACATAAATGTATATATATATATATATATATATATATATATATATATATATATATATATATATATATATTCTTTTCTTTCTTGTCCAAGGTTTCTTTTTTTTTTGTCCAAGGGAGGCCCTTAAACAAAATATTCATTTTCACTATTTACACTTTAACAACACAATTCAACGGATCACATCCGGCCCGAGATAGGTATTATGTGGAATGACCTATATATAAATAGGTTATAGGTTGGCAAGCTCGCGTGTACCAGGTGGTGTCGTCCCCAGTATCATCGCCTGCAAACTTGCTAAAATCAGTCGTCGCGTGGTCGATACCAGGAGTGCAATGAAGTTCGGGAGTTCACATGTACGACGCTCCAGATGTATTAATTTTTTTTTTTTTAATTTTTTTTTTCCATTGATTAATTTAAATAATTTAGAAACATTTGACAAAAAACACGTATTGGTACTGGTACCACTACTGGTATTGGTCTGTACTTAGAGGGATCTGAATTATTGCCTGATTTTGAGGAGTGGTATTACTTTGCTATTCTTCATTAGGTCAGGAAACACTCCACAAAAAATACAATCATTAAAAATGATCGCTAAGTAAGGCGCAACGAGGTCCACTATTCAGCCAATCACCTTTACACATATTCCCTTTTTTTTTTTTTTTTTTTGTTTGTGTCTCTGCTGTTAGCCCTACTGGCCATGACAGCGTCACCGGTGGAATGGACGGGTGCAGAGACCCGCCCTTGAAAAAGGGGGGCCTGAAGGGCCCCAGGGGAACGCGCGTCCTGAGGGCGCCTCCTGTGAGCGTGAACCTGAAGCACCTGAAGGGGCTTCAGGTTCGCGTGAGCGAAGGCAACGCTTGCATAGGATATGACGGAGCGTATGCAGGCTTTGTAAAGTGTGACCTTATTTCTAAGGGATATTTTACTCCGCTTGTCTAACAGGGGATAAAGTCGCCCTAGGATAAAGGCCGTCCTGTTGCGAACGTCCTCGATATGTGAAGTGAATATTAGCTGTTTGTCCAGCGTCACTCCTAGGTACTTGGCCTTGTTTTTCCAAGGAATCAGTTTGTCAAAGAGTTTAACCTCCGGGCCCCTTGTGGATCGTGACCGTTCAAAGAGTACCGCGGTGCTCTTCTCCGGGTTCACCTCAGTCCTCCATTGCCGAAACCAGTTCCCGAGGGAGTCGGCAGCGGATTGGAGGCGTTGAGAGATCTCATAAGGAACCCTTGAGGAGGTGTAAATTGCGGTGTCATCCGCGAACATTGCTAATTCTACTTTAGAACGCGGCCTAGGAATGTCGCTGGAGTAAATTGAAAACAGAATTGGTGAGAGGACTGAACCTTGAGGGACGCCCGCCCTGATGGGGCGGGGAGTCGACATCACGCCTTCCACTCTGTAGCGGAAGGAGCGATTCGACAGGAAGTCCCGTATGATTAGTACGAGTCTGTCCGACACCCTGAACTGGTATAGTTTGTACACCAGTCCAATGTGCCAGACCCTGTCGAATGCCTTCGCTACATCGAGGAAGAGCGCTCCTGTCCTACGCAACTTGCGGCACAAAGTGGCCCCAGAAAGGATGTGCTCCGTGAGGCGTGGGTGGGAATTTGAATGATAGGCTCGAAAGCCAAACTGCTCATTTGGGATGATGTTCAGTCTCTCTACTTCTGACTTAAGTCTACTGAGGATAATCCTCTCATAGATTTTCCCTAGGGAACTAAGGAGACTAATTGGACGGTAACTAGTTAGAAAATTCCGGGGCTTACCCGGTTTGTGAATGCCTATCACTATGGCCTCTTTCCACTGGGCCGGAAACCGGCAACCGGCCAGTAGAGCATTAAAAATATTAACCATTAGGTAAAGCAAAGGAGGCGGAAGGAGTTTGATCACTTTGTTGGTGATCCTATCTGATCCTGGCGACTTTTTGACGTGAAGCGCCTTAACTAGGGTCGTCACCTCTTCGAGGTTCGTTTCGTCTATAGGGGGACCTGCTGGTGGTTGAGAGCACATGACTCGAACAGTGTTGTCGACGCTTTCGACATGTTCGCGTTCGACCGGTTGCGTGCTAATGCTACACTGGCTCTCTAGGCTGTCGGCTAGACATTTCGCTTTGTCTCGGTCGTCGAAGGCGGGCATGGAGTTAGGTCTATCGAGCGGGGTACATATTCCCCATAAGTCTGTTGTAGTATTGTAGTAATGGCTCAGCGGCTACAGAAGAAGAAGTTAAAGAAGAAGTGGTAGAAGCTGGAATTTTTAAAATAATTTTCAAAAGCAGAGGCAACTTCCTTATCTGATTTTATTATTTGATTATTTATCTATGCGAATAGAGAATTTGTAGTTACGAGCTTTGCTTTTACCAGCTTCGTTCTAATATTCCAAGGTCATTTTAATTACTTATTAAATTTCTAATATGTTATGACTTGTTAACAAACTTTATTAAATAATTTTGAATAATTTCTAATATGTTGAGCAAACTAGTCACTGCGATTGAGCTCCCTCTCATTGTATAGATCAAACAGTTTTTGTCTACTCTTATGAATTTCTGGGGTTGCCCAGATAAAATAAAAGATTAAAAGGTAGGTGATTTCTCAAAGTGCAAGTTTTAGAGGATAATGTTGATTTGAATTCAGTATTAATTAGTTTGAAAAATTTGTCAAATAGTTGTGAAGGATTTTTATTATATTACAGATATGAGCATTTAGCCAAAATATTATTTTTAAACTTTTCCATGGGCCTTACAATTATAGGAACAAACACATTTATTTGTTTTTCGTTGCTGACTTTGTAATTAAATGATATTAATTGCCCACAGTGATCAGAATTTAACCTATCAATTATTTTCTTATTCTTTGGTATAAAGTGTGTGAAAATATTATCAATATAGGTAGAAGTAGACTCAGTTATTCTAAGAATAAATTAATAAGTTTATATGACTTTAACAATGATCTGAATCTAATAGTGGTAGAGGAGTTATCTAATAAGTTTATGTTAAAATCACCACATACAATAATATTTTTATTAGATGCAGACAGTTTTAATAAAACATTCTTAAAAATAGGTTCAAACGAATCATATAACGAACTTGGGGGTCTGTAGACACTAACAACAATGAAACGTTCAAGCTCAGCACAGGCTATTTCAATAATCCGCTCTACAGAGAGGCTCACAATATCTTTACTTTCCTTAAATTTTAAATAATTGTTGACAAGAACTAAAGAGCCACCGCGTATAGCATTCACCCTGCAGAACGAACTAGCCACCTGGTGATTCTCAAAGTTAAACAACATTTCATGTTTTAAGCCAATGCTCTGTAGCACACATTATATTAATTTCATTACTTTTCGAAAAGAGCTCAATTTCAATTTCTTTATTCATAATTCCTTGAATATTCTGATGCACCAAGTGTATTAAATTACTAACATTATTATGGGCAATGCATTGATTACATGATTTAATGTTTTTGTGTAAAAGATTTGTTTTATTGCCAGAGAATATCTCCTTTGTCTTATTTTCTAATTTAAATAATTGGATTCCAAATTCAATGTTAAATTATTTAATGTCTGGCTGGCTGAATTAAAATGTAAATAATAAGATAGCGCATTTACATTTTTAAATTATAATGTGATAAGTGAAACCTATCAGATGTCATAATATAAAAGTTATATTGATTTTTTGTTATACAATTAATATCTATTACATGTTTTGCCACAGAAAATTGATTACTAATATAATTATCATGTGTCAATGTGTATAACAATTCGTTTAATGAAAATCTTATGTTATTTTCATGAGTCAAACCCAAATAAGGAAATGTAAATAAAATAACTTCTTTAATGTTCACTTCTGATATTCTATTGAATAATTTAATTAAGTTATTTCTATTAACACTTCTCGTTCTCCCCATAATAAAAACTAAGGTTGTGTTGGGACTATGTTCAATATTTATAACTTTACTTACAATTTGAAGAAATGAAGCTCCGGGCATGCAATAGTTATTGACTGACCATAACACTCCCTGTAAAGTACAGTGCCCATATCCTTGCCTATTTCATCACTTAATACAGTTATATTTGCAGTCAAGGATAAAGGCAAAGTATTATTTTTATTTGTACTATTGACATGGATATTCTTATTTATACTACAGGGTGGGCCAAAAATTTTTGCACTTCTGAAACATGTCTAGAAATAAAAGTACAAATGTTATTTTGTTTATGATTTATTTAACATAATTATCATTTATTAAAATTTATTTTTAAAAAAACACATTGTCAAGATGTGCTCCGTCTCGTCGTTGGCACTCCTGCAATCGACTACGTAAACTTTGGAAAACTCGTTGACACATGCTGCGAGGAATCGCGGCTATCTCCTCGTGGATGTTTTCTTTTAATTGGGATATGGTCGTCGGTTTATTAAGGTATACTCGACTCTTCAGATATCCCCACAAGAAAAAATCGCAAGGTGTAAGGTCCGGACTTCTGGGAGGCCATGGGATTATCACCTCTGCGAGAAATCAATTTGTTAGGAAACATTTCTTTGACCACCGGTAAAGTCACGTTTGATGTATGGCATGTTGCTCCATCTTGTTGCATCCAAGTCCGGCTATTGTATCCTTCAAATTCATGCAACTGTGGTGTCAAAAACTCTCGCAACATTTTCACGTATTCCACTGAGTTCACAGTTACGTTATTTCCTTGATTATTTTCAAAGAAGTATGGACCGATCATGCCCTTTGCGGATATGGCAGCCCACACTGTCGTTTTTGGTGAATGAAGAGGCTTTTGGTGTTTATAGTGAGGGTTTTCCGTGCTCCAATATCGACAATTATGTTTATTTACGTGACCATTAATGTGAAAATGGGCCTCGTCCGTAAGCAATACATTCTCAAGGCTAGAGAATCGTTTCAGTATAGTGTCAGCAAATAACTTGCGTTGAATGTAATCGTTTGGTTTCATCTCATGTACAATTTGAAGCTTATATGGGTGCAGTTTAAGGTCCAAATGCAAGATTCGCCGCAGACTAGTACTTGG
Organism: Melinaea menophilus ssp. n. AW-2005; assembly: GCA_918358695.1. Lineage (NCBI taxonomy): Eukaryota > Metazoa > Arthropoda > Insecta > Lepidoptera > Nymphalidae > Melinaea > Melinaea menophilus. The sequence continues at coordinate 24,001,063 of OU911043.1, forward strand.
TATAGCAAGAGCCGCCGACCGCTTACGCGTAGATGATTCTGGATCGTCCCTTACAGAAATTTCAACCTCCCGAATGTTCTCTTCGCTTCTTCTTGAACGTGGCCGCCCAGTTTGTTTTATATTCGTTGTCGATCCCGTTTGCTCAAACTTTTTAACCCAAGCTTTAATTAAATTAACACTTGGACACTCACTTACACGTTGTAATCCGTATTCAACTCTAAAGAGGCGTCGTACAGTAACGTAGGAATCGTTGTTTTTGTAAAATTGTTTTACGCAAAAAGCACGCTGTTGTCCCGTGAAGCGCTCCATCGTGACTAAAATTGCATTAAACGACGCACAATTCCCCGCCACCCGCGCGCCCCTTGCTCTCACGGTTTTGGAGAAATCAAGTGTTGCTATTTGCAAAAATGTTTGGCCCACCCTGTATAATGGTCCTTGTGCATAGAATTATTTGGTAATGAATTATTAAATATGTATTATAATTTCTAGTTAGTGAGTCAAAGCGCTCTGAGTTCTCGTTACAAATTTTGACCAAATCATTGATGGCCAGGATATGTTCTAAGATTTCCTTTTGGGCTAATTGATATTTATTACTTATGTAATCTAATGATTTGCCTAATTTTTATATTTCGGATTGAAGAGTATCAATGTCAGCTTTATAGTTTATTTCCATATTTTGAGCTTCAGCACACATATTATTATATTGATTGTTCAGGTCATGTTTCTCTATAGACAATTTAGAATACTTTAAGTTAATGTTATTTATCTTTTTCCTTCTGGGGAAAGCTCTAAATGGACCAGCACGAGCGCAAAAGGGACCCTAGTGGTCGGTCGGTACATACGGTGTAGCGATATGACGGGATAAGACTGGGACTTAAGGTCTTCGTAAATCCGTTCAGCTGGGATCTCCACTGGGAGACCCCTGATGACCACCGTGAGGCGGCGTTCATCTTCGAACGCGATCTTGTGGTATCCGTACCCACGCTCGCGTAGAAGCTTTGTCAGACCACGGCGGTCTGATGATATCGCGGTTTGAACGCGAATGCCCTGTACCGTCGAGCGGGTCGAGGTGCAGTAGAGCTTTCGCTCCGTGATGAGGGCGGCCACGGTGTCGCACTTGGACTTGTCCTTTATGTACAGCGGCGGCGAGGATTTGGCTGCTGAAGGCGCAGGCGCTGAGGGCGCAGAAGTCCGAGGAAGAGGATGAAGTCCTCGACTCGGAGTCAGATTCCGTCTCCTCTTGTGGGAACCGCTTTCCCGGCGGCGGGCGGTCGATGTCGGAGGTTTCCTCTTCCGGCTAGGGTGAGTTTGAGCTCGAGTCGGTGGCTTGCGATAAGTGGTCTTCCCTGCGGAGGCAGGGAGATGGGTGCCTACTGTGAGCCTACTATGGCTCCGTCCGTAGGTGACGGAGGTTTGTGCCTTACGCCCTAACGACAGTGTACTTACTCAACGCAGAGTATACGACGAAGGCTGGGATCGGTTTTCGTACCCTAACTAATGAAAGGGTTGGGATGGTGGACGATGGTCCTACGAACTGCAACCAGAAGTCCGCAGTAAACATTGTCATTCGGAGCGTCTAGCCTAGTAGTTGTGTATCCCAGTAGATTGGATGGTATTGCTGCTTTGAGATGAGTCTCATTGATTAGGGCGACATCGATATTTTGCTGGCGGAATAGTAGGCGTAAGAAGTGGATACGGCTTTTTAACCCCGCCGCGTTCCAGTATAAAATTCTTAGTTCCGCCATTTAGAGATCTTGGTTTTTTATGTATGCCATGTGCCCTTTGAGCACGATTTGTATGGGATCTTGGCCTTCGCGGAGGGCCGAAATCATGTCCTTGATGACGTCGACGGCCTTGTCAATCGCCTTAAATTGTTGTTTCTTGGGTGCATTAGTAGAATGTTGTCGATATTGGTTGGTGGCAGCTTGGGGTTTAGGTGTTGCGCTGATCTGTGCGGCTTGGATTTGGGGCTTCTTCTGGCCGCCATGTCCCCACTTGTAAGTGTGGGGGCCTGACCTTTCGATGAAAGTGTTGGCGGGGCCCATAAGGATGGCGGCTTGTGCTTCGGCCTCGACTGTGTTTGTGGTCGGGGCAGGGATGCTGGCCAATTGGGTGGCTGCGACTGTGCTGGCGTGGAGGTTTCGTGCTTCCTTGCGGAACTGTGGGCACCGGGCGTGGTTGGCCGGATGCGGGCCGCCACAATTCACGCAGGTTGCGGGCTCGCTACGGGGGCGGGTGCAATCCCGCGCCGCGTGTTTTTCACCACAGCGCACAGCGGCGGAAGCCTTGACATCGATGACATTGTGAGGGTTCTTTTCTGCCCCTCCAGGCTTTGATTATCACGCCTTGCATGTTGCGCATCTCTCTGATGTTGTAAATGCTGAAATTCAAATTCCAAGTATCTTTATTCAAGTAGGCATTTACACACACTTTAGAATGTGTAGTCAGTCCGTAAGTAAGCTACCATTGGCTCGGAATGCTGCTATTCTTCCATTCATTCCGAGCATTCGGCAGCATTCCTAGCTGCCATGAGAAGAGCCGGCCAGAAACTCAACAGTTGCTCTTTTCAAAAGAAACATAACAATCTTATGTGATGTACATTATAATATAAATCCTGCGAATAATTCAACAACTTAAGTTCCACATATTTCGATCCACTAAAAACTCTTGAACGCTATAATAAGATTTATTTAATAATAAACTTTTGATTTTACATTTAGAATCAAGAAAAGGAAGGTCTAAAATATCTTGTGGAACTTTATTATATATGCGTATACTCCAACCCATGAAGGATTTATTAACGTTTTGAAGACGAAATTTTGACGTTACGAGTTTGCTTTTATTTCTCGTATTTATCGCGTGTCTGTCACTGTTTTTTATATTACTATTTAAATTTTGGCGTATATATAATTTATTATTAAATATGTATTGCGAAACGACTGTAAGAATACCTATTTCTTTAAAAACATCTCTCAGAGAATCTCTAGCTTTTAAGTTAAAAAAAAACCCTCACAGCACTTTTTTGTAAAATAAATATAGAATTTCGGCAGCACTGCCTCATAATAAAATACCGTAAGATAAAATACTATGAAAATAACTAAAATAAACAAGTCGAGCCGTATTAACGTCCGTCAATTGTCAAACTTTTCTAATTGCAAAGATGGTGGGGCTGAGTGTAGCTGCCAGTGTTGAGAGATGGGTGTTCCACTGGAGCTTTTTATCTATTGATATACCTAAGAAATTTATTGAGTCAATCAATTCTAAGACTTCATTGTTAAGAAGCAAGTTAAAATTTTTACTTTTTACGTTAGGAAGTGTAAACTCTATGCATTTAGTTTTCTTAGCATTTAAGACTAAATTATTAATTTCGATCCAATGAAGGACTCGTGACAAAGTACTACTGTTTACTTCATCATAATTAATCCTATCACGCTTAACTTTAAAAATAAGCGAGGCGTCATCAGCAAAAAGTATAATGTCACACAGACCATCAACAAAAAAGGGCAAGTCATTAATATAAAGTAAAAACAAAAAGTGACCCAGAATAAATTCTTGTGGAACACCCATCTTTAGGTGAGAACCAGACGATTTAGAATTATTTACGTAAACTGTCTGGACTCTTTGATTCAGATAAGAGATAATAAGATCAAGCGCATTGCTACGTACACCGTAGTGCTTAAGTTTGCATAGCAACGTCCGATGGTCCACGCAATCAAAGGCTTTTGACAAATCGCAAAACACCCCAATTGCATTCTGCGACTTCTCCCATGCGTCGTAAATGTGCTTAAGAAGCGTGGCACCCGCATCAGTCGTTGATTTGCCTTTGGTGAAACCATATTTTTCACTATGCATGATCCCACTGCTATACACAAACTCTGACATCTGATTTAAAATAATTTTCTCGAAGAGGTTACTCAAGGTCGGTAAAACCGAGATAGGCCTATAATTTTCGGGATCCAGTCTATCGCCACTTTTAAACAAAGGAACTATTTTACTGTTTTTTATCAAATCTGAAAATATACCGGTTTCGATACATTTGTTAAAAATAAAGGATAATTGAGGAGCAATATCATTTATAATAGTGCTAAGCAATTTAACTGACATACCCCAGAGATCACCGGTTTTTTTCGAATTTAAGGTTCTAAATGTGATAACTATTACATCTGATGAAACAGGTTTAAAAGCAAAATATTTATTCTTGACTTTAACATTTTTGTTCAATTCGGCGATTGCAACAGATGATGAGGAATTTAAATTACGTGTGACTGTTATTGGGATTTCAATAAAGAAGGTCTCAAAAACAGCCGTCACCTTTGATTCTTTATTTATTTCATTATTATCAATTTTTAACTTTATAGGTCCATTGGGAGCCCTAGATTTTCCAGTAAAACTAGATAAAATATCCCAAGTTGCCTTTATTTTATCTTCTGAATTAAAAATTTTATTTTTTATATAAATGGACTTGGCTTGTACGCAAACGTTCTTAAATATTTTAGAGAAATTTCTAACTCTATTTAAGAACACCGGATCACGATTCCATTGCCTCTCACCATATAAATCATATAATCTTTCTCTACTTCTATATATTCTTACGGTAGCCCAATCACTAAATTTAATTTTAAAGTATTTCGTAAAAGTTTTTGGCTTAAAAATATTATTAAATTCGTTTAACAATAAATAGAAAACTTTATTATATAAATTGTTCGGATTATCAGTGGTTACATTTTCTTTAACCACTATTTACGCAACATTTTTTTTAAAAGTGAGCATTCTATTTTTTGTTATCGGTCTACAAGTAAATATTTGGGGTCTTTCAATTTCATGATTAATTAAGAGAGAAAATTGTTGACCACAGTGGTCTGAACTTAAATTCGATATTATCCTCTCTTCATATACGTTACAGTGACAGAACACATTATCAATACGTCGCGGAAACGCTAGTTATTCGAGTAGGTTCCGAAAAGACGTTCAATAAGTTATAGGATTTAAATAAATTTAATAAACGAACACTACACGAAGTTACTTGTAATATATCTACATTGAAGTCGCCGCACACTATCACCGACTTGTTTTTATGACAGTGTTGTTAAAATATCCTCCATTTTATTTTCAAATTTATCATAGTCTCCAGAGGGGGGTCGGTACACGCATAAGATAATATATTCATTGAGCTCAATGCTGATCGAGACTTAAAAACTACATCACTACGAGCTAAGATAAGTGAGCCACCACGAATAGCTTTCTCTCTACAGAACGAACTTGACAATTTATAATTTTCGATATTTATAATATTGTTGCTCTTTGAGAACCAGTGCTCTGTAATGCACAATAAACTAATATTGAATTTTTTAACAAAAAGTTCCACTTCCGATTCGATTGAAACCTAAGCCTTGTATATTTTGATGGATAATATTAAATAGCTTAGGCTTTGTCGAATTATTCAGTTTAAAGTGGAACGATTATTTTCTATCACAGTTATATTATTGTGATTAATTTCATTTTTCGTTATATCCCTTATAACGAAGTTTTTAATATTAAATGCTACTAAAGTAGCAATTTGTTTTTTGTAATACTGAGGCAGATACATTGTACCTTTTGTCATTCTAAAACTATTATAAATAAATTTATTTATGTCAAAATAAAGAAAAGCAATTGTATAATTTGACATACCGTCATAGCGACCTATGACGGTATGTCAAATTATACAATGTCATATTAAGATTATATATGTATTTGTTCTGTTTGTCCGAATAAGTTGGTGAATATGGAAATGAACACAATACAAATTTACAATTATTTTTGATTAATAATTTTTCCATATTTTTAATAATTTCACTTTTCTTAACGGCCAAACCATCTCCATGTAATAGTACAATAGTACTATTTTTGATCAAATTGTAGCTCATCATTTTATTTAAATTATGTTTGTAACTGGCTCCAGACGTGCATATATTACATAAATTATCTAATTCATTATTTAAAAGGGACCCAAAGCCTTGACCTAATTGGTCAGAGAAAACAAAGTAATTATTTTGGAGCACAGCGGAGGACTTATAAATTGTTTGACTGTTTATCATAATATCTACATCTTTAATACTAAGTTTATTATGTATAGCCGAGTCACCCAACACCTCAGAGCTTATTTTACTAACTTCATTTAATTTTTTACTCACACAACTACAATTAGAGTAATTATTTGTCAATGACTCAAACCGTTCTAAGTTATAATTACACAAGTCCACTAAATTACTTGTGGCTTCAATGTGTTCCTTAATCTGCTGTTGAGCGGATTCATATTTTATATTATTTGATTCTAAAGAAAAAGTCAATTGGGAGATTTCTTCATATAAGTTTTGAGTGTCTCGCTCATATATAGACCTACTCTCAATCAGTTTCCTATTAAAAAGATTTGCTTTTTTTATTAATTTAGAGTTCTCATTTTTAAGATAATTAATTTTTTTAGCTGAAAACTTATTATTGATTATTTTATTATATTTCTTTATTAATTTGTTTACTTTTATATACTTCTTCAATTTATTATGACTTGAGAAGTATATGGGGGGCACAATACTTAAATCACCCTGTCTTAAATCAATTAATACTGGATTTTTATTATTTAAATCTGATTGAGTAGGTTGTGACTTGCATTCAACCAGCTCCTCATATTAGCTATGAGTATGCTGACTTTCTATATTTAGTTTGCATGTTTCCAGGTCTGAAATTAACTTTCTAGCCTGTATCAAATCAGACTCAAGTTCTGAAATGCGATCTAGTGCTCTCTCATGCTCAATGCTGCACTGGTCAAACGTAGTCACTATATTATTTAACTAGTCTCGCTGAGCTACAGTATCGAAATAATTGTTATGTAGTTCAGCGAGCTGACCTTTAAGATCAGTATTTCTATTTACAACGTTTCTAATTTCCTCCTCACTGTCCTCTCGCTCCTGCAGTAGGGCATTTCCATTGTGACGGTTGTGACAATCAGAGACAATTTTTAGAGGTTATATCTATATTTTAGGCAATAAAATGGTTAACAAATATACAAAAAATGTTTTAAAATCATGTTAAGTATGCATTTGCTTAAATAATTGAGTTGAAACAGAACTGTAAGTAATTTCAATTTTATTTTTAATTTTTTAAAATCTTGTGACGGGTGTGACTTCACTTGGGACATGGATTTTCACTTGCTTCTATATTTATAGAAATTCCTCCGAATATTGAAAGCTTTAACCATTATAGCAATTTTTTTCTATTAAAATACATTCTGGATGGATGGAACTTAATTGCATGTTCTTTAAAATTAATTTTAATATTTTTATTATATAGGAATTTTTTTCTGTTGTGGTGGGTGTGACTAAAAAGTGACGGGTGTGACATTGTGTGAATTTACAATTTTTTACAGAAAAAAAGTATTTCTATAGATACTATATTGACAATAGCTAATACTAATATTTATACATTTTATTAGAATCAAAACAACAACAATCTTTAGTAATAAGTGTGTGTGGGGCTACTTTTTTATTTATCACCGATACATTTTCCGTAGAAATGTCTTCAATTTCAGGCCAAATCCCATGGGGTCCACTGGGCTGCATATATTTAAGGATAACTTCTTTTTTGAAGTTTATGCCTAAAACAGTAGCATAATAAAAACTTATTCTTGGAATGCTTTTTGCTACTACCTGCTGTGGGAAGAGACACTAAAACATAGTCTCCAATAGCAACATCTGATGATGGCATAATCTGAGTACTAGGAGAAACGTCTGTTTTTGTTTCAGTAGTAGTGACAGCTACTTTTTTCAAAATGGACTTTGCAGCCCTTCCAATCAAAAGATTCTTAAAGTCGCTCACTTCAAAGTGATGGAAAGATTGAATGCCATCTATGGAAAGGGAATTCTCCCACCTTAAAGATAACATTGACTTGGACTGCAATATTTGCTCGGATGGCACATACAATAATTTAATTGCCCCTTGAAGGATTAATTAGGAAGATTAGTAAAAAATAACTTGCTGCTGGTTTGGATGATGGACATTTATTAACGAAAGTTCTAGAAGAACTTGTAACAAAGTAAAAAAGTAAAAGATGACGGTGAACAACAATAAAAAACAAGTGCATAGGTAGTCAATATTTACAATAAGAGTAATTGCTCTTTCAAAACCGACAGGCGTTTCAACATGCCCCCGGGCGTTGAAAGCGGAACTTTCAACTAGGACTCACTACTGGTAACGGGCAGATTCTGTTAAATGATCTTCTTAGTACTCGTTAACGTTGACGTCTGTATATCAGCAACACGAACAACTCCATCGGTCCCCGGATGGACTGCAACAATTCGTCCCAATTTCCATTTCAGAGGTGGTAGATTTTCTTCCTTTATCACCACTAAAGAAATGTAAAAAAATGTACTAAAAAGCTGTATCATGTCCTTACAGGAACGCCACTTAGTGCGTTGTTGCAATTCAGCAACATACTCCTTATTCCATCTCGTCCATAAATGTTGGCGAAGTTGCTCAAATCTTTGAAAACGAGTTAATTGACTTGTGGAGCTATCTTCATAATTTTGCTGTGATATGAAAGTAAGCGGACGACCGATGAGGAAATGACCTGGAGTCAACGGCGTGTAGTCAGCAGGATCTGAAGATAGCGGTGTTAGTGGACGAGAGTTTAAAATTGCTTCAATTTGAATTAAAATGGTGTTAAATTGCTCGTACGTCAAATTACAATTTCCCAACACTCGTTGAAGATGATACTTTGTTGACTTAACACCCGCCTCCCAGAGACCGCCAAAATGAGGAGTATATGCGGTAATGAAATGAAACTTTATTCCATCGTTGGCCAGACTTTCACTCAAAGAATCGCTACTAGTTTTTAAGAATTTCGAAAGCTCATTGTACGCACCAACAAATGAGATACCGTTGTCAGAAAAAATATCAGTCGGTCTTCCCCTTCGCGAAATAAATCTATATAAGGCTAGTAAAAAGGTTTTACATGTTAAGTCACCCACAAGCTCCAAATGAATAGCCTTGGTGGTGAAGCAAATAAAAATTGCTATATACACCTTAACTAACCTACATCCGCGACCTTGGCGACTAGCGCACATCATAGGGCCGGCGTAATCTACTCTGGTTGTCTCAAAGGGATGACCACCTGGAAGGACGCGCTCCCGTGGTAAGTTACCCATTAAAGGAGTAACAACCCTACCTTTCAATCGATGACACCGCACACATTTATGATAACAAGCCTTCGCTAAATTGCGACCACCTATTGGCCAATAGTTTTCTCTAATTGAAGCTAACAATAACTGTGGAACACCGTGCATTAATCTTTTATGCTCGTGATCAAATAATATTTTCGTGAAATGATGAGTGGACTGTAACAATAATGGGTGCTTTTTATTATAAGGAAAATTAGAATTGTCAAGACGTCCTCCAACACGCATTAAATTATTTTCGTGTAAATAAACATTAAACTTTAAGAAAGGACTACTTTTTGGTAAATCTTGTTTTTTAATCAATAAATTATATTCTGAAAAGGATTCGTTTTGACATTTTTTAATTCATCTTCTGATAAAAACTTATGAGCTGGTAATTGTTTTTTGCAAAATCTAACAAACCGCAATACATAGGCTACGGAACGAACGAGATGTAAATAGTTAGAAAAAAGGTCAAACTGAACCAATCTACCACGCAATGTAACGTTGTCAATGACAGCGCCTAACGAAACATCAGGTCGAATTTCTGGTAAGAACTCAAAATGCGAGACAAGTCGTCCATTAAAAATTCGGGACCAGACCACCACAAGTCAAGTCTGTGTAAAGTACTGAAATCGACACCACGAGATATTAGGACTGCCGGGTTCATGGAGGTTGGAACGTGTCTCCATATACAAGTGTCTGTCTTTTCTAAAATATCAGCAACGCGGTTGCGTACTAATGGCTGAAGTTTACAAGGCAACATCTGTAACCAACCCAGCACTATCGTCGAATCGGCCCAGCAATAGACACGACTTATTTTTGCCCGAAGCGAGTTTATGACCTTATCATATAAACGGGCTCCTATCAAGGCTCCACACAATTCTAGTCATGGTATTGTAGTGGGTCTGATAGGTGCTACTCGACTTTTAGCTGTAAAAATAAAAAATGTGAAGCTCTAATTCCTTGTACGAATCACAGACTATAATGCGAGGAATGCGGAAATTGTTTAAAAGATGCAAATCCTTGACAATGCTTTGCCAATGTACGCTAACTTTAGGCGGTAATGTGTCATTCCATGATAACTTGTCTAACCACATTTGTTGCAATAGCATTTTCATTTTAATCACACATGGGGATAACAGCCCTAAAGGATCAAAGATGAAAGCGATGATTGAAAATAAATCACGTTTAGTATTGAGAGAAGAGACCGATGAGAATGATGACCATGAGAAGTCATCGATGAGTCTATGGAAAATCCAAACTCATCAGAAGTAGCATACCAGCTTAGACCTAGTAACTTATTGGGCTCATTACATCCAATATTTAAGTTACCTGATCCTTCAGATTTCAGAGATTCAGATTCTGACACCAGGCTTGGTTCATTTGACATCCATTTTCTCAATGGCATACACGCTGACAAGAGTGCCTTTGTGACTTCCGTACGAATTAACTGAACTTCATTTAGTTCGTCACCTCCGGTAAGCATGTCATCCACATAGAAGTCGTGTTTGATAATCTTGGCAATCATATTGTTCTTACAGTCAAGACCTATTTGCCTAAGGCATCGCGTCGCAAGAAAAGGCGCACTGGCCGTACCGTATGTGACGGTATTTAAAGAGTAAATTTTAAAAGGTTCAGATGTATTATCACGCCAAAGTATTTTTTGCAAGTACCTGTCAGCTAGATGGACAACCACCTGTCTATACATTTTCTCGACGTCAGCCGTTAAGACGTAGTGGAACACGGGGGAATTGGCGCCAGTTAAGAAAAACATGCAATAACTTTTAAGATATACCACTTTTTAATAACGTTTTTGGTTATTTTTATAGTGGAACTAATCAGGTTTATATTTCAAACACAAAAAATTTAAGAAGAACAATACAAAGACATTTAAACTAATTTAAAACGAAAATAACATTGGCTACCATTACCCAAGAGTACGGGGTAATTAGAACCAGATAAAGGTGTAATGGTAACCAGGATTAGGAATTGTAACAAAAAATAAACATTTATAAGATTTTAAGTACGAACTTATAGTTTAAACTTATTCTCATATGAAACGTAATTGTAATGTCTTTAGGAACATGCAAAATCACAGTCTTATAACTTTATAAACAATTACTTATTGCCTTAAGAATCACTTCCAGAACATTGAGCATGTGACCAGTCACCACAAGACCTGCACCTGTACCACATTTCGTTCGATTTTCCGGACTCGCAACAAATCATACACATATTGGAATCTTCATCGACATAGTCACTACTATTATCATCGCAGATATTCTGTTAATTGACTGATTCGTCTGATGAACTGGTATCGTCTTTAAATAGGATTTTTTTGATCTTTTCATTTGCCTTATTAGTAGGTCTTTTCCTTACTTCTTTAAAGTTTTCACCCCTTCTTCTAGGTGCTTTATTTTCTTTCATGAGACGTTTCTTCTTCTTTTCTTCTAGGACAGTTTTATTTGGAGTGGCAGTGATTATTTGTGAATGTTGTTTATGTGTTCGTTTTCGGACCTCTCGAGAAGTTGATGGTTGAGGCGATATTAGCGCCAGGACAGAATTCAGTTTATCGTCTAATTGGGGAGCAACAGACGGGACATGTATTTGGACACATTCATAACTGTTTTTATCGTTTTCGCAACTTACCCTTTGAGGGGATTAACTTTCGTGGACAGAAGTTGGCATTGCAGTGCTCTGATTAGGTTGATTAGTCTCATGACGATCTGTAGTGTCGTCCACGTTGGTGGAAGTAATATTAACGATGTAATAGTCCTCGTCGCTAAATATATTCGGATTAATGGGGCTTATGCCAGTTGCGCGGAAACCACTTATGGCTTTATCCATTGTAAGCTTTTTGAAACAAACCGGCTATGTCATACGGCGTGATTTTAATCAAATTTTTGGATTTAAGGTACAAATCACACTCTCGATTATATGCTTTCTTGAGGGGACCGAAAAAAGTCACATCCAAGGGCTGCAACCGATGTGAGGAGTGTGGCGGTATAGACAACATTGAGATGTAGTTGGCTTTGCAAAACTGATATGCTTCTAAAGTGGAGTGGCTGTTATGATTGTCTAATATAAGTAAACTTTTGTTATCCTCACATGATTTCACAAATGTCTTGAAATGTTGTAACCATTTGAAAAATAGACTTTCATTAGTCCATCCATTTTTTGAACACTCGTAAATTGCGCCCGGAGGGCCATCTTTCTCTAGAAGGGGAGAATACCGTTGTCTCGGATATATAAACATAGGTGGGATATAGACACCGGCAGCACTCATTGCACAGACAGCAGTGACTGTTTTCCCTCTCTCCCAAGAACAGATAGTCCCAACTCGTTTCTGGCCTGTTTTTGCCAAAACTTTTCCTGCTTCTTGTACTGTTGAAACGCCTGTCTCATCCATATTAAATATTTGATGTGCTTCATATTTATTTTTGATCATAAGTTCTTCAAAATTTTTGTAAAATAGATTTACTTCTTCTTTGTTAAATCCCTCAATTCTATTAATACTAGTTGATTCAGGTTTGCGAACACTAATATCGGTATTTCTCTTCAAAAATCCTTCAAGCCAATCCGGTCCTGCATACTTGCTCTTTTTGTTAAAATTATAAGGTATCTTCAATTGTTCCGCACACTGGTATGCTATTTTTCTGAATTTCATGGAGTCTAAACCGTAGAATAGGTTCGTCATATGAATTAGGTGATCGGCTAGGATCCTTTCTTAAGCAGAGGAAAATACTGGTTTTCTTCCAAGACGAGGATTTGCTTGTTCTGATTTCCGATATCTTTTTTGCAAAGTACTATACGGAATTTTACACTCTTGGGATGCCTTATGTAGAGAAATTCCATCTTCATTGACTCTCTTGATGGCACGCTCTAATTCGTCCAGACTCCATTGGCACTTCTCCGTAGTTCTATCACGTTTTCTGGGCATCTAAGAACAAAGAACAACAATAATGAAACGGGGTAATGGGAGCCATCCGACTACGGTTACCCCAAATGCTCATTTTTAGGTTTCCTTAAAATTCACAAAATGCAGTTTGTTATTAACGTAAATCGATATTTTTATCTAATTTTATAATGATAAATCTACAAGTAAAACAAACGATACTTATAATAAAATAATTGTAATACTCACAATTTGTCCTTGAATATCGTAAAATATTACATCGATTGGCGACAAAAGCGACGTGCGATCTACTTGTACACTAAAAGTCGACTAACTGACGATACGGCGAGTCACTCGTACCCCTCCCGCGCCCTTCTATGTTACGTAATATTAAAACAGGATCTAACTCGTTCAGATATATGTAAACCAAAGTAGTTCTCATTACCCTGTGGCTCCGATTCCCCCGTGTTCCCCTATTTATGTTGTCTGAACCGAAGCAGAATAGACAACAGATCATCCTGAATGGTAGGTCCTACCATCTGTATGTCATTAAAGGTAAACACCCGACGAAGTAGGGCAACTTGCATTAAACACTGCACGAAATTTAGTATTAGCATTACATCTGCGTAAAACGCCGTGATGCGGTATAAAATTACCACTGTTGTTTAGCTCACGTTTACATTCTGTCATGTGACCTAACAACTCACATTCGGACATGAATTGGCGGTAAATTTTCTGAAGATCAGAATTAGCCTTCAACCTGCGCTCAAGAGACAGTAAACACCTGGTAGCTCCTTGAAGTGAATGACCAAGAACAGAAGTGCTTTGTTTAAGAGGTATACGAACGCAAAAACGTCCGTCCGCTAAGCGTGACGTATTTTGAATAAAATGCTCCTCGCACCTCCTTTCTTCTGGAGAATAATTTGAAGACTCCATCAGTATCTCTTCCAATTGCCAGAAGCGCAATAAATCGGCTCTAATTTCGTCCACATCGCTAACAGATGAAGAATCAATATTGCTAAAATGGCAACATACATTTTTTGAAAATAATGTAACATGCTTGTTACTGATAGTGCCAGAGACTATCCAACCTAATCTGGTTTCACACAGCATAGGTTTTCCATCACCTAACTTTATTTTGTGTGATCCTAATAAGTCCCAGAATAGGTCAGCGCCTTTTAGGATGTCTACATCAGAGGGCTTATAAAACATAGGGTCAGCTAAACAAATCTCAGAGGGAATATTTAAATTAGATATGTTTATTTGATAATTTGGCACTTGAGTAGTAATTAATGGTAAAACAAAACAATAAACATCGGCAGAAAAACTGTTATCTAATGACGTCATGGTAACACGACATGTTTTACCTACGTAAGAGCTCACGTTATTTATGCCTAAGATTGACCTACTTATCTGACTAGTTGCTAAATTTAATCTTTTACACAACCTCTCAGTTATGAAACTCGAAGTACTGCCACTGTCAAGAACGGCGCGAACAGTATGCACACGATTATTACGGTCATGCAGATTTATCAAAGCGGTTGATAACAGCACTTCGCACTGCTTAGGGTCACCGCAGGATGCGACGTGAGCTGCCAGGACTACATTATTTGTGTCGCTCTTACTACATGGTGATGATGAAGACTGTCTATCGGTTACGTTATTAAACGTATTTTCGTTACGAAAATTGAAAATACCTTTAGATTCCGAAATATGAATGAGCGTATTATGCTTACGCTTACATAATTTACAACCCGGTTTTTTACAACTTATTTTATTCTTTAAAATATCTAATAGTTCCCGCTCATTAGCACCTCTTTCATTATTTAGTTGGGTATACAAGTCCTTACTCACTTTTAATTTTCGTAGTGCCAGTTGGAGTTTGTACTCCTTTTGGCGTGAAAGGGCACGTGAACGAGTCATCATTTTAAGATTAAATAAGGTACCAATGTGAAAAAACAAACAAATTTTCATATTGGTTTGCTTCCACTATAAATCCGACAAAACAGAGAAATTGATGAAACAGAGATTTGCAGAAACAAAACCAATATGAAATTGAATGAGACAGTTGCAATTCAATATATAAAACAGCTAAGATCAATAAAAACTAGAATATATTTATTTATTTATTTTATTTATTAAAACTTCATTGCACAAACAAAATGGTACAATTGGCGGACTTAATGCTATCTAGGCATTATCTACCAGTCAACCAACAATATTAACAGAAAAAATAAAAACAATGAGGATAACAAGTAAGCAGAAAAAAAATGAATGAAAGAAAATCACTTATAAATGAAATATACTATACTATACTGAAATAAAGAATAATAAATACAACATAATTATCTTATCGCTATAAAATAAACTAAATACGAAAGTGTAAATAAATACAGATACTCAAATTTAATAGTCAGGTAGTAAATGAACAATAAATATTCACTGCGTTCTCTCATGAAGATATTCGCAAATGCGCTTCTTAAATATTTGTCGTAGTCGAGAGGTAGGTTCATCGGAACTAATAGAAGCTTTAAAAAATTTACAACCTATCCGGGCGAACAATTATTTTGTATCAAATTTTGATCCTACCGTCAACAATATTGATATTTGGTGCGATGAAGTAGACCGCGCTCGTGTTGCGAATAGTTGGTCTGATTGTGAGTGCCTATCGAGAGTAGCTTCCTGTCTTAAGGGAGATGCGCGCGTATGGCTTTCGGAATGGGTAACCAATGACCGTTCGTGGTCAAATTTTAAAAAGGAACTTAGACCTCTTTGTCCACAGCGATTAGATTACGCAAACATACTTTATGACGTCATGAATGAAACATCTGATAAATACTCAACTTACGCTGAATATGCCCGACGTACTCTGCTTCGATTGCGGGTAGTCAATGGTTTGAGCGACGAACTGCGTACACTAATTGTTATACGCGGAATAGATGATACTCAAGTTCGGGCGACAGCTACTAATGCACATTTAACGGTCGATAATATAGTGTCGTTTCTATCGATATACGTAAAGACGGTTAAAAACAAATCAAATACGCAGGGCAACGGTCCGTTACTCAAACACTCGAATCAAAATGTTAATAGTCAAAGTAATGCTAGGTGTTTTAAGTGTGGTTTACGTGGTCATTTTGAACGATCCTGTAGACGGTCAAACGTAGGTGTCGCTCAAGCTCGAAATGGAAATTTTACTGGTCGATTGCAATGCACTTTTTGTAAAAAGATGGGCCACGTTGAGAAGGATTGTTTCGCGAAAAATCGTTCAACCGCGCGTAATCAACGTCAGGTGAATTTATGCGGGGCTCGTTTAAGTTCATCTTCTCAAGACGTGGTGACCGCAGTTGTAGAAGGTATTCCAATGGACGTTCTTATAGATAGTGGTGCGCTTAACGTTTCTCTAATATCCTCCGATGTTTTGCGTTATCTTACTAGTCAACCAAAGTCAACATACTGTGTTCTTAAAGGTATCAGTAACCGCGAGATCATAGTTACTTCTTTTGTTACCGTTGTAATCGAACTTGACGAAATTTCTATCGAAGCAGATTTGATGGTCGTACCATCGTCGTGTATGAATACGTCTATAATTATTGGCACTGATGTTTTGAATCGGGATGGGATAGTTTATATAAGGACAAGGAATCGACAGTACATTTCACATTCCTTGAATAAAAAGATCGTTAATCAGTTATCCACTATTGATTCGATTAAAATAGATACTCCGCTTGAGGGTATCGAATACGATTCCTTATTGGGGGTAGTAAGTGAATACTCGAGCTATTTTATTTCTGGCACCGCGACAACAACTGTTAAGACTGGTGAGATGTGCATTAAATTAACGCGTTCTGAGCCAGTCGCTTATCGCCCCTATAAACTTTCTTATCACGAGAAACTCAAGGTTAGAGATATAGTTGCCGACCTCCTTAAAAAAAATATTATCAAGGAGTCACAATCAGAGTACGCAAGTCCAATTATTCTTGTTAAAAAAAAGGATGGATCAGATCGAATGTGCGTAGACTTCCGTGCTCCTAATAGATTGACAATAAGAGACAGATATCCCTTGCCTTTGATTGATGACCACATTGATAGGTTAGGGGGTTACAAATATTTTACGAGCCTTGATATGGCCACAGGCTTCTATCAAATACCAATTAATGGGCGCTGCACGCATTATACGGGGTTCGTTACGCCAGAGGGTCATTACGAATTTCTGAAGATGCCCTTTGGTTTAACAAATTCACCGGTTGTGTATCAGCGCATCATTAATAACACGCTTCGTGACTTTATTGACTCTGGGCGTGTGTTAGTTTACATCGATGACGTTTGTATAATGAGCTCTTCTATCCCCGAAGGGATCGCCCTACTTCAACAAGTTCTTCACACCCTAACTAGTGCCGGTTTTTCAATAAACTTAGGTAAATGTTCATTTTTAAAGACCGAAATTGAGTATTTAGGACGTTTAGTTAGTGAAGGTGAAGTGAAGCCAAGCCCCCGTAAAATAGAAGCTCTTACGAGGTCTTCCCCTCCTAAAAACGTTAAGCAAGTAAGGCAATTTCTTGGCCTAGCGGGATATTTCCGCAAATATATAAGAAATTAGGGGATAAAAACGGCTAGTCTTACTTATCTAACTAAAAAGGATGTTAAATTTAACTGGGGACCGGAACAACAACAGGTGCGAATAGATTTGATTCAAACATTAACGAACGCACCAGTTCTAGCTATATTCAATCCTAAATTAAAAACGGAACTTCATACCGATGCTAGTAGTGCAGGATACGGGGCAATCCTTTTGCAAATTCACGCGGATAACACTAGGCACGTTGTCGAATATTTTAGTAAGGTCACACAAAATGCGGAACCAAAATATCATTCTTACGAACTTGAGACCCTGGCAGTCGTTAGAGCTTTACAACACTTTCGACATTATCTCATTGGCCTGCAATTCAAACTGGTTACCGATTGTAACGCTCTTAAGTCTACGGAGCGAAAAAAAGATTTGCTGCCTCGTGTGGCTCGATGGTGGTTATATCTCCAAGATTTTGATTTTGTAATAGAGTATAGGCAAGGTGTCATGATGCCACACGTCGATTATTTGAGCCGTAACCCCCCGGTCATTGTAAATCAAATATCGCGTCCACGAAATTGGGCTCAAATAGCTCAATCCGCTGATGATGAGGTTAGCAGTTTGATGGTAAAATTGCAGGAAGGACAATTAGATTCTAACCGCTATGTAGTTCGTAATGGGTTGCTGTATTACAAATACAGTGAGAGGGGTGAGGAAGCTAGGTTCTTATGCTTTATCCCTAAAGGCCATAGATTAAGCCTGCTTAGGCTCTTGCACGATGAACATCAGCATATAAATGCCGAAAAAACTTTAGATCTTATACGAAGACATTTCTGGTTCCCTGGCTTGCCCAGTTTTGTACGAAAGTACATAGCCCACTGTATAATATGTGTTTCTAAGAAACGTGTACCCCGGCAGCCTTTACAACAAATTACCTCGTGGCAAAAACCGTCGGAACCATTTGATACCATTCATATAGATACTCTGGGTCCTTTACCAATTTCAAAAGGTTACAAATTTATATTAATTGTAGTAGATTCATTCACAAAGTTCTGTTTGCTTTATCCTATGCAACGTCAAGATGCTTTGGAATTGAAAGCAAATCTTTCTAAAATGGTTGGTCTTTTTGGTGCTCCGAAATTAGTAATTACAGATCGAGGACGTATGTTTGAGTCCCGTGAGTTTTCAAGTTGGTTACAGGATATGGGCTCATCAATACATTACGTCACACCCGAGATGCATCAAGCTAACGGCCAAGTTGAAAGATAGGACACTCCTTAACATGCTACGTGTAGAAGCGGACCTCAACCCTATATGGTCCGATACCCTATGGAAACTTCAGTTGGCGCTGAATATTACACGACAGAAAACGACGCAGTCGTCTCCATTAAGACTGCTGATAGGTACTGAAGGCGCAACACCTTTAATACGCTCTGTTATTCGCTATCTCGCTATTGATGATACGCGACCAGATAGAGAGTCATGGCGAGACATGTGTAGAGCTAGAGCAAATGAGTTACTCGATTGTAATCGACGAAAACAAGATGATCGTGTTAATCAGAATCGACAAATTCCAAAGCAGTACAGTGTCGGCGACTTCGCCTTTGTTATTAAGTATTCGCAATCTACTGGGAAGTTGGATCCTGGGATGCGAGGACCATACCGGGTCACAAAAGTGCTGTCTGGTGGCCGCTACGAGTTGAAACTCCTGGCTGGTGGTTACGGCAAGACAACCCAGGCTGCAGCACAGTATATGGTACCGTGGAGAGGCGAGTGGTGCCCTGAATCCTGTGCTTTGTTCTTCAATTGTGAGTATTGGAATGAATGTTTCTGTCGAATTTAGTCGAGCCCATGTTGTTACTTTTGTGATACCTGAATTACGATGTAATTCGGAAGACATGTTGTTACTTTTGTGATACCTGAATTACGATGTAATTCGGAAGACATGTTGTTACTTTTGTAATACCTGAATTACGATGTAATTCGGAAGACATGTTGTTACTTTTGTGATACCTGAATTACGATGTAATTCGGAAGACATGTTTTTTGCTTTTGTGATACCTGAATTATGATGTAATTCGGAAGACATGTTTTTGCTTTTGTGATACCTGAATTACCATGTAGTTCGGAGGATATGTAATAATAATTTATTCAATATAAGTATAAGTATGTAACTCGGAAGATATGTAAAGTTTAAAGATTCCAAAGTTAACCCTTTGCGATCGGCAAATTTCTCTGATGGGAGTATAAACTAGTCGGAGCAAATTTAGCTTTTCTGAGTTATTTCTCCCTTAGTGATTTAAAGCGAATATATGAATGTTAGAAAACACAGATTTCGTTGTAACTGATTTATTGTGTTTAATAGTACTTAGAATACATAAAAACATAAATTTTTAATTTCTGTAATTTTCCAAAGTGTGATATTTTGCAAAACAATCACCGATATGAAGTCCTGGCTTCCGAGTACAGGTATCACAGTACGTACGTGTTTCTCGTCTTTTTCCTGGAGTTTTCCTGTCGGAACATACTGCACAGTCTTTTTTGGTTCCTGAACGAATTATGTGAAGCTGATTATTTAGTCTAATGTCTACGAATGATGTTGAAGGTTGCGGTGTAGATGGTGTTTGGTGCCGGAAATTTCCTACTAACTCATCGACTAAACATTTCACAAAATTTAAGTGTGTTAGTGGCATTTCGTTCTTCTGTTGTCTTGTTATTTTATGCATTATGTATGCATTGATGACGCACATCTCCATGCCCCAAAAAAATAATTTCCTCCACCATTTAAGGGATTTTCGAAGGAAACAATACGATGCTGCATATTGGTCCGCACGATCAACTGCTCTCATTTTTTTAGTATAATGTATAGCCACAATTGGTTTCAATAAATTTATTGTGGCACCGCCGCGTGTTCTCCTTGTAACCGATTTGAGGGATGCTGCATCACTGGTGCTCAGGAAAGTTACGATTCGTTTGCTTTTCCATGCGAGAACTAATGTATTTTCCTTCTTATAAGCCACAGTCGACTTTGTTGAAAATTTCGGTTTTTTAATTGCAGCTGGCAAGTATTTACGAGTTGGCATTACTGTACCAGTTAAATGGACCTTTAATTTTAAAAGTTCATTGGCATGCGGGATACTTGTAAAGTATCTATCAGTATACAAATGATAGCCCTCAGCATTTGAAATGTTGTCCAGAAGTTTTTTAACTAGGGTCAATGGAATTCGAGAGCTAACCGGAAGTTCTGGTTTCTCCAAACTCTCAGTTGTCAAACTTCCATAGTAGGGTAAAATCGAGTATACATATCCGGTTTCCGCATCCGCCAATACGTAAATTCTTATGCCCCATTTGGTCGGCTTTTTGGGATTATACGTTATGAACGCAATTTTTCCCTTGAACTTGACGATTGACTCATCGACACAAATATCCTTACCAGGTATAAAATGTTCTGCAAACTTGGAGTCGATATATTGCAAAAAGTTGTTTGCCTTTCCAATCCGGGTTCTCAAAGATGTATTAGAGGATGCATTGCCTTGTAGATGTAACATCCAGAAAATTTGACGGAATCGGTCTCTTCTGAATACCTCCGAATAGAAAGGAATTCTACTGTTGCTTCTAGTTGTCCAATATTCCGATATGCTTGCAAGTGGCATTGTTCCCATATTTAGAATTACACCAATGAAGGCCATAAATTCTTTGCGTGTAACGTCCACCCACGAACGCCAAATAGACTTTTTGGCCAATTGTTTCTCACTTATCTTAATTTGTGCATATTCATTAGTGGTTTTCACTATTTGATCTATCAATATATCGGTGAAATATAATTTGAAAAAGTCCAACGGTTTTGTTATATTCTGAGATATTTGTGGTCCTACGATTCGCGCAGCAGTTTTGAACGTGAAACTAAAAGGCAAATCGTCTTTTTCTGTTACGTCTTCCCATTCATCACTTTTACTTGAGTCCTCTATTTGTTCTAAATGTTCTTCGTCATCATCTTCACTATTCTCTGTGTCACTGTCAATTCTTGGTACATTCCGTCTCTTAGGAGGAACTATGTAATCGTCACTACTGTCACTTTCATTGTTCATATTTTCATTATGTACTTCAAATTCCAATTCATCATCACTACTCTCATTATCTTCACAATCATTCCTAAACTCTTCCATTTTTGGGAATTACACTGTTTAAATTTAAATTTTGAACATAAATTTTATGATATATACAGTTTTTTTAATTTTAAAATAACGCGTGCGACATGTAGAGTGGCTAGCTTTCTACTGATTTCAACTGTAATGACATCTTGCCGCCAGACTGGCGGCACCGACTTCTACGACGACTTTCAATTGCCGCCACTGTGGCGGCATCGACCGCAAAGGGTTAACACATACAGCAGACTATGGTTGTCTGTGGTGATTTGAGTTAAATGGCTCAGATTGAGTTTACAGTTGCGATACTTGTACGGCATACAATGGCGCCTTGTGTGTTGTGTGGGTGTCGTGACTGTTTATGCAACTGATGTAATACAAATGATTTTTAATTCATAGATGATGCTGATGGGGAGGAACCGGATAATCCAATAGCTGGGCCTAGCCAGGCATTGTCAATGCCGCAACTTGATGGTGATAACATCAGTACACCAGGAGTTGACACCGAAACATGTTCATCAAATATCGTCGGGGACGACTCCACGTCAGGAGAGGCCGAATAAGACATAGTGTTAGAAAATGTATAAAAAGAGCTGCACTGCTGTCATCGGTGTCATTATTATTTTGCTATTCGTCGCGATAGGTAGTGCGGTGTCATTATTGTTTCGCTATTCGTTGCGATAGGTAGTGCGGTGACATTATTGTTTCGCTACTCGTTGCGATAGGTAGTGCGGTGTTTCATTGAACGGCTAATAATTTATTCCTACCTTCAAATTATGTGATTTGTTATAAATTTAAAGTGATCTGTCCATTTAAGTGTTATTGATTGTGAAACTAATAATAAATAATTGTTATTACGTAGGGTAGATTTATTTTGTTTATTTTTTTAGTTATTTTTCAATTTTGACTATTAATGTATTAAATGAAAGCAAGAATATTTGTGTACTTTATGTGAAAGACTCACAGGGTGAGGTCAAATGAATATGTTCATGACCTCTCATTCCTATAAACGTAGATGTTTGCACAAACATTACATCACCTTCAATATGTTACGAAACAAGAAAAAAAACTAAACATTAGAGTCGACTGAATAAAAAATACAGAAAATAAATTTATGCCCAAAAATATCTACAATAAATTATTAATAATAAAAGTAATAAATTGATTTCAGCATAAAAACAATAATATAAAATAACAGTTTAAACCAACATTAAAAAAAACAAAAAGTGACAAATATAAGTAAGATTTTTAACTTGGTCAAAGCATAAAAGTAAATAAAAAGATATATAGTTTAAATTGTTAAATTAATAATGCTAAAATAATTTGTCAATGGCAATATCGCTAATGTCATTGTCATGAAATCTCTTGCTGTCAGCTGTCAACAGAAGTTGTTATTGACAACAAGTTTTATAAAGTTTATAAACATATGTAACACTTAAAATCATTATTTAATTAAGTTTATAGCTACACAATATAAAAGCTGAGATGAAAAGAAAAGTGGCAACTATATACTAGACGATAGAAAGGATATTATTATAAAACACATTTATTAAAAACTTATCAAACTACAATATATCTACAGAAATAAAAAGTGAAAAGTGAAATAAAAACACATATTTTTACCAAGGCACAGCGTATGTTCTTTTTCAACCAAATCTGAAGTAAGAGTGTTCACAACTTTCTCACCAAGGTTTTTCGTTACTTGATTGCCAATTTTTCCAGTGTATATGTTAGGCCCGAAGACCGAAAACGCTCAGTGGACGGAAAAAACGACCACATCGCGTTCTGGCTGCCTTCAAATGCACAGAACGCGTTCTGGCTACTTTTAAACGCTCGCAACGCGTTTTGGTAATTGTCGAACGGCCAGAACGCGTTTTGTCATTTGTCAAGCGCTCAGAACGCATTCTTGATATTTTACTCGTGTTACTTATCACTCTCTACCTGCGTTCAATAAAATTCAATTTTGTACCAATGAAACAAATGAATTTTTATTGATATTCAACAAGTCTTAAATTTATTATCTGTTGGGTAAATTACCAATTATATTATTAAATTATTGTTTTTCAATTCTCGGAAGAAATTCTTGCCACTTTTACACTTTTATTGTAAAGCTCATAAAATGTGAATGAATAAATTTAAAAAGAAAAGTTTTATTAACATTTTCTGATGTGAGATTCTGTCAACATATGCTTAACAATAGGCCTTTTGTTACTGACTGCAGTAATAAATTTTATTGGTCGCTCGCTGGCTTGACGCACCTGCCAATAAGGATTCATTCATTGAGAACTTTATTGATTCTTTGTAATTTTTATGGTATTTTCGGTGAATTTAGAACAATGCACGTACCGATGACTATATACGATTATAAATTAAATGATTTTAAAGAAGTACAGATTTTGAACTTTTTCTCCATTTACTATCAATATGACACTTTTGTCTAGGGATTAACGTTTCGAGAATATTTCCATAGAATTGCATGTTATAAAACCTAGAAGAGGGAGGGGGGAAAGGGTAGTCCTTTGGGTATATAACAACAATCTTGAGTTAATGAAAAATCAGTACAGTTTTTATCAGTAAAGTGACAAGATCATTTAGTCGTTGACTAAGCAACTTATCAAAGTCGTTTTAAACGTTACCCTTCCGTTAAAATGTCTGATAAATCAGCGAAAGAAATTTTCGAGGAGAAAGTAAAAACAATTATTGAAAATTGTGACGATAGATCAATATTGCTATCTCAGGAAAAGTACAAATCACTTTTAAAAGAAGTTCAACATGCCCAAATGGCGCGCAAAAATCAGGAGTCTTTGACTTCGAAAGACTATAGACGGCTTAAACGTTTCGATATCATGAAGATAAGCGAGACGGAAAAATTAATCAAGAAGCGATCCGTTGACAGTGCACCGATTATTTACTATTGCAGTTCAAACGAGTTGTATGACGCATTAAAAAAAGCTCATGTCGACACTGGTCACAAAAGGACTAGAGGTAAAAAAATAAAGCAAAAACAGTAATAAAATTGAAATGTAAAGCACGCATAATTGAATGAAAAATTCTATTTGTTGTAGTTATGGAAGCTGAACTCAGAAAGAAGTATTGCAACATTACCAGAGAAGTTATCGATGTTTTCTTGTCAACCTGTGAACAATGCCAATTGAAAAAAAAGATGCCGAAAAAAGGATTAGTTGTTCGCCCGATTCTTTCAAATTACATGAATTGCCGTTGCCAAGTTGATCTTATAGATATGCAGTCGGAACAAGATGGCCCTTTCCGCTTCATCATGAATTACCAAGACCACCTGACTAAATTTACACTTCTACGTCCACTCAAAACCAAAACGGCTGAGGAAGTAGCTTATCACCTCGTTGACATTTTTTGCATGTTTGGGGCGCCATTTATACTTCAAAGTGACAATGGCCGAGAATTTTCGAACAAGATCATACAAAACTTGACTGAATTATGGCCTGGAATGAAACTCGTCCATGGAAAACCACGACATTCCCAAAGTCAAGGATCCGTGGAAAGGTCGAATCAAGATGTACGTGACATGCTGGTATCTTGGATGGCTGACAACAAAACAAAAACTTGGTCTGAGGGGTTGCGCTTTATTCAAAGTAAAAAAAATCGTTCTCTCCACGTTGGAATCAAAATGAGTCCTTACGAAGCCATGTTTGGAAGCCCGCAAAAAGTTGGACTTGCCGATTCTCCTTTGACCGAAGACGTTTATTCGCGAATCGAAACTGAAGAAGAGCTCGAAGAACTGTTGAAAAATATAGATCAGGACAATGGTACATCTTTATTTTTATAACGAAAATGATGATTGTTATTATTCTTATTAGTATTATTATTATTATTATTATTATTATTATTATTATTATTATTATTATTATTATTATTATTATTATTATCATTGTAGAACTTCAGCCATTAGACGACATTGAGGATTGCAGTGAGGACAAGGAAAACGTCGAAGACTCAAATAAAGTGAACTGTATAATCTGCGAGAAAGAATCTTCAAGAGCGCACAAATGTTCGGAATGTCACAACTTTGTCCATGCGATTTGTGGGAAGACAACAAGTGAAAGGTTCGGAAAAGCAGTTATTTGCAACATTTGTGTTAGAAAAAGTTCTATTCAAAATGGACAAGGCAATGCGAAAAAGAATTTGCGAAAACAAGCGGATAAAATGTTAGCATTGTCCAATTCGAAATTTCCCCCAGCTGAAATCGGAACTAGTGTCGTAGTAAGAGTCCCCGATGTTGATCGCGGACGATTAGCTCCCAGAAACGTGCTAGCAGTTGTCACTCAGGTCGAATCTTCCGGTCTTTACAAACTTGGTACGAAAAATGGTACTCTCGAACGTCTATATGCTCGCAATGAATTTACAATCGCCGACAGTAATTTCGTTGACCAAACTGAGGTATCTGCAGAAAAAACTATTTCCTTACGATCAGCTTCGGCTTTATCTTCGGGAAGCAAACAAGGCTTTGTTTTTTGTAATTGCAAACGATTCTGTACTGATAAGAAATGCAAATGTCGAAATTTGAATGTAAAATGTAATTCGAAATGTCATTCAAGCAGTTCTTGTAAAAATAAGTAATGTACTGACTTATGTAATCGAAAGTTGAAAAATACTGAGCAATAAATTGATTTATACTAACTAAAAAGACGGTCGAGCAATAATTTTTCCTATATTATTTCATTCATTCAAATTTTATGAGCAATAAAAGTGTAAAAGTGAACAGATAATAAATTTAAGACTTGTTGAATATCAATAAAAATTCATTTGTTTCATTGGTACAAAATTGAATTTTATTGAACGCAGGTAGAGAGTGATAAGTAACACGAGTAAAATATCAAGAATGCGTTCTGAGCGCTTGACAAATGACAAAACGCGTTCTGGCCGTTCGACAATTACCAAAACGCGTTGCGAGCGTTTAAAAGTAGCCAGAACGCGTTCTGTGCATTTGAAGGCAGCCAGAACGCGATGTGGTCGTTTTTTCCGTCCACTGAGCGTTTTCGGTCTTCGGGCCTAACATATACATTAACCCCTTGTAACCCATGATCATAAATTTTAAAATAATTTACGTTTAAGGCCTTATATTTAACTAAAATGAAACACGTATTTTTCAGAAAATCAATTTTTTTATTATTTGTTTATTTATTTCAGAAAATAGGGATTGTGACATATCTGTAACATTGCGCCAATAGTATCATATTGTTCTATGTGGTGTGGAACTCTTCAATGTTCTGCTTAGAAGATTTTACTCGCCGATATAATAGCCACGCATTTGCCATTGTAAGGTCTAAGAGATGGTAAAATACTCGTACTTGCCATCTTTTACTTCGTATCAAAATTTTGTAATATCCCCTGATGCTGTCGATTAAATCTACACCACCCATATCGATTGTATTCACTAACAATATTGGGCCGATCAATGTTGATGTATCTTTTATTAGTTTTGTCATAACGTCGAACTTGTGACTTGGACATTTCTCCTACGAAAGTTGATACCATCGTTACAACTTTATTATCTTTCCATATAATGTTAGAGATGTCAATGCCGTCAACATCAGCCACAAATTCCATGGAAAAGCGAACCCAGTGACTCCACAAAGCACATATATTTTGTATCCCCATTTATGGGGCTTTTTCGGATTGTAACGCTTCATAGTATTTCTGGCTTTTGAAGAACAAATTTGTTTATCAACGCACAAATATTCCTCCTTGATAATTTTGCTAAAATTTTCATTCAATTTAGCGACAATGGGTCGTATTTTATATAATCGGTCAGCATCTGGTGCATTACATTGAGGCATGTTTGAATTATCATTAAAATGAATGAAAATACGCCAATGTATTTTTTCAAACTTGTTTTTGGACATTGTTTCATATATCAAAGGTGTCCCAATGTTTGTATTCCAGTGACTCTCGGTAGTTTTATCAAAGACATGAGAAAAACGATTCCAATAAATTTTTGAATATCAGATTCAGTAATGGAAAAGGATTGGTTAGGATTTTTTTGTATGATGTATAAATTAGTCTGTTCAGCGATAAGATGCATAATTTCTTTAGGAAACAAATGGAGAAAGAATTGTATAGGCGTATCCAGGTCCAATAAATCAGATGGCAATGTGCAATTTCCTGAAAATTGAATTTGCTGGTCGTTTAGAATAAGATTCTTTAGTTTTCAATGGATTTCGCTATTTTTTCTTGATATTGAGCCTGATGTTGTTGCTTGCTTATCTGGTACAGTAGGTTGTGGAATAGTTTCACTATCTTCAAGTTCATCGACAATTTCAATATCTGCTGTATCGGCGTCATCGTCAGACATCAAATTTTCAAATGTTGGGATCTATTACATCATCGTCACCAGAATGCATTCCATCTTCACTGTCTTCACCAGTGATTTGACAATTACTGATTTGATCATCGTGGAGGTGACTTCGTAGTGAAAACATTCTGAAAAATAATAATTTTGTATTAGCTGTATGACTAAACATTTTTACCCTCGCTAATCAATGTTACAGAAATGTTACAAACAAATAGTTATCTTTTTAGTATAAAAATACGAAAAATATAACGACATACTATATAATATCTAATTTTAGGTACTTACCCGAATATCCAAGAGAAAACCGTATCAATTTAGCAAAAAAAACTATTTTTAACGAATTTCAAACTTTTTACACGTAACGACTTGTCGCGACTGCCTACCTGTCAAATTAAACTTTCAATATCATACTAGTAACGCAATCTCTGTCTATCGTGGTGTATTATTTCCTTAGTATGGTATGTAACAGTGAAGATACAATGAGTTAAAAGATAATAAATATGATCTATTTGAATTTGTAGGATCTTTTATAGTTTGTTACAGAAATGTTACAAGGGGCTACAAGGGGTTAAATTTGTAGCAACAGCCCAATTTATCTGCTAGAACCCATAATTTGTATCCTCTTTTGATTGGTTTTTTCGGCATATATTGTTTTAGTGAACTACGCCCCTTAAATTTTGACATCGATTCATCGATCGCTAGGCTTTGACCTGGATTAAAATTTTTCTCGAAATTTTCTTGTATCTTGTCCAAAAATGGACGAATTTTATAGAGTTTGTCATAGTTAATACTATCTCTTTCTGGAATTAACATATTATCATTTATATGAATATGACTTAGAAGCCAACATTACAACATTACAGTCATTCATTGACATATGTATTCCTTGCGTAAATAAGGTATAGTGCTCCAAGCGTCTCTATAACTGAGGAGTGGATTTATTCCCATTATAAAGTTTATACCAATAAATGCACGAATTTCTTGTTCATTAGTTGGAGCGTATCTATTACTTTGTTGTTCCGCGTATAAATTGGTTGGAAAAACGATGGAGTCAATAACGTCGTCAGTTATAAATTTGCTGATCACGTCATAAGGTGTTGGATCTGGCAGGTCTGTAATGTAATGAGTCGGTCCAACATTTGAAGAAAATGCTCCCTCTGGAATTGTGCTTCCGTTATGAGTCCATTTTGGAGACTTTTCGGCAAAGGGTTTCCTATACCTTTAATATTTTTCACAAAAAATCACGAAATAAAGTTGCACTACTAAAAATTTTCGGTTTCAACACTTGATGAACCTGTTATATAATGATCAACCTTACCAACGCAATCTCATATATATTCTTAACAAATGCTAATGATGTTGCCAACTTCTTTAAAAAAAAATATGTATGAGCGCGCAGCTATTCCAATATTTCCAGGTGGGTCAAAAAATGTCCCACCATGCGTTATTATGCATCAAAAAGGCGGGACATCTTCAATCTTTTACTTAATGAAAAAAAGACAAAATGTGTTAAATTTACATTACCCAATGTGAAAAAAGTCAAAACCAATGTACAATTAAATAATGAGGAACTGGATTTATTGAATTCTGCTGTTTTTTGGGCATTACCTTAGATGCAAAATTGCAATGGGGCCCTCATATCTGTGATTTGTCGAGCAGACTCAGTTCTGCCTCTTTCGCGGTTCAAAGAATACGCCGATTGACAAACGTTGAAACAGCTAGAATAGTTTACTTTAGCTACTTTCATAGTGTTATGTCATACGGCATACTTTTATGGGGTAATGCATCAGATATAGATATGATCTTTGTATTGCAGAAGAGGGCTGTTAGAGCAATTTACAATATGAAGCCTCGAGAGTCATTGAAAAATAAATTTAAAGAATTAAATATTATGACTGTGTACAATCAATATATTTATGAAAATTTAGTTTATGTTCACAAAAATATTTCAAAATTCAGTAAAAATTGTGATGTACACAAAATTAATAGTAGAAATAAAAATAAACTTGCTATGCCCACCACTAGGCTCCATAAAATAGGTAATTCTTTTATGGTTAATTGTATACGTTTTTACAATAAACTCCCCAGTAAAGCCTTAAATTTGTCTCTAAATAAATTCAAAATAGTATTCATTAAAAGGAATTTAATAGAAAAAAGTTATTATAGTCTAAAGGAATACATTAACGACGGTATGGCCTGGGAATAAATTGTATTTTAGCGAGTAACTGGTGCCTACGCAATTTTTCTGATACTGTTCGTTAATCTCGTTCAATCTACTGGATGCATCACACCACGCCCTTAGAAGTCATTACTTGCGGTAGCGATGGGGGCCGGGTTGCCCCCTTCCCTCAATTATGGCGAAGGAGGTGATGGCTGACCCTTGCGTTATGCTCGTGAACGGGTGCTGCTTGCGGTGACTGGTCGTATTGCTAACCACGGATTTCCCTTTTCTTATTATTAATTATTATTATGACGGCTTATCGAATTGATTGCGATGATTCCAGTCGTTCGTACATTGCTCACTAAATATATTGACGTTTGTGAAACAGTGATCACAATAAATAAAAATAAAAAAACCCGGCTGAGTTTGTTGTGTGGTTCTTCTCAAACCAGGGCGCGTTTGGAACCCTCGTAGCCTTATTTTAAGTTGGAAAGTGTCTTTCAGTGGAAAATATATAAATAAAAATTAAATAAAAATAAATAATTATTATATTTTAAATTAATAAATTTAAAATTACTATTATCAAAACACTATAATCAAATAAAATTAATTGGCTAAAATTATATATATCGGATATTTATTGAATTATTATTATCTTTTAAATAAAGATAGAATCGCTGACCGTATAGTAGTCATCGATTCTATTGTAACTATAACTATAATAAGATATACCAACTATAGTTCTATGATTAGTTAAGTGAGTGACAAATATCATAGTGAAATAATTACAGGTAGGAGAATATTAACAAAATGAAACAAGTTAATTATTATTTATTATTTTAAATAAATAACATTTCAATTAAATTAAGTTGCCTGGAAGAAATCACTTTAGTGATAAGGTCGCCCTTTGCTAGTATTATTTTTTATCTATTTTTTTTCTGTTTGTTATCTTACATGTATGCAATAAAGTTATTTAAATAAATAAATTAAATTAGACAAACTGACATGGATTCTACTTACAATGTTTATTTCTCGAAAATCAGCAGTAAACTGAGCTCTGCTCATAAAACACCCTTTTTTGTACAAAGATTCTCCTCTCTTCAAGTGAATCGTTGCTAGTCAATCACAATACTTTTTTACATAATTCTCAAACACTCTATTTAAGTAACTCTTATTCGGACGGCTTTAAGTACAACATTCAATTTAACAATCCATCAATTCAACATAGTCAAAATCACAACTTCTTAAATCCCACGTCGGCCATCTTAATAAACAATTCAACCTAGTCAAGATCACAACTTCTTAAATCCTACGTCGGCCATCTTAATAAACAATTCAACATAGTCAAAATCACAACTTCTTAAATCCTACGTCGGCCGTCTTAATAAACTATTCAACATACTCAAAATCACAACTTCTTAAATCCTACGTCGGCCGTCTTAATAAAATTAAACATAGTCAAAATCACAACTTCTTAAATCTTACGTCGGCCATCTTAATAAACAATTAAACATAGTCAAAATCTATTTAAAAATAAAATATTACGTGGAAGGTAAAAGAAATAGATTCTTTGTTAAATATAAAATTCATTTTTAATTCACCTAAAGTAGGTATGGCATCTTCAGAACTGTCTATACCTTTAAGTTTTATTATATTATTATTTAATTTTAGGTTAGAGAATGATTGAATGGCAGACTTTTTAATAAGACATATAGAGGATCCAGTATCAACAAGAAACATTAAGGGTTTTTCAGAAATAGAAGTTTGGATAAGTATATGGTGTAAAGAAATTTTATCAGGTATAGGTGCTATTTCATAAACCTTGTAATCATTGGCTTGACCTTGAATTTTATTTTTATAATATTGAGTCGTAGAAGATTGGACACTTGCTTGGGGCTGTTACCGGTGTGGTCCTCGGATTTAGAAGATTGGACACTTGTTTGGGGCTGGTTACCCGTGTGATCCTTGGATTTAGAAGATTGCACACTTGTTTGGGGCTGGTTACCCGTGTTGTCCTTGGATTTAGAAGATTGGACACTTGTTTGGGGCTGGTTACCCGTCTGGTCCTTGGATTTAGAAGATTGGACACTTGTTTGGGGCTGGTTACCCGCGTGGTCCTTGGATTTAGAAGATTGGACACTTGTTTGGGAGTGGTTACCCGTGTGGTCCTTGGATTTAGAAGAGGTGCCATTGCTTTTTTGGGGAATTGCAGGAGATTGTTTTATGGGCTTCACGAGACACCTCCGTGAGCCCACTATTCGTTTAAATAATTTTCATCACTCTGACAATTGTTCCGGGCGTTAGAGGATGTTCCTGGTTCAGGTTCATCGTATACATTTTTATTTACTAAATGATTAACGCGAGCTGAATAAGATCTAGGATGTTCTTAGAAAAAGAGTTCCAATATCAATGATTTCGCATTTTTCGCTTTTAATTTGTGCTTCCCTAGACATTTTTTATATTTTAATTTAATAAAAGATTTGATAGAATTTAATCGAATATAAAAATGTTCGGTGTATAGACGGCCACTAAGAAAAGCTCAAGTTCTACTGTTCATTGTTTAGTCTAATAAAAATAAGATAAGATGAATTCTATGAATTATTTCGAACAATATTAAAGATTTAAGAGATGAGACGATTCATACAATTTGATATTAATGAATTATTTTGATATGAATTACTTAATATAGTAAATTGAAGAAGAACACATTCACTTATAGTTTGTTTTCACTTTCACTAGGATAATATTTTCAAATAAACTTACAGGCACACGCAGAAAATGTACAGGAACATATTTTCACAACATAACTTGATTAATATCGAAGTAAGAGGAACAGTCAGAAGTTGGGATGCAGGATTCTTGAATTTTGAGTGAGTGATGATTGAATCGATGATATTTTCGAGAATCATGACGAATAGAAAAATGAGTTCGAGTTTTCTTGATATTTTATTGCATTATAGGCACTTGCGGAACATATATTAGATAAATTACTTTTATAAACTTGAACGGAGACGTCCCAAGGATACCTTCACCATCGGTATCCCACCACTGCCACCAAATTATTATAGGGATATTGATAAAGCCCTTTTTAAAAAACAATATTTAATTGAAAACTCTTTATTTAGAATAAATGAGACTGAATTAAGAAGGGCAAGTGTCACGCACGGAAGATGGAATCGAACTGCTCTATTGTTTTACATGATTTATAATGAAGGATTATAAGGGCTGACTAGGCAAGTGGATTATGGATGATTAGGCACTATTATATACATATGTTATATATAACAGTCCGCTCACATTGTATCACAGAAAACCTTTTGGTTTAGGGCCAAAAACTTTTCCGTGATCATGCGGAGGGAAAAAATCTGATCTATAAACTCTTCCAGGTCTAAAACCTCCTGGGGCCTCCCACAACAGCCTTTCAGATCTCTCTTGCATTCTCCTCGCTAGTATTTTAGCATAAACTTTACCGCCCAAGCTAATCAAACTGATAGCCCTATAGCTTGCACAGTCTATCTGTGAACGTTTGCCTTTATACAAAGGTACGATGACTGCACCTCGCCAATCGTCTGGGACCTCTCCTGATTTCCAGCATAAATTGCACAAAAACCAGAACAAGTCCAAGACGTGTGGCCCACCATATTTGATCATCTCGGCAGTAACTTCATCTGCTCCCGCAGCCTTACCACATTACAGACTTCGAATCGCGTTCTCAACTTCTTCTAAACTGATTTCACCATCAGCTAAATCCGGACTCAGCATTTCGCTGGTACTCAAGGCCGAGGCGTCCTCACATTCATATGTCTCCTTGTAGAATTCCGCCCACCGCTGCAAAACGTGTGCTGGCTCTGTTCTTCTAAAGCATCCCTTTCATTCTACAGGTTACCGAACAACCCCGGGATTCACTAACTTCTCGCCAGAAAAGCTTCGTGTTTTCCCGGAAGTTGTTCGTCAACCTGTCATCCCTTTCTCTCTCAGAATTTTCGCGCTTCATCTTTATAAGTGCTTTCTTTTTGTGCTTTTGCAGCTTGTACTCTCTTTTTCTTATCTCTCTCGTACTTTTATCCTTACCCGAGGATTTATAATCCAGCTATGCTTTCTTTTTTAACTCCACAGCGTCTTTCACTTCATCATCTCACCATTCATCACGCTTTTTACTAAAACCTCTTTTCCTTTTACCACATACTTCTGTCGCTACTTTCACCATACCATTCCTAAGGTTCTGCCAGCATACTTCAGCACTTTCATTTCCAGAATCACAGCTTTCAAGCTTCTTTGAAACCCTTTCTTGATATTCTTCTCTGATCGGTGGATCTTGAAGCTTCCAGCTTCTTATGCAATAATTCGACTCCAAGTTAGGACACGTCGTGCGGCTGCGCCAACCTGCAAACAGAACTCTTATTCTAGCAACGACTAGATAATGGTCCGTTCCCAGATCAGCATCCCTAAACACCCACGTGTCCATAACTTGGCTTCGAATACGCTGATCCACTAGGAATAAATCAATCATACTTCTTTCTTCCGCTCGCTCCCATGTGTATATGTGAATTTGTTTATGATCAAACATAGTGTTTGCCACAAACAACAACAAATTTCTCTCCTTACGAAATTCCAAAACAAGCTTTCCAGCCTCATTTACTCTCTTATCACCGTACTTGCCTAGCACGCTTTCGTAACCACTTCGCGCGGTTCCAACCCATCCATTAACATCCCCACATACTATCAAATTTTCATTACCTCTGACACTACTTAGAACATCCTTGACACTCTCCCAAAAGTCCTCAAGTTCGCTCACCGGAGCTGAGGATAAGGAGGAGTCTCTCGAACAGCTTGGCTACCGAGTTCAGCAGGGTGATGGGCTGGCACCCCTCCGGTTTGCTAAGGTTTTCGCCTTTTTTGGGTATCATAATGACCAGCCTTTTCTTCCAGGCATGCGGGAAGTGGCCCTGGCAGAGGCAGGCGGTGAAGAGCCTGGCGAAGGCGGCAATGATTTTGGGCGGGATGTGTTGCAGTGCCATATTTGTGACGCCGTCGCTTCCCGCGGCCTTCCTGCTAAGGAGCCTCGCGATGGCCTTTCTGACGGCCATCGGTGAGAAGTAGCCGCCTTGTCACCTCTTCTTCGATCTCACTTATTCGGCTGTACTGTTCGGCGAGAATTTCCTCTTCAGGTGATTGGCCAGGATCTGCGCTTTATCCTGCTATGTAGCGTAGGGACTTTTAACTCGCACTGAGTTATTATAACTTTCACTGTCACTTGTTTTTCACTTGCTTTTCACTTCGAATATTATACGGAGACACACGTAGAGTAACTGATGATTATATCATCATCGAGTATTCTTCTCTCTCCCTGATGGACAGGGGAAACGGTGTCAGGGCGTTTGGCCTCTTGCCATGGTAGTCATAAGGCGGTTGTTACTACAACCGCGTGGTTGGGGACAGCTTATGGTGCCTGGTGGCATCTTCGTTGATGATTGTTATTTGTTAGGTGTTCTTCGTCGTCATAATGGGCCGACCGCCCGACCGAGTGAGACCCCTGGCGTACCAGGGGAGGCCCAGCTGATGTTGCCAGCGACCGAGATGACGGTAACTTGTTGGCTGCTCATGGGGGTAGTATAGTGTCTCTAGGGAGTCTCCTTTTGGCTCCGTCAGGGGGGCGTGTGTGCCAAAGCGCGATGTCCCGGATGTGTGCGTGATCCGAGATATCGGCGCGGCAGAACATTCTTTCTGTGGTGGTGACTATGTGCTGGTCGACGCTCTCGATGCGGAGATCACGCGAGACTGTCGCGTTCCTTACGTACCAAGGAGCCCCGACCGCTTGTCTAAGAGCTTTGTTCTGTGTGATTTGCAATTGTCTCTTCAGGGTTGTGGTGGCTAATAAGTACCAAGGGGAGCCGCGTATGTGAGATGCGGGCGCACGTAGCACTTGAAGATGCTTAGTTTGGTTCTGGTTGGTAGTTTTGACTGAAATATGTGCTTCAGGATGTACAGGGCCGTCTGGGCTTTCGTTTTGACGTGTTTTACCTGGGCGGACATGGACAGGTGTCTGTCTATAATGACGCCCAGGTATGTGATTTTGGTGTTACAAGTCAGTGTGGTGTCAAGCAGTGAAGGCGGCGGCGGCAGGGTTCGGGATCCGAATGTGATGGCTTGCGTTTTGTTAGCGTTGACTTGGATGCGCCACTCTTCAAGCCAATTGGAAAGAAGGTCTAGTGATGCTTGTAGTTTTGCTGTGGCGTGGCGGGCGTTGACGAATCCGGTCAGGAGCGCTATATCGTCGGCGTAAAGGGCCAACGTAGCACCCTGCCCGACTGTTGTTGTGACCGACATGTTGTTTGTAATATTATCTTGCCCTGGGGCCTTCTGGGTTTTAGGTTGACAATTTCCTTGCGGACTTGTTTCGGCGTGATCACAGGGGGTGGGAGCTTTGAGTGAGGGGGATTCCTTATCCAACGGTTGGTTATGCGCTCAATGCGCTCGTGGTGCGGTATGTTGAGGGTGGGGTTTGGTGCGAACTGGGTCTCCCAGTGTGCCGCGTGCAGTTCGGCTCGTGCCTCCGAGTTGGAACTGAGCGTTCCGTCCGGATTGGAGAAGGGACGAAATGCTGGTGGCCCCGTGAGAATCGTTCTGCAAAGTGTCGTGAGTAAGGTCTGATGGGATCTTTACTGGCATTGAGTATGCGTTTCTCCCAGCGGTCGGAGGCTTCGTGTTCGAGTACGGTTCTGATTTTTTCTATTAGTGAGTTAAGTCTGGTTTTCGTGGCTGGCTCCCGAGTTCTTTGCCATTCTTTCCTTAGCTTGCGCTTGCGGGTGACGAGGGCGGAGATACGTTTCGGGTTGGGAGGTAGAGTCCAATTTTTTACTTTATAAGTCCATTAGGGCTCCCCCCTAGATTTTCCAGTTAAACTAGATAAAACATCCCAAGTTGCCTTTATTTTATCTTCTGAATTTAAAAATTATTTTTTAATAAAATGGACTGACTTAGCTTGTACGCAAACGTTCTTAAATATTTTAGAGAAATTTCTATCTTTATTCAAGAACACCGAAGATCATGATTCCATTGCCTGTCACCATATAAATCATATAATTTTTCTCTGTTTCTAAATATTCCTACGGTAGCCCAATCTCTAAATTTAATTTTAAAGTATTTCGTTAACGTTTTTGGCTTAAAAATTTTATTAAATTCATTTAACAATAAATCGAAAACTTTACTATATAAGTTGTTAGGATTATCATTGGCTACATTTTCTTTAACCGCTATTTTCGCAAAAATGTTTTTAAAGTGAGCATTCAATTTTTTGTAATCGGTCTGCAAATAAATTTTTGGGGTCTTTCAATTTCGTGATTAATTAACAGAGAAAATTGTTAACCACTGTGGTCTGAACTTAAATTCGATATTATCCTCTCTTCATATACGTTATAGTGATAGAACACATTATCAATACAAGTCGCGGCAACAACAGTAATTCGAGTAGGTTCCGAAAAGACGTTCAACAAGTTATAGGATTTAAACAAATTTAATTAACGAACACTACATGAACTTGCTTGATGAATATATCTACATTGAAGACAAAGTGTTGTTAAAATATTCTCTATTTTATTTTCAAATTCATCAAAGTCGCCAGAGGGTACACGCATAAGATAATTTATTTAAATAATTATTTGTAAATAATTGAATTAGTGTTGAATCTTATTATATGGCGAAAGCCTTCGATCGTGTATGGCACAAGGGGCTTCTTTCGAAGCTACCTTCCTATGGGCTTCCCGAGAATTACAAGTTACAAGTGGATCACCAGCTTCCTCACTGGGCGGAGCATACAGGTCGTTCTCGACGGTTTTTGCTATTCCCAACATACATTGTTATGCGGTTGACAGCACTGGGGATGCGGTATGTTTCGGTCGTGCAGGTCTCTCTCGGGAAAACGTCGATGAGAGTCGAAAGAAACTTGTGTCTTCAATAGAGACCTTCCTGGGGATGGTCTCTGAGTGGGGTGGACTGAACCACGTTCAGTTCAATTCCCTAAAGACAAAGGTTTGCGCGTTTACCACTAAGAAAACCCCATTTGTCGTATCACCGCTCTTCGAGAGCACTCCTCTTATGTTATTGCCTCGCCAAGTATCAGAATACTGGGTCTCGACATTTCTAGCGACTGTCAGTTTCGTGGTCATCTGGAGAGCAAGGCCAAGTTGGCCTCGATGAAATTGGGAGTGATCAATAGAGCGAGACAGTATTTCAAACCTGGCCAAAAATTTGCGCTCTATAAGGCGCAGGTCCGGCCACACACGGAGTACTGTTCTCATCACTGGTCCGGATCACCCCAATATCAGCTTCTACCATCGCATACAACGGAGAGCAGTTCGGATTGTCAGGGACCCAGTGCTCTGCGAACGGCTGGACTCTTTGGCATTGCGTAGAGACGTTGCTTTTCTGTGCGTTTACATTTACACACATTAAACAAGCGATTTATCGAAACATAGAACGATTGAATCGAGTCGTCAGACCCTTCAATCAATCAATCAGCAATATGATGATCAACAGATCTTTTAAAGCATCTAAACTAACTAACAGAAACATAAAGCTGGCGAACCCAAAATAACGGAACCAAAAAAAAATTGTTGCATAATTTACTGCTATTTAATTGCTAATTAATTACTGCAAAAAAAATTTTTTTGCTTTTTTTTATAAATAATTACGACGGTTCAGCTACCTTGAATTCAAGCTGGCGGAGCCACCGAAAAATTTTGATCAAAACCAAAAACGAATCGTAGCATAATTTACTGCTTTTTAATTGCTATTTAATTACCGTGATAAAAAATTTATTGCTGTTTTTTTTAAACAATTACGACGGTTCAGCTACCTTGAAATCAAGCTGGCGGAGCCACTGAAAAGAACCGAATAAAAATTGAACTATTATTTATTACTAATTAATTGCTATTTAATTACTGCTTCCAAAAATTTATTGCCCCCTTTTTTAAAACAATTACATTGTTTTATTTGTCGCATACGTCAGACTGTTTATGAGACGGTACAGTCACACCAAAAAGGTTCGGCGCAGGTCATATTTGGCGCAGGTAGAAAAAAGACCAAGCCGGGTTATACAAGACAAGTATGATGCGTGATGTATTAGGAAATGATTGAATGTGCATATGATTGAATAGAATTTTTTTTCAATAAAAATATTTTGTTATAATTGGAGTTTTTTTTGTACATTTTGAACGAAGAGTTTCAAACATTCCCGCGTTCTGAATGAACCAATCAGAAAAGAGTAAGGTGTTGGGTAATGAAGAAAGGAAAAGAAACAAAAAAAACAAATAAAAAACTTTCAAACAGTCGACAAAAAAACATTGAAAAAAAACAACAGATAAAAAAAGATCAACTGTCAATAATCTTCTGAAAATAATAAACCGCTGTGACCTCGACGCCAAAACTTGGCTGTTTTCTTTCACGTAGTTGCGTAGTTCGTGCGTAGTTTATCGTTTCCAAAAACAACAACACATTGCTTTGTTGTTTTCGGGTGACGGAGGTCAGATCAATTGCGGGATCAAATAGTCTGAGCCTTCGAGCGCATCTTTAGAGTGCAAAATGTTACCAGTTCTTGTGTGTGTTGAATAAAAACAATAATATTCATGACCAACAATCCACTTGTGAAGGTTATAACCAGAGTCTCGAGAAAATCCAAGTCGATGGTGATCACATGTTCGCACAGAAACTGTTCCAGGCAATAAAACTTGTGTAAATCACTGAAGGGATAAATAGAGGAAAATTGTGTATAATCAAAAGGTAATTAAAAAATCTGTCATTAAAACAATGTTTTATTAGATTGTCATAAAATGTTCACGTTAGAAAATTGTTTAAATTCAATCTTATCAAGTTTGAACACAATTTGGATTCATTTTTGATTTTTTTCAGAGCTATCGTTGAAGGATTTCTGATGGAATACTAACTTGGATTAGTCACGGATCACTATTTTGAGCCTTTGGATTTGAAAATTCACGTTAATTTTATTAGTGCTATTAATCCTGGTCAATTACATTAGAAATTTAAAAATGCTGGCACCGTTCTCGACTTTGGCTAATGTCATTATGATTGTGGGATTGAGTTTGATTTTGGTCTACGTGTTCGATGATTTGCCATCGATCAATTCGGTGCAGATGTTCGGATCGATTCAAAATTACCAGCTTTATTTTGGTATTACTTTTTTTTTCATTGGTAGCTGTCGGAGTGGCAAGTATTTGTTATGAATAAAACAATACAAAAGTATAAATAAAAAAAAAACTTAAAATGATTTCAATTTTTTTTCAGTTCATATCTCTGGGAAATAATATGAAAACTCCAGCAAGCTTTGAAGGATATTGTGGAGTTCTCAACATTGGGATGATCGCTCTCACGATTTTGTTTTGTACACTTCTATTGGCTTTTTTGGCTACGTCAAGTACGGAGAGGATGCTCGGGGTAGCATTACACTCAATCTACTAGTTTTTTACTTTTGGGAGCCAGTAACCGATTCTGGGCAGTTGTTTTCATGCTGATCAAATCTGCTATTCGAATACTATTGACTCTGAAATTCAATGTAGATAATTTGATCAATATTGGTATGTTGAGATCCAAATTGCATGGAGTGTTACACTCAATGAAAAAATAAAGGAATGATAATCTGATTGATGTTTTTTACAACAGTATAGACGATTATTTATTGGATTTGATTCGGGAACTGGAAGATAAGCAAGATTTATTAAGATAAAGAAACGATGTACCACGGTTGCACATTGCTCCATGAAAACGATCTTCTGGATAAAATAGAAAAAGTAGATGTCGAATTAAAATTTACTTTAAAAAGCTGGATCAACTAAATAATGGGTTTGTTATTAAAAGGTCGAGGTCGAGGATAATTTCGATTTGAATGTCCGTTTTCAAGATGTTCAAAAACCATGTTATCTTGTTTCAGAATGCATACCTCTTTTATGACACTCGTTCTCATAATCCTAATCTTTTGTGTCAAAATTTTTAATCCGGTCATTGTTTTTCTGGAGTCCCTATGAGTCATAACTATCAGCCTACAATAAAGGTACTCAAGGCACGCTATGACTAATTGCTTAATTTACTATTTGTCAACACTAAGTACATTGACCAATAGAAAAAAAGAAAAGAAAAAGAGTGGGGTATCAACAAAACCCTTCAATAAACCATCTTGACGAAAATGTTCATTTTTCGTTAGCATCACGAACGAACGACATCGAACCTAGTTTTATTGTAACAAAGACGGTATTTTATATGTCATGCGTGGTTGAGTGATATCTGTGTTTTAAGATGAACGGCGAAGTAGTGAAAAAACGTGGTCGTCCTGCTACCATAGATAAGAAGAGTGTGTTTGAACTTCTAGAGCGTCACATAGAAGACATATTTCATGAGCAATCAGATGCTCTAGTGGGCAAAAGCCAACTGATTTGGACAACGCTGGCACGAGAGTTTCAGCACCGCATACTGCCATCGACTATTTACACTTATGCATGTGAATTTAAAAAAGAACTCAAATCAAATCAAGATGAGGGTGGTGCAGCGGAAGAAAGTCATCTGTCGCTCCAGAGCGACGCAAACTCGACCGTCAACGAAGCGAATTCAACCATCAACAACTCTTCGCTTGTGTTCGAAGACCAGAAGTTACATCTTGAGATCCCGCTGGAAAAAAGTGTGTTCATGGCAATGACAGAAAGGTGCAAGGTGAAATGCGCAGGGCGAAGAGGAGGATACCGAAATAAAGTACGATTCATACCTGGAAAATACACGGATACGATTTTTGAAAAAATCTTTGCTGAAACGTCGTTGCGCTGTGCATTCATGATTTCCGACACGCACGTGGCAGTCAATTACAACGGCGGGTACATAAAAGGTAGTTATTTTTAAAAAAGTATCACTTTTTTACCCGCGTCACCCATCATCACACACAAAAATAAAAAAAATTTCATTATTTCGGTTTTTAGTTTCAATGATTGTCTGCTTTTCGGTTACTTGTCTCGCTTGACTTGTTTCCTGTTGCTTTCGGTTTTCTCGATTTTGAAATTCAACTGTAGTTTTTCGAATTCCAGTTTCGTGTTCTTGTGTCGAGCTTAAATTTATCAGTTTGTTTTTGTTTGTTTTCAATCTAAATTTTCACCAAAAAACACTGATGGGTGCCTGGGAATGATCTATTCTGACATCTCGCTTATAATTTAATTGCGTTTCGCAGGGTCGTGCAAATGTGGATCTAATCTGCACATCAATCTTGATTTTGATAAAAATCCAAAGCAAGTCGTTCTTGATTGTATCATCACACTGGGTACCCTTTTTTTTTTTTTTTTTATCGTTGGAAAAATCCGTTACGGATACCCGCCGACCAAGAAGGTGATGGCCGGAGGGTTATGTGGGACTACCCGGCAGCATAGAGGACGCTGCCATTTTTAAGGTTACCCACTAAAAAACCAACGGTTGCCCTCAACGCCTTAATGGGACGCCACGGGATCGCTTGCGCACTCACCGTGACGCTCCGGCGGTAACCCCCCGTGTAAGGGTGCTCCGAGCAACTAAGAGTACCCTCACGACGTAGGCCTGTAATAGGTGAGAGAGGTCACCCTCCCCTCCCACCAAGGCACTACAGCTGGGGAAGGAAGCGGCGGGCGTACTCCCGCCTCCTTCTTCCCAGCCTTCCTCTACGGAGTGGGTCAGCGGTGGAGGCCTGCTCCCTGACCCGCTCCGCGGCCTCCTTCGCGGCGATGACCTGCTCGCAGAAGGAGGCCATTGCGACCCAACACCTCTCGCTGCCGATCATTGTGCCTATAAGGCGCGGCAGCGAGAGGTCCCCGCCCACCACGGCCACCAGCTCAACACGCTGGTGGTCCCAGGCTGCGCACTCTGCCAAGGTGTGACGAGCCGTGTCTACGGCCTCGTCACAGTGGTGGCAGGATGGGGTCGCCTCCCTTCGTGCGATCTTGTGCAGATACTCCCCGAAGCACCCATGCCCAGTGAGCACCTGCACAAGACGGAACGTAAGCGTTCCATGCCGCCGGTTGATCCAACGATCGAGGTGGGGACGGATCGCCCCCACAGTCGTCAGTCCGGCGGCAGGGGACCCTAGGTCCCTCTCCCACCGTCGAATCAGGGCTCGGCGAGCTAGAGCCCTGACCCGAGCCACCTCGGGCCTTACCCCCCTGGCCCTGGCTTCTGCCCGGTGCCAATACACCTCGGCGAGCACTTCCGCCTGTAGCTCCCAAGGCGGATCACTCGCCAAAAGCGTGGCCGCAGTGTACGACACCGTACGATACCCCCGAATCACCCTTACCGCGAGAATCCTCTGCGTTCTCCGCAAGAGGGTCTTGGAGTCGGCGGTAAGAACTCCCGACCAAATTGGGGAACCGTACAAGGCCATGCTCCTCACGATGCCGGCATATAGACGCCGGCACGGAGCCTGCGGCCCACCAACGTTAGGCAGAAGCCTCCCCAAGGCAGCTGCGGTGGATACCAACTTCGGGGCCAGAAGGGAGAAATGAGCCCCGAAGTTCCATCTTCCGTCCAGGGTGAGGCCCAGATACTTCATCTGGGTCTTCACCACCACCTCCGAACCCTGGACGGAGATGGACGCCCGACGAGGGGGACAGCGGCGTGGGCCGTGGAACAGGATGGCCTCCGTCTTTGTGACGGAGACCTCCAATCCCAACAGCCCTATTCGGTCCGCTACCAACGTAGCGCCGACGGTAGCCAGACGGGCTGCCTCCGCAAAGTTCCTTCCCCTGCAGGTGACGAGGGTATCATCCGCGTAACACAACACCCTCATCCGGGGCAGGAGAGGACAGCGGAGCAGCCAGTCGTAGCCGAGGTTCCACAACACCGGTCCCAACACGGACCCCTGTGGAACTCCACGGCATACGCTACGTCGGTAGACCCGCCGGTCGCCGCCTTCCCACAGGACCTCCCTGTCCTGCAGGTAAGCCCCCAACAGTCTACGGAGATAGGGGGGCACTCCATGGAACCGGAGCGCCTCAACCAATGTCTCGAATGGTAGACTGTTGAAGGCGTTGGCGACGTCAAGCGAAACCGCTAGGACGACGTCCCCCCCGCGAACAGCCTCCTGGGTCAGGTCTCTCAGAGCTCCCAGGGCGTCGATCGTTGAACGACCCGCCCTGAAGCCGAACTGAGCCTCTGAGAGATCAGGACCCACCTCTTCGAGGTGCCGGACAAGACGTGCAGAGAGGATTCTCTCGAAGAGTTTACCCGTCTCGTCCAGCAGCACGATTGGCCTGTATGCGGAAGGGGAATCGGCAGAACGACCGTCCTTCCTCAACAGGCACAACCTGCCCTCCTTCCAGGCTTTCGGGAACTGTCCAGTGCGCAAGCACAGGTTGAACAGTTCCCGAAGCCTGCCTCCCAAGTATTCTAGGGCGAGGAATAGAACTCGCCCCGGAATACCATCTGGCCCCGGCGCAGTGTTGCGGGCT
Organism: Melinaea menophilus ssp. n. AW-2005; assembly: GCA_918358695.1. Taxonomy (NCBI): domain Eukaryota; kingdom Metazoa; phylum Arthropoda; class Insecta; order Lepidoptera; family Nymphalidae; genus Melinaea; species Melinaea menophilus. Next base: position 24,045,815 of record OU911043.1, read on the forward strand.
CGAAGGCGATTCAGCGCGACCTCCAGCTCGGCCTCCGTGATGTCTGGGATAGGACCCACCCCCCCATTAGGAGAAGGGGAGGCCATCACGGGAGGTGAGTGGCCAGTGGACTCTGGGAATAAGTCCCCCACCAACCGCTCGAGGAAATCCGGCTGAAGGGACTCCATGACCGGGGCGCATGCGGCACGGAGTTTATTCCGCGCGACGCGGTACGGACGTCCCCATGGGTCCCTATCGAGACCTGCCAGGATCTCCTCCCGAGCCAGGTCCTTTGCCTTCCGAATTGCAAGCCGCAGAGTCGATTTCGCCTCGTGGTATCGACTCCGCAGCTGGGCCTCCAGAACCGGGTCGAAGCCGTGACGACGGCGACACCGGACGAAAGCCCTGCGAGCCCTGCAACAGGCCGCCCGAAGTTCGGCAATTTCGGGTGACCACCAGTACACCGCTCTGCGCCGGGGCCTAGACCTCACCCTCGGCATGGCTGCATCGCAAACCCGTGAAAGTGCTTCGCGCATGCAGCCAGCTCTTTCCTCCACGTCGGTCTCCTCATTGGGCGGATCGGGAAAGGCCCATCCTTGTACGATGGCGGCCTCCTTTGCCATTTCCCGATCCAAACGTTTGATTGCCCAACGAGGAAAGCGACTCCCCTCCCGCGGTGACCTGGCCAGGATCGGTCGGGAAGTGGAGAGGTCAAATCGGACGTAAAGATGGTCCGATAGAGTCTCCACCGCCGTCTCGACTCTCCAGTCGACGACCGTGCGAGCGACAGCTGGGGTGGCGAACGAAACGTCCACCACGGAACTCCCTTGCTGTCGCACGCAGGTCGCATCGGTCCCTCTATTGAGGAGAGACAGACCGGAGAGGAGCGACCAGACCTGGACGGCCCTACCTCTAGCGTCCGTGGCGCGGTTTCCCCAGGCCGCGGATTTGGCGTTCAGGTCGCCGAGGAATATGAGCTTCCCCGACGCCTGTCTTCCAATCGCCGCACTGATGGAGTCAAGGAAAGTCTCGAACTCCGTCAGTCGGCGATTGGGGGAAAAGTACGCGCCGATGACGACGTATTCGCCCCATCTCGCCACGACCAAACCCGGGCCAGTCTCCAGGGTGGAGAAAGGAGGACCGGGACCAGAACCCGCAACCACAGCCACGGAACCGCTAGTGTCCCCCGCCCAGTTGGAAATAGGGGGGACATAGTAGGGCTCGCAGGCCACCGCTACACTGATGTCCCACTCCACCATGGCCTGGATGAAAAGATCCTGGGCCCTGGCGGAGTGGTTCAAGTTCGCCTGTAGGAAGCCATGTCGCCGTCTATTCATGACGACATGGCTTCAACAGGCGGCTGTAGGAGCTCACCTCTTGCGGCAGCTGAGGAGGAACCAGCTGCCTTTCCTCTTCTACGGGGAGCCTTACAAACACGGCTTCCCAACTCATGTCCCGCCTGGAGTCCGAGGTCTGCACAGACGGCACATCTGAGGACTCCGGTGCAGCTGTCCCTGGAGTGTCCAGACAAGCCGCATCGGAAACAGACGTCGCTCCGATCAACTTCTGATGGGCAGAGCGCCCGCGTGTGCCCCGGCTCCTGACACCGGAAGCACCGCATTTGACGCTCCTCAAGGAGCTCGACCTTAGCTGAGCTCCAACCCACCAGGAGTCTACCCACGTCTCGCAGCATCCTCGCCGCGTCGACCGGGCAACGGGCAAATACAAAACCCATCGCCCCATAGCCCCGACGAATCTCCCCGACCTGGAGAGACTCGCCAGAGCATTTAGCGACGCGGCAGATAGCTGCTGCGACCTTTTCCTTGGTCGCAGAGTCGTCTAGGCCCTTTATTTTAATCATGACCCTTTTCATGGGCCGGACGACATCTGCCAAACCGTCTAGAACGATCCGGAGTTTAGCAGCCAGTTGCTCAGCTTTTTCTGGAGCCGCTTTGGGCAGCTCCAGAAGCCTGGCTCCGGTGGCTGACCTCCGGATCTTCAGCCCGTTCTCGAGTCCGAGCTCTCCGAGATTGATTTTCTCAGAGGCTCGCTCGAGAACTTGGGCGTAAGAGACGCCCTTTTCCGCAGCTTCGGTCTGCAGCGTGATTACCACGGCTGGAGATCGGCGCTGCGGTAGTTTTTGCTGGCTCTTCTGGCCAGTCTGAGCGGCGGGGGGCTTTTGCGCCCCCGTTTTCTTTTTCCCCCGAGGCCGTATAGGGGCCGGACGATCAGGTGCAGGGGCTCCAGAAGAAGAACTGGGAGCCTGAGAGGCATTCTTCTTCTTCTTCGTCTTCTTCCGCACCACTGTTGCCCAGGACTGTTTAGCAGCAACAGGGGGAGCGGGAGCCGGCCTCGGGATACTTTCCGGCCGACTTGGAGCTGAAGACGTGGGAGGAAGAGTCGGTGGGCCAGAACCCGCGGCTTGACTAACCGGCACAGTCCTTCTCCTATCCGACGCCAACGGTGGCCGGAGATTCTTCTCCGGGAGGAGGCGATCTTCAATTCCTGCGAAGCGGGCGTTTATCAATACGCCCACCGAGGTTACTACCGATCGCCTCAACTCGTCTACCATATCCGCATCCAGGGACGCTACTTGCGGGACAGTATTGGCAGCAGCGGTCTTCATCGCCGTGAACTCACGCCTATGCGCCTTGAGTTCCGCGCGAAGGGAGTTAACTTCGCGATGAAGACGTGCATTATCCGTCCTCAGCTGTCGCGTTTCATCAGCTTCCGTGCGGCCGACTAAAGTCTCAACCACCTCAAGGAGGCTCCGTGAAGAGTCTTTCAGAACCTTCACCATACCTCCCTGGAGTTGGCCGGATTTTCTGCTGACCTCGATAATTGCTGCGGCGCAGCGACCTGCCATGGCTCGCAGCTCTTCAGCCCCTAGTTGTTCCGGGTCGGGTCTGGGAGGATCCTCACGCGGCTTACGCATTTTGCGAAAAGCCTGCGCGCTGAGTTCCTCCTCGAAGGCAACCTCGTCAGCTTCCTGAGTAAGGGCATGCAATGCTGCTTTCGCCCGCGTGAGCCCACTTCCCTGCGACACTGCAGCAGTGCGCCCGCGTCGAGCGGTATTGCATTTAAAAGATGCAACACCGAGCTCAAGATCGCTGTCGGACATTTCGCTGGACAACTTGTCGACCTCAGAGATAGGTCGCTTACGAGACACCTCATGATCGGACATGGCATCCTCGTCGCCAACTATCAAACCAGAGCCTTTAACAGGCACCACTTTCCGAGAAGCAGATCGTAATCTTTGAAAAACGCCAGAGTCATTAGCGGATGAAATGACCGACGGGGTCATCTCTTCCACTACCAAATCGTCAGCCAATCCGTGTGTGAAATCAGAATCCAGTAAAACAGAAGCCTGAGTCGTCGTAGGAGTCGAGCGGTCTTTTCCCCCCCCGGAATACGAGGGGAAGACGGAAGCCGAGGCTTCCGTGAGGGATTCCCGGCCTGCAGAGCAGCCACCGGTACCCTCCCGGGGTAGTATATTTTTAAGATTCGCTTTCATTCTTATTCCTTTAAAGGGTAAGGTCCCCGGGGCGCCCTCGCCATTACACAACCCCTCGGCAGGCGCCAGACCTCAGAGTTGACAAAAAGAAAAGGAAATAGAAGAAGAATAGAAAAGGTAACAGAGCGAAGACAAACAAGGAACTCAACAACACCAGAACAAAGGAAAAACGAAGAAATGACAAAACAAAACAAAAAAAAACGAAGAAATGTCAAAACAAAACAAAAAGACGAAGAAGTAACAAAACAAAACAAAGAAAAACAAAACAAAAAGGAAAAAACAATAAAAAAATAACAACAAAAACCCCTATTGTCGACTATATACCGGGCATAAACCCCATAGCCGACCAAGGTTCCCAGCGGTGGCTGGTATCGGACACATGTTCCGAATACCTGCTCACGTGTCCTACGCTGTCCGTACCACTCCGTACCGTACCGGCCAGTACCGGACACATGACCCGACTACCTGCCCCGCGTACCTACGCTGTCCGTACCACTCCGTACCGTACCGGCCGGTACGGGCCAGTACAATACGGGTCCAAAGAACCCATAGTGATAACAATAGACAAGCGAGAGCGGAGCGCGCGCGCACGCGTGCGCTCGCGTCGGCTGTCGGAGGACCTCATCACACTGGGTACCCTGGAGGGCTGCGGTAAACTTTTGCTACGAAAGGAAAAAAGGATGGAAGTCGCGGAAATTTTACAACATAAAACAACCGAGAAGTACCGTGCAGAACTGGGGAAAAAACTAATGGTCTATGGAGACACAGAACCGCCAAATTTTTACTCTGCACATGTTCTCAGACAAGCGAAGTATGAACGGGCCTTAAAACAGTACCTTGATAAGGATCCGATGAAGGCTCTTGCAATGATGGCGTACAGTTGTTACGAGAGTGAAATTCAAGTTTTCTGCTACAAACCGTTTTTCCTCATTTATTGGATCAATCCACAAATGCAGCTTTACCGGGAGTATTGCAACAAAGTAGGAAGTTACGTGACTATTGATGCTTCAGGAGGATTCACAAAACCTATCAAAAAATTGTACGATAGGCCTTCTGGGCCTGTTTTCAACTACGTGATGTCAATGAACTGCTCAGCTGGAAAATTTGCAACAGCCCAGATGCTTTCAGAAAGCCATGATACAGACAAAATCTTTTTTTTCTTGATGACGCAAGCACGAAATGCTGGCTGTATTCCGAAGGAAGTGGCCACGGATATGTCTCGAGCACTGATGAACGCTGTAACACAAGCGTATACACAATTCAATTCTATTGAAGATTACGCCGATTACTTGTTCGAGAACTCTGGCCCACTTCCTGGCACCTACATACGATTGGACAACGCACACTTTATCCATTTGTATTCAAATTTATTCAAAAAAAAGGGTCGTGCACTACGGAAGTTTTATTTGGGCGCCCTCGGGCAACTCATCATATGTCGCACCAAATCAGCTGCCAAGGAAATAGTCAAATGTATTTTCACTCTTGCCTTCAGTGAAAAGTATGGAGCGCTCTCTAACGGATGTAAGTCCGAGGCTCAAAAAGCAGAGGAAACGTTAGAAGCTTTGATGACAGGTACGAATTGACATTTTTTACTTCGTGTATAGAAAGTGTTAAGATATAATTATTGCACTGCTTAAATTTTCATGTTTCAGAAAACAATGGGCTTGACGAAATTTTGAAAAAGGTGCATGACACGGACGAAGATGACCAAACCACTGATGACGAGTTTCAACAAAACTTGAAGGCACAGATGGAGAAATTAGAAGAAAGTGCAAAACTCACAGAAAACAAGTGGTCTGCTTGGGGCGCTGCTATCAAAAAAGAAGTTGTCGATGATTTCAAACGAAAAGAAGGAACAAAGATCAGTCCCTACTACATGCCAGATCTAGGGAACTACTTGTTGAAGCATTTGGCACTTCTTCCAATCTGGTCCTGCATTCGTCGAGACGACTTTAGGTACGGAAACGTACCGGTCACTACTACGGGAAGTGAATGCAATTTCAAAGTGCTGAAGACCGATGTCTTCCCCGATCTCCCATACAGAGTTGACCTTTTTGTCAAAGAACATATTGAATATCTTTTTGGCAAAATGAATATCATCCGAGCTGTACCTCGTTGTGACTCGGAACCGGAGACTGAAGTTGAAAGCAATGAGTTGGGACCGGAAACTGAAGGTGAAAACAACACTGCTTCTTTTTACAAGTTTCTTTCTTAAAAATCTGAAGAAAAAAAGTAAATAACAAAGATTTATTGTTTTTAAATTTTTCAGAACCTCCAGACAAAACAAGCGTTGAATTTATCGACTCAAACAGATCGCCGATGTTGGCCGAACAGACTACTGAAAAATGTCCAGCTTGCAAAGATAAGTTGCCATTCCCTCGAAAGTGTGCCACGCCTGGATGTCAAGCTGGAATTCATCACATGATGGAATGCTCTTATCCTTTAAATCCTGGTTTGTCTGATGAGGGATATAATCAGGAGAGAATTTGTCGCAACTGTTTCTTCGAAAGACCTGTCAAGAAAACGTCAAAACGAAAAAAACCAACAGGTATCGTGTACAAATAACTTTTTGAACAAAAACATTTATAGAAGGTTTTGCAATCAATTAATAATTATGTTACAGAATCTGCGAGAGGTAAACCTGATTCTAACGAAGCAATCATTGAACATGTGCCTGAAAAATCGAAGAAAAGAGGTTAAAAAAATGTTCGCCAACTATTTCTGTTCTTTGTAGTAAATTTGTGATGTAAAATTATTTTCTATTTCAGGAAAGTATGATTCTCGAAAAGAACCGCCATCTATGTCTTCGTTCAATAGGAATGATGTAAGTGATGGTGATGATGATGACGATTACTATGATGACAAAGGTGATGACAAAGGTGATGACGAAGGTGATGACGATTATCGTCCGGTTGTAAAAAAGAGAAAAGGTGAACATTCACTCTGACTTGGATCTATTATGTTTTTAAATTTTCATAGTATTGAGTAAATTGTTTTGCCGCAGGTGATGACGGTTTAAAAGATGATGATGATGACGATTCGGAAGATGATAATAACAATATGCCATTGCCATCCAAAAAAAAAGTGCAAGCAAACAGAGATTACGAAAACTGGATGGGACAAGTTGACAAGACTAAGTCGAAAGCGCTATATCTAGGAGGTCGAAAAGAAGAGCTGAAAGATGCAATAAAATTCAAGAAAAGCCATCAAATTGTCACTTTGAAAAACGGTAACCTTTGCGGCAAAAAACCAATCCAGATAAAGGGTGAGAAAATCTACATCTCGAACACATGTGCTTTTGACAGCATCGCACAATTATTGTACATATCGATTTGTGACGATGCCAATCTGAGGGACAAGGTACCATAACAATTCTTATGCACTTTCCATTTAACTACTTTTTGACTTTCATTGAACCAATTTGATAAATGCATTCATTCGTCTGATTACAGATCGCGGTTCACGAGGACGAGTTTCTTGAATTCATTTTGTATCTTTACAACAGAGGAATTGAGAACGACAAGAAAAAAGACGAGACATACAAAAAAAGGGCAGAGATTTTGTTAGAAATTTGTGCTTTACCGATAATGAAAGAAAAAACTGATATGTTCGGAATTCAAGCCGCTCATAATGTTGTGGGATTCGCTTCTGCGCTTACAAAGAAAATTTCAACTATTCATGAAATGAGGAGATGCTCAGAAATGGACTGTCCAAGCAAACAAGTAACGAGGCCGTTGAAAACTCTGCAGCTAAAGGACACACAACTCGCGGATCCAAATTTCCACAACTTAGTAGAATCCCCCAGTTTAGTGTCGAATATTTGTAACGAAGGAACCTGCATTGGAGAATCTACAGGTTTCGTAAGAGCAATCGGTATGTTAAAATAAATGTGTGTTGTAATTGTATATAAAAAACTCAAAAGTCTGTTAAATGGATAAAAATTATATTTTTTTTCCTTTCTTCTTAGGAGACATTTTGCTTGTTGAAGTTATAAGTAGTCAGGATCCGCAGATGATGAGCCAAGCTGTATCGCTGAGAAACATTCCAAAAAGGGTTTTGAGTCCGACTGGAGATGGAACAGAACTAAGATTACTAGGAGCGATTGCGTACACGGGTCCGGCAAGGATCACATCAAGTCGACAGCACCAAATTTCCCATTACACAGCTGTTTGCCTGAGGAACGATTGGTGGTACGAGTTCGACGACAAGTTTCCATTGCGCAAGAAGAATCGTTCCGATAATGCAAAAATTGTACCTGAACTGGTGTACAAAAAAAAACTCTGTGAAAAAGGTGGTGGACGTTTGTCATTTATCATTTGAATGTATAATCGCAATGTAACATTAAGAAGAAAATAGTTAATGATCTTGGATTAAATTATAGATTTTGGTATGTTTCATGGCATTCTGTCATCACCTACTTCCAGCACAGTATGTTTATAAGTTTGTATGTAATAATTTAATGTGTTTGGAAATCTTAGAATAAGATAAGATAGGTGATTCCGCTTCGAGCAGTTGGACCGGAAACATGTCCCGACTACCTTTTCCTGTGCACCCACGCTGTCCGTACCACTCCTTACCGTACCGGCCAGTACCATACGGGTCCAAAGAACCCATTGTGTTAACAAGTGTCAGTGAAGTGAAAGAAGCTGACTCAAGATTTCTGGAATCGCACCTGCGTTTTTTAGGGGTCCTAAAGTCCGGCGTCGCCCTAGTTAGGGTACGAAACCCGATCCAAGCCTTCGTCGTATAGTCTGCGTTGAGTAAGTACACAGTCGATAGGGCGTTAGGCACAAACCTCTGTCACCTACGAACGGAGCCATAGTAGGCTCACAGTAGGCACCCATCTCCCTGCCTCCGCAGGGAGAACCAATTATCTATCGGGGTTCAGTATGGACCTCGACAAGATAAACATGAGGGCCTTCTTTTGCTTTATGCAGAAGAAGTGCCCTGACCTCTGCCGCGAATTCGCGGCGCAAGCCACCGACTCGGGGAGCTCAAACTCACCCGAGCCGGAAGAGGGGACGGAATCTGACTCCGAGTCGTGGGCTTCATCCTCTTCCTCGGACGCAGAGGAGGACGACGGTTTCACGACCGTGCAGTCCAAATCTGCTAAAAAGAAGGCGATAAAGGCACCCTCGCCAATATTGCCGCGGAAGCGCGCCACGCTGCCCGCAAGTACCGAACCCGAACAATCGTCGGTTCCGGAACCGACACGCGACGTCGCGAAGAGTCCGTCCGCGCCCTCAGCGCCTTCGTTCGCTGCGCCCTCAGCGCTCACGCCATCGACGCCCTCTGTGCCCGTGTCTTCTGCGCTCTCTGCGCGCGCGATTTCTGCGCCCTCAGCGCCTGCACCTTCAGCAGCCAAGTCCCCGACGCCGCTGCACATAAGGGACAAGTCCAAGTGGAACACCGTGTCCGCCCTCATGACGGAGCGATAGCTCTACTACACCTCGGCCCGCTCGACGGTACAGGGCATTCGCGTTCAAACCGCGACATCATCAGACCACCGTGGTTTGACAAAGCTCCTACGCGAACGTGGGTACGGATACCACAAGTTCACGTTGGATGATGAACGCCGCCTCACGGTGGTCATCAGGGGCCTCCCCGTGGAGATCCTAGCTGAACGGAATTACGAGGACCTTAAGTCTCAGTCTTATCCCGTCATATCGGTACACCGTATGTACCGACCGATCACTAGGGCCCCTTTTGAGCTCGTGCTGGTTCATTTAGAGCTTTCCCCGGAAAGCAAATTTTTAATGTTAAAGCAATCTGCCAACTCTCCGGGCCTTAGGGTCGAACCCCCTCGCGGTCGCGGTTTTCCCGGTCAGTGTCATCGCTGCCAACTCTACGGCCACTCACAACGGTTTTGCCACGCGCGTCCGCGGTGCGTTGAATGCCTAGACGACCACGCGACAGCCGACTGTCCGCGCAAACAACCGATCCCGGATCCTCCTAACTGCGTCCTGTGCCAGCAGAAGGCCCACCCCGCGAATTACCGCGGGTGCCCCAAAGCACCACGCAGGACGCAGCCGGCGAGGATCCCTTCGCGCTTCGTTCAGCCTCCCTGGGCTTCTCTAGCCCCGGGAAGGGCCGCGGCCCCTCATTGTCGCCCTCGCCTCCTTCTGTCCTAATGGTTCATGTTTATAGCATCTCAACAACAACAACTGTGGGAACCCAGACGAACAGCGCCGAACCTCTACAGCTAACCACATTATCACTATGAATCCAACATCAAAACCGGTAACCCGGCAGTTTACACGCGCAAGCGCATGCGTCGCTGCCGGAGGGCTTAGGTACCGGGGTCCCGTAGTACCCTGATCTTAGCAGCTGACCCGTAGTTCAGTTGCAAACTATCTACCGCCGGGTGTCTCAGTAAATAGACCCGCGGCCCCTCAGGTAAACCAGGCCCCTGAGGCAAACCCTTCAGGCACCTGCGAACGCCGGTACGCAATTCCGCCGACGGAATTGCGGGCTCGTTCGCGTGCGTCTCAAGCCTCTTCGGTGTAATAGACATCGAGGAGCTACTCGCGTTCTGGAACGAAATGAGGGTACGGAAAAGAATCCCCCGGGCGGATGGATGTGCTCCTCAAGCACGCCGTCCTAATCAGTCAAATTTACAAACACACAATGTCATCTTAAATGACATCACACGCTAGAATAAAACCTCGCTCTCTGACTGTCGCGACATTCAACGCGAACGGACTGCTCAAACAAATAGATCAGGTACGCGACTTCGTAGTTGCGCACCAGATAGACATACTGCTAATCCAAGAAACCTTTCGAAAACCGTGTAACCGCGATCCGCGCATCGAAAACTTCAACGCAGTTAGGAACGATAGGGCAACCGCGATGGGGGGAACTATCATTTACTACAGAAGGTCTCTTTATTGTACCCCGCTCGATTCGCCCCCATTAGTTAACATAGAGGCGTCACTATGTCAGGTGGGTATGACTGGCCATCAGCCGATCATACTAGCATCAGCATACCTCTGCCCGAATAAAGACCTACTAGAGGGGGACTTAAAATCCCTACTCCAATTAGGTAATGCAACCATTCTGGCCGGCGACCTAAATTGTAAACATCCCCTCTAGAACCGTAAATACTAGAGGACGTCTCCTTGATAGGCTAAGCAACACGCCTGGTCTCAACTTTGAGTCCCCTAGAAATAAGGTCACACTTTACAAAAAGCCTGCATACGCTCCGTCATGTCCTATGGAAGCGTTGCCTTCGCTCACGCGAACCTGAAGCCCCTTCAGGTGCTTCAGAACAGATTCATGCGGCTCGCCACTGGGGCACGGTTGTTTATGCGTAATATCGACTTGCACAGAGACTTAGAGCTACCGACGGTCGCACAGTATTTCAAGGGGCTCTTCAAAACCTACTTTGATAATGCTGTGGGACATCCAAACCCGCTGGTGGTTAAGGCCACAGGATACACGGCCCGTAAGACTCCTAAAGTCAGAAAGAGAAGACCCAAGTCGGTACTTTTCGATCCGGACGACGCGATTACTTTAGGGAACGCTACGTAAAAGCGGCAAAGCGAACATAAACACTACACATACACACACACACACACACAGCGTCTTCACCGGCGAAGACGAGGCCCCCACCCAAGCACGTTGCTCCGGCGTTCTGCCGTCGGAGGACGTTAGTGTCAAATCCTAACCCACATCCAACCTTCGCTTCCCACCTAACGGCGGCCTGAGCCGTGGTTCGAGCTTCACAGGAGGCGCCCTCAGGACGCGCGTTCCCCTGGGGGCCCCTCAGGCCCCCCGTTTTCAAGGGCGGGTCTCTACACCCGTCCATTCCACCGGTAACGTTGTCATGGCCAGTAGGGCTAACAGCAGAGACACAAAATATATACATATATATATAATATATATATATGTATATATTTATCATTATATTATAATGATTTTTAATTACATTTTTTTTTTCACAATAGTTTTATATTATTACGTACGTAACTTTAATTTTTGGCGTACTTAGCAACAATATACAATTAAAATTAATTACTACTATACAAGATAGTTATATAGAAGTTTACTTTTAGCCTTTTGTCATTTTTAACGTCTGTTGTGTTCACATTAGCTTTTAAATTGAAAACGTAGAAAATTTCCATTTGAAGATTTGCTGAGGAAGGAAAATACTTTTGATTATTTTAGCTACAAATTAAAAATATCTGTACTAAAATCCAAAAATATTACACAATTTTTATTTATGAATTAACCGGAAAAAGTATTGTAATTTCGGAGGCTTTTTTTTTATTTTACAATCCACTACATACCTAAAACTATCAAACAAACAAAAAAATCACTGACTGGGTAGTAAACCTGATATCCCCCTCCCTCCATATTCACAACCTGCAATCGACTTATACTCACCCCTGACACACACTTCTCAGAGGACTGTTATACCCCATGTTATATTTGCTGATATCTTCAGTTAAGATGTCGGCTGCTAAAGCATTTAATGTATTTGATATTTTTTTAAAAAACCAACTCTTTCTTTATAACAGGACCTTTACTATACAATAATAAAGCTTATTTAAGACTTGAAGGATTCAATCATCACGACACAGCTTTTATTAACTCGTCATTATTAGGTTTTTCAAATTTTAGTGATATTTTTGTTTCACATCGGTATTTAATTAATTAGTAAATAATAATTTTATAATGCATTCCTTTTTTTATTAACTGATATTTTTAATAAATTAAATAAAACGAACATTATGTTAAACAACTATATTTAAGACAAATAAAAATTCAACAAGATCCTTAACTAGCCCATACCGCGACACCCCTCGGGCGACCGCACGTGACGTCACAGACGGATAAGCCGGCGTTGTTAACAATATAAAACTTAATACTATCATAAAATAACAAGTATATACAACAGTTAAATGAATTGCTGTCCGTTTATAAATAATTTATTATTTATACGAAACAAGTTCAGTGATCTTTAAATACAATTAAAAAAGGTTAAAAACAGATCGAAATCAATCTTTAAAAGCCATCCGAGATTCAAGTGATAGATAGTATCTTAAAATTACACTTCATGTATTAAAAATGATTTTTAATTGACTAGTTAATTTAATGTACTTAATAAAAACAAATAAAGCACCAATTATAAAATACATAAAAAAAACATGAAATACGTTAAAAATGAGATTATTAGGATTTAGTATTATGTACTTACTATATGTGAATATCTCAGGCGTAGTAAAATAATATGTTCGTGAGGTATGCTTGTAAGGCGAGTGACGATTATACGATTATTATTAAAAATATTTTATTATGTATTAAATATTACATCAGTCTGGATATTTTTATTTCGAGATATTGTGCTTCAGACTTGAATAACGTAAAGTATAAAAATATATTACACCTATAATATGTAGTATTACAATCGTGCGGTAAACGAAAAGTTAAATAGGAACCACAGTACGGTTAAGGTCCTAATACACGTGGATACTAAGAGTGCGAACGAGTCAGCGAGTCGAAGTACTTGAGCACGTCGGCGCGTCCGTGCGCGGCGGCGGCCTGCGCGGGAGTGAGGCCGGCCGCGTTGCGCACGCGCAGGGCGGCTGTGACGTCACACCCGCTCAGCAGCAGCCGCGCGCACGACACGTGCCCGAACATGGCGGCGCCGTGCAGCGCCGTCTGGCCGTTCTAAAGATAATACAAAAATTTTATATAGTGATACTTTAAAATATTAAATGTTTTTTAACTGATTACTTTTTTTTATTACACAATGACCATAATTAAAATAAAGATTTAAGGTTGTCACATGACAACAAAAAAATACTTTGACTTCTGTTGCTTTTTAGTCGTTTTATTGTGCACTTCGATTGTAAGGGAGGGGTATCAACAGTGTATGTCAGTGGTGCGTGTCTGTGAGGACGTGCACTTGCCTGTGCGTTTGTAGGTGTGTGTGTGCGTGCGAGCGTGCGTGTGCGTGTACGTGCGCGTGTGTAATGTCTCACCGGTAGCAGTCCTCGGTCGGCTCTGTACCGCAACAGCTCGGCCACGACGGTAGCGTGTCCCTTGTGTGCTGCTTTGAATAATGGACTGGCGCCGTCCTGTAGACACGATATTAAAATAACAGATAATATAAATTTTTCGGTAATTTGTAGAGCTCCATAAAAAAATAAGATTTTTTTATTATACTTTTAAGAGCGTTTCGATCAGTTAAATATTTATGAAAATTTAAAGTTATCTCGCTCTCACCTGTCTGAGCGAATCAACGTCTGCGCCGGCGTGCAGCAGCGCGCGGGCCACGGCCGCGTGTCCGACCTGCGCCGCGATCCACAGCGGAGTGGCGCCGTCCCCGCGCCGCGCGCCCGCCGCCGCGCCCGCGCCCACCAGGCACGACACCACGCGCGTGTGGCCGTTCTGCGCCGCGATGAACAGCGGACTGGCGCCGTCCTGCTCACACGAAACACCACTGACAGAGTTGCACTGCTTTACTTCTCCGCTCACCTTATAGGCAACTGGCATACATCAATTCTCTATTCGACTTGTCACTTGTCTAGCCCCCGGATTATATACAATTGCATTGAGGCTAGTCTAATAGAAAGATAAATGTATAGGTTTGACATAAGATAACGCCGGCTGACTGAAAATTGTAAAGACACGGAAAACAAAATATAAAGGATTATTTTGTTTTAATTACTATTTTGATAAATAAGTCATTCGTAATAATTACAGCACTAAGTACATTAATAAAATTATAGACAAACTCATTATCAATTCAACTCAACTCGAAGCATTTGTATAAAATATCGTATGAAATCCAGCGCCAGATTTGGAAGTCTGGAGGCCCCGGGGCAACGAAGGTGCCGGTGGTACTCTCCCATAAATCCGGCCCTGACTAAATTTAAAACCTGATGGATTTAGGATAAATCTTCACAAATATTTTATATCTTAAATTAGACAATCAATTCTATGACTGTATTTCAAAACTGGTCCTAAATCATAACACACTAAACTGACCTTCATACAAGAATTAACGTTGGCTCCTCTATGTATAAGCTCCTCGACTACAGGTAGGTGGCCGCACTGACACGCCACGAACAGCGGAGTGCCGCCGTCCTGGAATTGTACAGAATATTTATAAATTTGTGTACCAATAGGCTACTTATCTACTCGTAGTAATGTAGTTACCTATCATGGCATATTATCATAACAAGCAGTAACTTAAATAGTTCAGAGTTATGTAATTTACTGCCTTCTTTACCATGGATCTAGCTTATTCAGGTACTATGAACACTATCGTCTATTGACGCTTAAACAAAACTATATCTATTAGATAAGATATAGTGTATACGTGCGTTCGTGCGCGCGTATGTGCGTGCCTGCGTGCGTGAGTGTGTGCGTGCATGTATGTGTATGAGGCCAAGCTAGTGATTGCGTGACCATTCGTGTACGCGTATTTGCGGGTGCATGTCTCACCACGCTGGGCGCGTCGACGCGTGCGCCGGCGTCCAGCAGCGCCCGCGCCGCCGACACGCAACCGCCCTGCGCCGCGAAGAACAACGCCGTCGTACCCGTCTGCAAAATATACGGACAACTATGAAAAGATACATCATATTGAAAGGCGCATTTACTAAAACCAATAATTGGGCTTGAAACAATTTTTCCAAAGCAACATATAATGTCAAAGTAATGATATTCATAGACGTCTCATTCATACGAGTGAAGAGCGAAGCATCATTTCGCGAGGTAAGCGGTGACTGAAAGCGCTCATTCATGTCCTGACTGAGCCAGTTGAATACTGGCGAAATGAACTCATTACAACTGAAAGGAGTAGGTCGTTTCATGATACAAAATGTAACGCGACTACATATGTATCTAACATTAATATTCATAGATAGAATTATTATCCAGCATCATATTATCAAAGATATGATTTTATTAGTAGCACTTAGTACGACAGATAAGTACCTATTGCAATAGAAAAAGGTAATTTTTTTTTCTTAATCCGTATAAAAATGTCTTTAGCGTAATACAAATTTTGTAACGGAAATTATTTCTGTTCTTCTTTATATATAAAAAATTGTGATAAGACTTTTGACGAAACCGATAACCGTATAACCGTATTGACTAATGCAAAAAAGAAAAAATACATATTTACATAATGGAAAATGTAAATTGTGAAAGATTGATACAAAGACATACTTATATATTTTACACCTACTGAAGAGATAAAAAAATAGTTTAAAAGTGGTATAATATGGAGATTATCTACTCCAACTCACCGTTCGACAGCAGGCAGGATCTGCGCCCTGCGCCAGCAACTCCTGGACGCACTCCGTGTGGCCCATGGCGGCCGACAGGATCAAAGGAGTCGTCCCATCCTGTTCACACACACAGAAACACACACATGAACTGAAGGTCGAAAAGCCAATATTTGATGACACTACAAAAATCATTTGCTTTCAGATCAGCGTAAATTGGTTATAGTAGCTTTCATTCAAATGCTGTTCCTAGGGATACAATTTATGTGAAAAACCTGGAGTGTTGCTGATACAAAGATGATGGTTTACAGAGCGACCGAAAAAAAACCAGTCTCAATGATTTTACGTTGGCATAATTTTAAGTGAGGTTACAAATTGAGCACCCATCATATTATGGGCATACTTAAAAGATACAGTATTTTTTTAATACAGTCTGTATTCATTATTTATCACTCATACACTAATCACGTTTAAGATTTCATTTAAAGACCGACTAACCACTAGTTGAAATTGAATCTCCCGATCGCACCGCAAAAGTAAGATTTCTAAGTTAAGTTTTAGAAAGCTATCTTTCAAAATTGAAAAGAGCTACTAATAATAATTAAAATACATTTAGAAAATTCCTATATAAAATGTAAAATTTACATAAATAGATAATTTATTTATGGAAAAGAAAACATAGTGTAACAGAGTATAAGGTGGTTATTTTAACCGAGCACAACCTGTCTGAATGCATTATAAACACGAGCACTCAAGTCTGTCCTCTCCTTAACAATGTTCCTGTTAAATGTCAACAAAACCTGACCAATCAACCAAACGCTAACTCAACTAGACACACTACTAATATCGCACAGTATAAAGGCACCTTTAACTCGTAACTTTTGGTGTGAAATAATCAATGCATTATTATTTCACACCAAAAGTTACGAGTTCGAGAAAGCATCTTGAAATACAATAATTATATTTTTATATAAATTTTATTTATTTTATATCTTAATACAGTTACAGTATATCATTCGTCATGCACGTGCTCTCAAGGCCATCGCGCGCTCTGTAACGCGAACTAAACCAAATAAAACAATCTAGATAGCATTCCGATCTTCCTCTGTTATGTAAGAGACTTAGATCGATAGTGTTACTATTTTCAATTTACTACAGATTCAAAGAAACAGATGAGATTAGTTGTTTATAATAAGCAAGTTTCAAATCAACAATAATAAATAATATTTCACAATCCCTCGATTATAAGGCAGTGCTTACATATTTACCTAGTACGATATAAGTTGTCTACTTTGCGTTAAACGTACGTGCGAACGCACACGCACGCACGCACAAACACACACACACGCACACATACTTAGATACATTAGATTTTTACGTTTCACTGATTGTTATTTTATGATATTTTTTTAATGTTTACCTACTATTATCATACATATCCTATATATTATATATAAAATATTTTGTTTAACCGGTATTCAAGTACCCATAAGTGTATAATAAATATTAATATCGAATCGATATCGATAGTATCGTTTTTATCTCGATTAATAACTTTTAATTTTTTTTATTCCGAAATTTGATGTTCGTTACACATAAAGGGTTTCATTGACTTCTAAGTTGTATACATTTATAAAGAAGCAGACAGATGGTGAGTGTTGCATAATGTCGAGTCTAACGAGTAGTAAGTCCCTTCATAAATCACGCGGAACACTGAAACAAACCTTTGGTTTGCGTTATATAAGGATACAGTTGAACCAAAGTGGAACACGATATTATTTTACGGTTTTATGACTCATAAACAACTAAGGAAAGTCATCTACAAACGCCATTAATAAATATATATAGAATATTTATAAACTAGTTTTGATTGCGATTTCTGTTACCAAATTTTTTATACATGTGGAAAATTACAAAATTACTAAATTTCTTCGAAATCTGCTCAGTGTTTTTGCGTAAAACAGTAACAAACACGTTCTCACATTTTTTTGCATTTATATTAGTAAGATTTTCTTTAGTCGTAATATTTTTTTAATTATATTTGTGGACTGCACTCATCCATTATTCAAGATGCAACGTGAACCGAGACAGATCTGATCTCAATTGAAAAAGTCTTATTATTCTGCACGCGTCGTTACAACTGGACTTTGGTTGCCGTTGTTAATATTTATAAGACAAATCTGGATATTTACCTCTGATAAAAACTACCATACGTAACTTATATATTTATTATCTATCTATATATCTATCTCTTTCATCTCGCTGTTTCTACCTTATCAAGTGTCTAAGATTAAACGCCTCTCAGATAATAAGACTTTCGAGACAAAATACACATTCACAATTTCCTTATTAAAAGTATATATATCCCGGTAAGTATTGGGATTTGTTATATGTCATTACCCGATCCCGTGAGTCGATGTGTACTTTCCCGGTGTCCAGGAGCTGCTTCAGTCGTTCCAGGTCCCCGCGCAGCGCCGCCAGATGGAACTGTACGTCCGTACGAGATTCTTTCTGCAAATATAATATTATTCGATAAATCTATGATAGTAATATAATAGTATTGTCTGTTAAACACCAATAAAATTAAATAAAACAACTCAAATGTTTTGAATAAATAGATTAAAAGATTAACACGGACAGGACTCGAACCTAAAACCTCTTGGAAACTGTCCTGCTTGGTCCATTGCACAATGTGTCAAATATCGATTAAAAAATATATATGTTTTGACTTGAGTGAATGGAATAAAATATTATGATTAAAATAAATATGTTATAGGTGAAATCCGATTACATTATTTAAAATATTAAATTCATCAACAATACTTATATTACATATTATTGTAATTTAAAATTTAAACACCATGTGTATAAAATCCTGAGAATAGTTTTTTAACGATCTATTTGAATCAAACATAACGGAATTTAATATATATTCCGTGACAATGGCAATAAAAATACAAAGAATATATTTTATAGCTGAATTCACTGTCAAGATCAATAGGTATTGAGATCATTTATCTGGTTTGTGTTGCTGTTGTGTGTCAGCGTGTTTATCACGTCTGATTAAGTCGTTATCAGAACTAAAATAACCTATAGTTGTATTATCCTAGTAGTCTTCATACTACTACATATAAACAGCCAACCTAGTAGGTATATATTAACTATTTAGACTTTTATCATTTTGATGTTAAATATATATTAAAGGAACGAAGACAAAATTTAATATATCTTTTGGAAATACTAAACAATCTTTTATTCAACGCACAGACTGTTACTAAAACTTTTTTTATTATACCCGAGACACGCAATACCACCATTTACGTAAATTGTACAAGTTGTATTTAATTGGTAATTACACAGAAAGATTGTCTAATTTAAATATACTGCTTGGAAAAAAGACATCTATTATTTCTTTTTAATTACAATATCAATCAAAATTATTAATAATGTTTAGATCTCTTGCATTCCTTGCAAAATATTTGTAACCTAACCTCAATCATTTGAATGTGGGCGCAAACTAATTTACGATTTGATTTATAGTTACAGGATATTCAGGGGACTATTTGTAGTGAGCAGGAACAAAGTAATAACGGTAGAATTTAGTTGTAAATGCTAATTCCACTTACTACCAATGCCATCTATTATCAAGAAATAGGAGTTAATTAGCTGTAAAGCATAACTCATAATGATGGAAACTTCTTGAGTTGCGGTAAAAATACCTGGTTTAGTGGAATTTCTTTTAGGTATCAACAATATTTATAACTCAAGGCTCAATTATTTGATATTCAGGTCACATGTGTTCTGCAAATTTACCGATTTTATCATATTATCATATATATATTAAAATATGTAAAGAGTTATTGATAACATAGGTTGACAGAATCGGTTAATTATAGGTAAATTATACTTTCTTTTAATGTTTTGCAATGATTGAAAATTCGTTATAAAAAAGTACAAATTTGGTAAATTTTATATTTACTCTTGCGGGCAGTTCTTTGGGATTTCAAAATATTTGGTAAACCGAGGAAAACATTATATTGAGTTTCGTTATATACATAACCCTAGCATTTGGTTTTATGTTTGTAGATGAAGCTGTTAATGAGTTTAAGAACTTAATCTTATAAGTTTACAGCCGGCACTGTTTTAGTTAAACTAACATTGCTGAGATGGTTCAGTTGTTTGGAGAGCTGCTCTGCTCTTCCTTATTGCATTGGCGCCTTCGACGTTAATCGTACTCGGGTTGCTAATTAAATATGTAAGTAAGACCTAATTAATATAATATAAGCATTATATTATATTATATGTTGATAAAAACATTACAACCTATATAACTTAGAGTATTTTTTACTTCTATATAAAGTAAAATATTTAACAACTTTATTAAATGAATATTTATATTAGGAGCTAACAATATATATATTATTGAATTAGTTTTAAGTACTAAAAATTTAGTTTTCGTTAACTTTAATGTTTTCATTGTAACTTAACTTTCATGTTATGTATTTGAAATGTCGGAAAAAGTAGAAATGCCGAGTTCTGATTATCGTTTGCTTGCTTTACAGTACAAAATATTTACATAACAAAAACAGAAAACTACTGTCGCTTTTGAAAGTTGATTTTTCTTTGATTATAATATTAGTGTCAATCTTCTCATTCTTTTTTAATAAAGTTTGTTATATATAAAAATATTTTTTATATTAGTTAGGGCTAAGTTATCACTCCTCAGTCGGTAGCCATGTGGGCGAAGTGTAATCGTGCGTGGTGGGAAAAGCATTCCATGCATGCTAGCAGGGCATATTGATTTTAACACTTTATAGCCAATAAGCGATGTATTGAAGCGAAATGTATCTTGTAATGTACTTAATGTAATGTAAATAAAATGTACCTTAACAGTGTATTAAATTTTACCCAAATATTCAGTATCTATACGGTTAGAGGGAAACTCAATCTCGATGAAATGGATCAAATAAAATGAAATCGAGATTTTGTGGCTGATCGTATTCGCTGATCATATTTGATCTATTACTGATATCCGACATTTTCTTCACCGTGTAAGATAATAATTTGATTATGATAAAATGATTTAGTATAATTTTCAAGCTACCATTTTCCAACTTAAATTTTCCTTACGTAATTACATACAAAACCTTTATTTATTTATATCTTTTTCACTTTCAAACAATACCAGTGATCACTTGTGTATGTGAGTGTCAGTTGGGCCTGTTTTGATACCATACTTATCAAAATAAGCCCTTCAGTAAAGATACTCTCCAACTTAAATAAGGCTACGAGGGTTCCACCCGCGCCTTGCACTGAGAAGAACCACACAACAAACTCAGCCGGGTATTTTTTATTGTGATAACTGTCAAACGTCATTATATTTTACTTAAATATGGTCGACTATCTATAATTTTAGTAAAAATACAAAATGCAAAAATTAAAAACATTGGTTAAGTTCTTCCACCACGATAAATACGATTACATATAGAATGCTAAGTTCAATCAATCTGGTAGCGACACAATATCCCAGTTGATAGACCAACTAGACGGTATGACAGAGATTGCGGATTCGAATCCTGTCAAGTTAATAAAATGTTCATAAAATATTAAAAAATAAATATTCAATACAATGTTGAATATTACTTAAATTAAACTTAGTACAATTCATTATAAATAGAATAAAGCAGGCAGATTGTTTATTGAATCGAGTATGAAGGAAGTCCATCGATCGACCCACTAACAGACTAACTGAGCCTGGAATAATACTGAGAGAAGACGATTTATTGAGTAGGATGATTCTTGTGATTTAGTTTGAATAGTACTTTTTGTATGGAATAGTAATGTAAGAATGAATGATTAGATATACTTAGATGATTGATATATACAACTAGACAAAAGAAGTCGTTTATATATGTAAAGGATATAATACCTATGCTACTGCTTATGCAGATAATATATAATCTATGGAACGATGAGCTGTGAGTGTGACATGAGGGAGAGCTAGGATGACATTTTTAGACGGTAAAAGTGAGGTTAAGCGGTGTTCAGAAAAACGTGGAAAATATTCTCCTGCTTTATTTTAAATATAAATATAATATTATTTAAACTAGAAGTAAAGGCTTTATATGTTGTTTTTGTTATTTCAGGTAAGTTATTATGTCTGAAATATATTAATGGTAGTAAAACTTTTGTATACTTAAGTATGGTGTGAATAAAAGAATAATTGTTATTTCAGAAAACGCAAATTTCGTCTTTATTTCACCTGAGCATTTACTATTATATATATATTTGTATGTTACATAAGTGTATATGTGTTAGTTGTCTGTAAGTGTAATACTGCTAAGTGCTAACTATAACAATACCCAATTAACAAATCACGTGAAACACTTAGCGAATGATGTACTTGTAGACGTGCCGTTAGATCCCGTTCTTAACTGTATCGTTGGGGAAAGAACTATTGGCAATTGAAGTTCTCATTAGAAATGTTCTAGGAAATTGATATTTTAACATAAATAATATATAATGTTATTTAAACAATATTATAAAAAAAAATCTTTACGTCTTAAATAATAAAGATGTATGTTTTTAGAAATACCTTAATAAGAAAGAGATAAAAGATTTGTAGAAAATTGGTATTGTTTGCAGCACTTACAGACAGCATGAAAACTCAAAAACAATTGCGTATATCTAGTATTAAATCTTAATTACTATAAATAACTCAGAATTCATTTGTTACTAGAGCATGATGCTCAAACTAATTAATGGCTGTATTATTTCTTAAATGTAATTAGTCGTTAATTACTTGCATAATATGAAACTGCAAGTGTGACAAGCATTCCAGCGAAACATAACAATGTTATTAAATTATAGAAAGACAGACACGAAATTCCATACTATGGTGTAATATCTGAATCACTTGAACGTGAATCAGAGTCTAACATGGGGATGGCCTTATTCTGAAAGGAGCAAGCAACCTTGTATTTGAGCGAGCGTTAGAAATAGAGAGTTGTTTACATCCGGGCGTCGGTGTTAGTTTTTGTGGCGAATAAAAAGTGATAGACGAACAGTCAACGGGACCGGCATTGTTAATATTATGTAAGCGGTATTTATCGTTTAGACACGTCCATCACGCGAGCGGGTTTAATGCCCTGGAGGAGTCGATGAGTATCGGGAAATTATTTTGAAATATTTTACTTACGTAACTTCAAATTGGCATAAACAAAAGTTTTTATCTTACAAATTATTGTGATGTCTTAAAGATTTTTTTGTATGACTTATGGGTTTATCTTCCAGAAATGCAAATAATCTAGACTCCAGAGAAACATACCTTAAACCGTAGTTGTACTACTTCATAGAAAATATATTGAAATTAACTGTTCTAACAATGACAATTCCCTTCAAAGCTTTCTATTAAAATATGATATAACAACAGTGTTGAATGCTGTAATAGGGCTCGCAGTTATCCATTAGAGATTGCCCGTGTAATGTCATTATAGTAGCAATAATGCAATTTGGATTGGCATTTTATCTCACGCTTAATTAAGTAGGAAACCGAAATTATAAGATTATATAACATGTTTTTGTATTAGTCGATTTTACCTACTAATTAATATTAGTAAAATAAACAATAATTCATATTTTAAAACATCTAATAAAAATAAATCTGCCATATTTGTTCAATCCATCATACTACAAGACAAACACTTAAAGACTTCTGTTTGTTCGTGATTAACATTAAACCTACCGACAATTATTGTATACCTGTTTCTACCGCACGCGGTCAAATTGACCGGTATTTAAAAGTTATTTTATTATATAACGCAGGTAATAATGGAAATAACTAAAAGTAAAGAGTGAAGAAAATATTATATGCATATTCTAAGAATTATCATGTAGTTTGAAAACGAAATTATTTAAAAATCTGTAAGTTTTACAAAAGTTTAAGAACGGTCAATTTGATCGGCACTGGTAGGTTTAGTGTTAACCCGAATACTTCGTAAGATACAGATGCGAGATAAGATGTGCCTTACCGGCAATGTGACCCGCAAGGAGTTTTATCGGTGTCAAAAGTAAACTTTCTCTCGTGTCGCGTGCAAATATGTTTATAACACCGTGGAAACACTGCCGATTATGTAGAAAGTGTCATCATACTTACTAATTGGAAACAACAAATGGACTGTCGAAAGTGAATAATTTCGATAAGGAAGGATGAAATAGACAGAAGGCGAAATATAAATCTGCGTCCATAATAATATAACGTATATACAAACTCTTCTTATTTACAGCGGTCTTAATGTTTCGTCACTTGAATAGTAAATGTCACTAATTCTAGGATAGGTTAGCATGGACCAGTCCACTAATTTCAGTGTATATAATATAATACATGAAGTCCCTCCGTAATTATTACAATGATGGCATTTACTATGATTTACAATAACTAATTAGTAATCAACAAAAAACGATCTAGAATCATGAAGTCTGCATAGTCATAGCCATTGCATAATGGTTCAATAGTTTGACCTTTCCTGGGTTATAATTAGCTAAGCCGTGTTACGAGAGCATTTGTTAACATTTTTGAACCTCAAGTTTAAGAAAGACAATTCTTACACAACTTATGTTTTTATATTTCCGTAGGCATATGTACGTGGAATATAATGTATCTTGTTACTTTAATATATTCTCTAAGTACCGGCCTTGCTCTGAATTCCTAGAGCGCCATTTTTTTTTTGTAACGGTTAAACACTATTAAAACATTCTACAAGAGAAAAGCAATCCATATTCAGTAAATTACGTTTAGCAAATCATGCAAATGGGACATGCCATCTGAATTAGAAGATAGCATAGATTATTGCAATCACAAGACGCATTTGAAAAACATTTAAGTGTTTCAGATGTATGATTCGAATTAAATTTAAAATACACATACTTTTTAATGCTTTCTACAAAATCAGTCAAGCATCTTTTAAATAATCCTACTAATTTCGATTTATTGTTTAAGTTAAAATGTAAAAAGATTCACAATTTACTCCATTTAGTAATGCTGTATGTAGGCTGTAACTGATTGCCCAATCTCTCCAGAGAGAAAACTTTAGGGTCAACGTACTTTAGGGCGTACCCTAACTTTTATTCAACAATGCACGTATTGTATTATACACCAATACAAAGCCGGTAATTACTCGGTAATATCGACATTACATCTGAGATGGAATTTGCAATTATTGCGTTTGATTTCAAAAGTGCAAGTTAATTTGATATAGTTCTAAAAAAATAAGACGTTTCTGTGATACTTTGCTCATATAAAAACAAAGATGACGTACAAGTTAGTGAATGTTACTCACTATAGACGCGACCTTCGTATTTTAATTGATTATTTGTTGTTAAGAGTGGTTAGTTTTAAACTTGTCACAGCTCAAGTGAATGACAAAAAGAACATGTCGGTCGGAACGAGTCGCAGCCGACCTTGAGACTAAATGCAGTCAGAAAACATTCACCGGGAATACATTTGTTTGTCCCGCCGTTCCTTTTACGTTTCAATAATGGCTGTTAATTTCAAAGAATACTTGCTCTTTGTACCCAGAGGTTTAAACACTGTTCATTTTGCAGTTCGCTCGGGTCATTCAACCGGTGTGGAGGAATTGCCTGGAACTTAATATGAATTAAAATAGTATGCTTATGAACCAATGCTGCTGAGTCAAGAATATCATATCCACACTCAAAATTTGTGTCAAACATTGATTGGCCTTTCACAAAAAAATATTTGTCACATAGTTGAATGAGCTTGATAAGAGATAAAATATTTCGAAGTGCATTTTGCTTATCTAATACATATTTGAAATGTTTACATATCAAGAAAATGTTTTGCTACACGCAGCCTTGACTTCACGAGGTACTTAGGAGTAATAAAATATTAACAAAGTTGGCATCCAGCTCCGTTTTATATCAGTAATGTTAGTATCCAAGGTCGTATAAATTAAGATTTGTGTTTTTGACAGAATTATTACATCAATGTTATATTGAAAATAAAAATGACAAGCGAGATGACGTCACTCTTGCCTCTTTAAACAAATTGATAGAGAGTTTTGTATATATAAATAATTTTATCATATTATAAATCTTATATGAATATTTATAATTATTTTATTACAATAAAATAACCATTTATATAATTATAATATTTGAACCAAGAACAAAGCATTACAAACCACAATAATAGTTAACCCAGACACTTAAATAATAAATAGAAACTCATGAATAATCAAAAATAAAATTAATGAATTAGTTATATTATTATTAAGTTGTATATAAAACAGAAAGTCTTACTAACAATAACACTGATAAGTGCCCAGTTCTATAACAGGGAACTTATAAGGAAGAGGAAATAGTGGGACGTTTTATTAGAACTTTTGATGTGAACTAAACAATTTAATTATATATTTAGTTTGGACTTTAAGACTCCCTTTGATATAGCCTTGGGAATTAACAAAAGGGAAATTTAGCTGAATATTGTGACAGTAATGAGTGGACAAAAGTTACTTTGACAATGAGACATTCATATTATTATTTTCTTTGTTCTCTAGATTAAAGGCATGTTTATTATTCACTAGGTTTTTCCCCTAACTCCGCTTGCCTTAAAATGTACATTGGGTGATATGATCCAAAATTTTTGCCTGTTATATTCTGTATTTAAGCTATATTACTGTAATTAAAAATCAAATTATTTTTTCTTGAAAGAGTAACAAACATCCTCACAAACTTATAATATAAATAAGATTAAATACGTCATAACCCACCCTTCTCTCCCTGTTCTCTAGTATGTGTTTTATATCAGAATGCTTTTATGTGCGGCAGTTCACGAGCCATTGAGCGGAGTGCCCCGAAATCGATTTTACTTTGCGACATGCTTCCACTTACTATCCTGTGATATTTATGGTTATTATGAATATTTTAGCTTGTTTATTTGCTATCTTGCTATTCTTTCACACATATTGCGCAAGAAAGGGATAGGTAAAACATTATCTAGGTAACAAGGAAAAGCTAGAACAGATTCACGTAAAGGAAATGCTGTAAAATATTTGGACCTTGATGAAAGAGGTTAAGGTCATTATACGGATTCTTTTAGACCCCACGATTGCGTAACTAGCGTTTAGTGATTTAATCTTTAGATTAATTTAATAGGTTACCATGAAATAACATTAGTGTTCATAGTTCACATTACATAATTTTATTTGTTGTACGTGGTTTTTCCCAGTCAGTACTGGACTATCTGGAAAAACCATAATTATTTATATACATAACGTTTGATATCTATATTCTTTTATTGTTTATGATAATTTAATCGAGACTGATGGACGCCATGGGCGTTAAGCTGTCTATGGTGGACGCGATCGTAAATATCATTGTCTATGGAAAATATTTGTATCAACATTTTTGTATTTTTCTAAGCACTTTAAAATGTAAAAACTGATCTTACGATGGAGCTGTGCAAATATTTATTATCTTCAATTATTATTTTCTATATTTATTATGAAAATTATCATGTTTGAACCAATCTTTTAAGAATAAACTGCGAATCTTTTAAGAAACCACATCAAACCAAGAAACAGGCCGCATCCAAAGATAAAACGAGTAGTTTGTTTGATCTTAAGGTTTACGTTTACTTGATAAATATTTCCCAGTCTGGTGTCAATGACCTTTGATCATATAAATAAAATATACATTATTATTATTTTTATTACGAAATCTAATAATTTATTAATATTTAAATTTTAATTTACGAAAGAAACAAAATATTTAAAAAAGTATATATTACATCTAAGATTTTTTTATAAACACACTGTATATGATAATTATTTAATTAAAAAAAAATATATATTATTAACTATTTTAAATAAAATAACTCTCATATAATTTCCGTATTAAAATTTATAAAAAAATATATATATAGTTAATTTTATCACAAATGGTACATCTTTTATACAATTATGTTACTATGGTGTATGTCTTTTAGTGTCAAGAAGTATTTGACACAGTTGGCTCGAAAATCTTTAACCGCTGCCAGCAGGTAACTAGCGGTAATATAACTTTAATATCAATCAAATTCCTATTTATCTTTATTATAATATATAATTCAGATAATAAAATAAATCTTTAGATATACATTATTATTAATTTACAACAAATTATGCATTAAACCTAAATAAAAACACACATCATGTGTTGGAAAATATTTATTCGAGTTACTATATTTAAATTAGATTTATTTATTTATTTTATTATAAACAAATAGATTAGCAGAGCGAATTGTAACTAAATTATAAGTGATCTAACACTACAGCGAGCGGTCGCGTTACGCAACACTAGGTTATTATGACGAATTAAGTACAACGCTATTATCTCATTTAGACAGATAACTTCCCCTCTTTAACACTAAACCTACCAAATACCGGTCAAATTGACCGTTCTTAAACTTTTGTAAAACTTACACATTTTTAAACTACATGACAATTCTTAGAATATGCATATAATATTTTTTTCACTCTTTACTTTTAGTTATTTCCATTATTACCTGCGTTATATAATAAAATAACTTTTAATTACCGGTCAATTTGACGGCGTGCGGTAGGAACAGGTACACAAGAATTATCGGTAGGTTTAGTGTTAATAAACTTTATTGACATGAAAAAAATAACTTTATTAAAATTTCATTTAAATTTGTATAAGAATTAGCAAAAGGTTATTTGAATAACTTCATTTTTTTAATTTATATGTTAGGTACTTTAAATGAAGCGGCTTTGTTTTGTTAGTTGCTACATGTACTCGTACGTTCTCATGACTTCGCAACTCCTTGTCTATTGTTAGATTAATTATTGTCACTGGACCGGACTTTAATTAGCAATGCTAGTGACCTCGATAGTTATGTAAGATCATTTATTTATATATACAAAGATACTGTTATACTAATAAATAAAGTGAAAATAATATTTTGCAATGTTAGATTCGGAGTCATTTTTTGTGTCCTCAAAAGATTGTGCTGTTTATATCCAAGGTTATTGAATGACTTTTAAATTATATGTAAATGAGTACACATATATAAATTTACTTAGTTTTTAAGAGAATTTACTTAGTTAGTTGTTTTTTAAACCTGGACTTAATATTAATTACGAGATTAAAAGTTTAATATTGTTCTTTCTATCATTGTATATAAAATTCATACACACACCCATACACACGCACATACACACACACACACACACACACACACACACACACACACACACACACACACACACACACACACACGCACACGCACACGCACACGCACACGCACACGCACACGCACACGCACACGCACACGCACACACCTACCCTACCCTACCCATGTATAGACGTGGTCATGCAGAATGTATTTGACATAATTATTTCCGCGACCCTAATTTCTAATTCCTTTACGGGCTAAAGATGCGGTTTCTCTCTTAATACGAACGCATCGGAATTGTAAAACCTACGAGAATTATACATTTCGTTTATCCTCTTCTAATGTATATGATATTAGTGTAATTTTATCTAACCACCTTTCTGGGTAAAATATACAACCACATATTTGGGTAAAATTTACGACCACATATCTGGGTAATATTTAAGAATATTTTAATATATATAAAAGTTTAAAGATCATTACTTAAACCAGACAATAGACTTAGTCTAGACGAGTGGGATGAAGTATAAATTTAACTATGCATCTATAGATTTCAATAGCTGCTAAACATTAAAAGATCAAACATCATTTTTAATATTAGAAAATACGTCGTAAAAATGACTGTACCGTTATTGATGGTGTTATTAATAATAACGAAATTTATTATAACATGTGAATAAAACTAGTATTACTATAGTTAGTGGTTTCAGTCCAGTGACTGGGCGCCAACAGGTTTAGGAACTGGTTTGCTATACATGGAAACCACCCTAGATTGACACATACCAAAGAAATAACACTCAAATAAGATAGTACTGGATTAATTGGACAATAATATTTATATATTTCTTATTTTTTATTATAGAAATTATAATAATAATTTATTTTACTTCAAATAGTCATATATAAATAAGATATATTTTTTTAAGAATTTTAAAATTACTTGTGCCAAAGACACCGCTTCTCCATAACATAATTATTGGAAACTAAATTATTAATTAAACATTACAACAATCTAAACAGTAGAATATATGTGTGTTTGTTCGTGAGTGCATGTGTGTGTTGGTTTTTGTGTGTTTATACATATTTATACCCAACCACATGTATAAAATTTAAAATATAATTAATATCTTTGCAACTTTATTAAACCAATAGTATAGTTTATTAAAGGTATACCAAGAATATCTAGATAATTATCAAAAAATCATCTTTCAATTCAAACAGCATCTTTCTGTAATTAAATATTAATATGAAATACAAATATCTAATAACGCTTGTCAAAAACAAAAAAAAAATCATGTTTAAGTTAAAATAAGATTAATTTTACTTTCAGAATATATTCACATTTTATTTATAGTATATTTATATATATTACAGGTTTCAGCCAATAATACATATAAAAAGTTAATAATGCCCGTTAAAGGTATTTATTTCATTATTATATTATTATTAACTTAAATTAAATATAGTTAATGAGAATAATTTATTTAACCCAAAAATATGCAAAGTATTTTTTAGACCACAATACAAACTTGTTTATAAAGCAAAATAACTTCTTTGATAAACAAAATAAAAAATATTTTATATTCACATCTTTCAACTTATCTAAAATAATTGATAAAACTTTTATTTTATAAAAGATTTATATTATTTGAATTCATGAAGATTTTAATGAATATTTGCATATGTAAAATATAGATATGATACAAAAAAACAATTCCAATTTGCGGTAAAATTGGAAATGTTTTTTCTCAAATTAAATGTAAGCAATAAAAATATGAAAAAACATTAGTTCAATTTATGCATGGATTCGCACCAGTCGTTATGATATATTTATGCACCGACGTGCACTGCAATGCAGCATGGTAATAGATTAAATATAAATGGTACGACACTAAACTAAAGCGAACCCGTAATATTTCTTATTAAAATAATTAATTCAATAATAAACTTACCTTCAAAGACATATTGATTGACAACGAGCTCCTCAAAACACTACAATATTAACAATAAATTGCATCTCATAATAAAATTGCGCTGCAATATTTAACTGTTTATTTAAACACAAACATAATATTGTACTACCTTCGAATTAATTAATATTACGTAATGTAACAATATACTGATTTATATCACTATAACCGTGTATATAAATATAGGTTTTAGATCATGAACCGCGAGCAGACGAATATTTGATTAAATATCAACTGAGACATGTGAGCACTCAGCGCCGGTCGCAAAAGCGATAAATTTTTTTCCCTCGTCGGCAGCTGGCGCGCTCAAATGTTAATACATGACAGCTCTCCGTAATGTTGCCGTGCTACATATTTCAATGTCAAATATATAGAACTTGGTGGTTACTTTCTTATAATCGTTTAATACAAAAATAATATTAAATTTAATGTAATTATCAATTCATGCAACTTAGTATATATTATAATAATATTATATCATGCTACTACAAGTACTATAATAAGTCTATGTATATATATATTAATACTATATATTTATGCCACTAGATGTCACTTTTACTATATAATTACAACATGGTTCGTTATTCTGAAGAAAGATGACTCTTAATTAAATTTGATGAATAAATGAATATTATTTTTTATCACATATGTTGCCAATAAGCAGAAGAATTTATAGGGCAGTATAGACAAAGTAAGAAGAGAAACTCGATAAGGTTTTAAAAGTAACCAAAAATAAAAATGTTGAAGTAGATGGCCTTTTTTATTGAAATAGTACAAGAGATATTAACAATGTATTTTTATCTTAGGTCAACAGTCATGAGGTGTGTCTGCACAGCTCGTAGCGCGGTGCGTGCGTCGTAGCGCTCGGCGTGCGCGGCGGCGAGGTGTCGGCGCAGCGCTGCGGCACGGTCGGTGCTGAAGGCGCAGGATGTGGCGCGGCACGAGTACAGCGGCAGCCCGCGGTGCTGCGCGCTGCGGACCGCGTGTTTACGGAGATTCTCCTGTATGAATTGTCGTGTACATTTAAGGCTGACTCGTAACATAGTTTTAGTATCCCAATTTGTATTGGGAATTTGCGTCTGTTTCAATATCCGGCTGCTCTGAATCAAAATAGTGAATCGTATCGAATTTTTAAAGTGCCAGAAGTGCATTGATCTTTGGATAAGCAGCTAAATCGTCTAAAGTTTAAAAAGAAATTAGCGCATGTAGGCCCTTAGAATTATTAATATGCAAAAATAACATATTATTATAGTTGTCTCCAAGGCGTGAAAGACAGGGACATGGGAGTGAAAGTATTTGACCCTAAGGTCAATTGCTTGCTATATGCAGATGATGCAGTGCTCATTGCAGGCATTGGTCACCACTCTGAAAGATGGTTGTGAAAATAATGGTCTAAACCCGAATGCAGATAAGACGAAGGTTACGATATTTGAAAGAAATGAAGAAAGAACAGAATATAAGATGTAAGAGACGTGAATGGTAAGATAATAGAACATGTGAATGAAGTGATATATTTGGGAAGTATGTTTAGCAGAGACTTAAAGATACGAAATGAATGTGGAAAGGCTTATTGCTGCCGGTAACAGAGTCAACGGTGCTTTGACTGCATTGTTGAGACGGCGAAACGTCAGCATAGCTGCACGTTTGGCTGTACACAATGCAGTTTTGCTACCGACGCTGTTGTAATGCCTTACAACAGCTTAGCCCTACGTGGGTAACACAGAAGAAGAATGTAAGAAAGATGAATGCTGTGGAGATGCGATCTCTTCGCAGAATATGCGGAGTCAATCTAGCTGACCGAATTCTTAATGAAGAGAACCACAGAAGGGCAGGTACTAGCGACGATGTCACGGTGAGAATGAAGAAGAACTTGCTCAAGTGGTTTGGGCACGTCGAACAAATGACTAAAAAGAATGGTAAAAAAGATTTATGGAAAAGATTTATGTAAAGAAGAGACAGGGGGAGCCCTCGTTTGACCTTTAGAAACACAGTATCTATGATACTGGAGGAAGATCTTGTAAAAAGCATGACGACCCCCCGGAGGGCATGCATGAAGAGGTTGATGTCTGTGGCCGAGGGGAAAGTGGTATGCAGGGACTGTAGCATTTGGCGCTCCGTCGTCTCTAGCTACCCCGCAAGGGATATGGCGTGAAGATAAATAAATAAATAAATATTATTACAATATATATATTATAAAATGTAGATATATTTTAATTGATTGACAGGAAACTTGGCTACAATGGTATATAATATTTATAGTAATAATATGTAAACTTCTTGAATGTCTTACCAAACTACCGCAAGTAAAATCGCAATGAGGGCAAGCGTAGGGCTTAATTCCCTCGTGACAGAATAAATGTCTCTTCATATGACTAGATTTATCAGTTTTAAACTGACAGTGAGGACATTCGTATTGTTTTATACTTTCTCCATGTCCGCGACGATGCCTGGAACGAAAATAATTAATGTTATTAAAAGACATCGCGATTAACGCCATCTACAACAAAAACAGGAAATGAGGCATGCGTAGTCGCCATCTATGAACAAAATACAAGACTAAGTTTTAAGAAAGTTTTACTGTGTTTATTATTAGTACATGAACTATCTGATAGATGGCGGCACTTTAGTAAATTTCTATATTTGAAATAAATTGTTTTATTGTAATGTCTTTATGACCCGCATAACAAAATACTAAACAACTAAACTACTAAATTGACAGATAATTATTATTTATTTGCTACACGTACCTGGTGAGTTGCGTGACACTGGACGCGATGTAGGAGCAGCCCGAGTGAGGACACCGTCGTTCCACTCCCGCGCATGTCACCGCGTGCTGCGTCAACGCCAGTCTGGAAGTGTCATAACTATTTGCCTTAATAAATAACAATAATTCAAATAATATTAATTCATTAGCTAGTAATTGTAACATCTGACGTCATATGGAAGAAATACGTATGTTCGTTTTTAGCTTTATGTAGAAGCGTCCTTTTTGTTTATTATTGCAGATATGCTGTTTGATACTCGTGAAGGAGAAGATTGACAGATGGTGTTTTTAATAAATGCTTTTTTGTATGATAAAAATACAATAAAGTAAATTCCATTATAAATATTTTTTACCTTATCCTTCATCTCTAGTTTAAAGTTCTTTAATATCTTGAAC
Organism: Melinaea menophilus ssp. n. AW-2005; assembly: GCA_918358695.1. Classification (NCBI taxonomy): domain Eukaryota; kingdom Metazoa; phylum Arthropoda; class Insecta; order Lepidoptera; family Nymphalidae; genus Melinaea; species Melinaea menophilus. The sequence goes on from OU911043.1 coordinate 24,079,872, forward strand.
ATAAAGAGACATTTTTGGAATATATTTTAGATGTGATACAATCAAGTAGATCTAGTAAGCGAGTAATAAATACAGAGTTGGCGGTAATTACATAATTTCAGTCGGTCGAGCGACGGCGTGGACGAAGGAATTTCGTTTGTACTGGAATGTGACGTACGGACGGAGGCGTGTGAAATATACTTCGTTTTGTTAATTAATTGGTACTTTTTATTTGTTGGTAGAACTATAAAGAATATTATAGAATTTTACGGCGAATAATCATATTATTTATAAATAATATTTTTAGGTGTTATTGTACTTTGAATTCTGTGCTAAATGAGATTAAATTAAATTAAATATTTATTTATAGTTATTAAACGAAAAGCCATTCTAGTTACTTTGTTTGAGTCATCTGTAAGAGGCACGCTCACAGATGTATACATATATTTTTAATTGTTTTAATATATTTTTATCCTTCGAAAAACTAATGTAGATATTTAAATCAACCTCATTAGTATATATTTCAAAATAAGATATTTGTAAAATAGTAAAAGTTTATAAGTGTTATCGTGGAAGTTATTAGTGGTAATGCTAATGTTAGAACTGGCAACATAGTCATTGACAGTTTCGTGGCATCCGTTAGTCGGGCGTTAGCGCTCGGAGTGCATTAATGCAGGCACCGGGCGCAATAATGCATAAGATATTACACAAGTTAGATCATCAACGGTGTTAGACTCCCTCAATGGCTCTACAATGTTCTAGATACGTTCAAAGTTCCCTAATGGCGGCGTTGACTTGATTCATGCGGTCTGCGGCTACAATTACAGCTCATGGTTATGCAGTTTAACGGAAAATAATATTTGTTTTTGTTCTTACTTCACGACTAACAATCCTTTGTTTTATGTTTTTTAAATTATATAGCAGTAATACCGACTGACACATTACATTGCAATTTACGAGATATGACGAATACTTATACTAGTGACATTTAAATATCAATAAATGAATGAATGAATCAGCAAATATTACACACATGCGTGCAATAAAATAAACGTCCAAGTCTAAACATCACACTAATATTTTGATATTTAAATTAGGCATCCGGAGGAATTTATTATAGTCGGGTATAAAAACATCAACTGGCAACACCGGTTAGGAATGTATCAAAGCGGGTGTCAAATTATGTTTCCCGATATTTGTGAAGGAGTTGTGTGACACGTGACAAGAGCGCATCCGGGACGTTATTGCCGCGAATTGATGTTGACATCGCAACGCTATGGTTATTTTTGTACGAGATAGATCATTGTATGTTAGTTTAGTGACGTATTAATCATTTTAACCAAATATAAAATCATGTGTCATATAACTAAAGTTATATTTACCTTTTCCCAAATTTTTTGTTGCACTTCGGGCACTGCAGGAGACGGCCGGGTGTTGTATCGGCTTCGCTTGGCGCCGTCGTCAGCGGAGTCTCCAGATGAGCCTGGAGCGGCTCCGTCCCCTCGCTGTGTTCTGTCCTGGTGTGATTCGCCAAACTAGACTGTCGGGTGAAATTTGCACCACATATTGTACAAATAAACGGCCTTTCAAAGGTGTGTTGCCTCAAATGCAATCTTAATGATGGTTTAGTGAAGGTCTTTGGGCAAAGCGGGCATTTGTACTTTTTGACTACTTTTTTTGTTTTGGTAGTGTCGGTAATCGGTTCAGAGTGTAGGACTTCATGAAAAAAGCACTCTGCTTGAGAATCGGTTGAGAATAGACACTGGCTGCAGTTCCACCTTATAGGTGATTGGGCAGGTTCAGGCTTTTGTAACTTGCAGGCGTTGGAACGAATATGCCGTGATACTTCTTGAGAGAAAATAAATGCCTCTCCACATTTGGGACATCTAAAAGAAACAAATTAATAATTCCGTAAGCGAATTCAAATCTTAATATTGGTATTACTATAAGATTTACTTTATTGACTTACTTTTTCTTTATACTCGGATGCACTTTTTGTATATGGTCTCTAAGCTCTAAAATATTCTTTAATATTATATATTGAGGGCAGTAGGGACATCTCTTTGTTATCTTTTTAGTAAGTAATCCACGTTCTTGTAAAATTTCGATTCTTTTCACCCTGTGCTCCATGGATTGTCGATGTAATTTGACTTCTTCGTTAGAATCAAACATAATCGAACATACGAGACAGAAGTATGCTTTATCATGATGTCTGGATTTAAGATGCGCTGCCAAAGATACCGAGAACTTAAACTGTTTCTTGCAGTGATGACAACGATGAAGTTCTTGGTGCATATCGGTAGCTGTGTAAGGAAGTTCGTGTCCTGTTTTACGGCAATGGTATTTTACTTCTGCATTGTAACGAAAAATTAATTGACAAGTTTTACATCTGACTATAGTTTTTTTGCGTATAATAATAGGCATTGATCTATTTATCGCTGCAACAACTTCTCTGTGTTCGGTACTCGACATGTGCGAGAACATTTCTTCGGTTGTTTCACAGTCAAACTTACAAAAGGAACACCAATATTTACCATCCATTGATGAGGTGGTGTTCTTGTGGTCTTCTGAAGTCCAATGTTGCATAAAATTTGAGAGCCAATTTGTGTAAAACTTGCATGGACTGCACTGAAATGGAGCCTGATGGACGATAGCATCCATGTTGTTGAGAATTAATTGTTGATATAAATAATTCTTTGTTACTGTTCCTTTCCTAAAATGATAGTGGGATATTAAATGTTTTCCCATTAAATGTCTTTTGACCCGTGTTTTGCATCCCGAACATTGAATAAAGCAGGAAGTTCTCTTTCTTTTCTTTTTATTAATCTTAATGTTAAGTTTTGGTTCTTTCTTGGTTCTCTTTCTGGGAGGCGGTGAATATACAGCACTAACGAACATAGAAGCTCGAGCTGATCTCGGCTTCGAGGGAGAATTATTAGTAGAATTACTAGTAGGTACCAAACTTCCTGAAAACTCTAACTCATGTTCTGGTTGTACTTTTCGCATATGTAAATTCGACTTCAAATGTTTTTCATATATAGCTCTAGAACCGAGTCTTCGGTTACAAGGACCACACCAATATTGGACTGATCCTTTCGATTGAATCGTAGTTTGCATTATTTGTGTTCTTTCATTAGCACCTGGGACCCATTTTCCTTTGGTATGTTCTGGTGGTGGAGCGTCATAGTCATAGTCACGGTCCATCTGTTCTTGCTCTTCTCTAGCATCCCAGTCTTGTTCCGGAGACGCGGGTCGCCATTTTCCTCCAGTATAGTTCGGCGGCAAGGTCCATGACTCTTCATCAACCACTATTTCTTCTTCATCTTCATCATCCGAAACATTTGATTCTTCTGAGTTTTCTTCCTTGTAAACATTAAAATCGCATATATTATAAGAGGTGCTGGTTTCTTTTTTAACAGACCCGCTGATATTAGCAACAGCATTGATTAATTTAGTCTGATTATCCTCGTTGCTTCCTATCCTTAAACTGTGACCACCGATCCAATCTTCACCTCTCAAATTACTTTCAATAGGACTTATCCTCGGTATTTCTCTAGATGTGGATGCAACATTCAATGTACTCTTTTTATCAATACAAGTTTTAGTGACCGGTGTGGGCGGCGTTAATCGTGATAATGGTGATCTTTTTACACTGCTTTGTAGCTCTAAAGACTGGAAGAACACATCAGCTCCAAGGCTGTAATTTGAATCTATCGGATCAATAGAAGCGGAATCCGGTTTCGAATCAATTTTTCTCTTACGACAACCTTGTTTTCTATGTTTAACATAGTTGTCCAGGCCCATAATGGTGGCATTGCACTTAATGCACAGATGGCTGTCATCATCGTCATCGTGAGGCGAGAGCATCTGAAAATTGAAGCATAAAACTTGAGACAAAGATCGCTGACAAGATTGATAGTCGGGGCGGGATGGAGGGAGGGTCGAGGGAGGGTGGTGACATCGTCGCGGGGTGGAAATAACTCGTTAATCGCGTGGTGCATAGATATTAAGCGGTGACGTCTCGGAGGTCGTCACAGCGAACTGGGGCATTAAATACGCTTAGAATTATTTAACTACTGAATACCTAGCCGTTTCGTGATGGTCGATAATGTATGCAAGTCACTACAGTCTCATTACGGTGAAACTTTGTTTTGTCATAAAATAATATTTGCATAGAACTATCTATTACGCCATTACCATTAGTAAAGTTGAATAGGAATGTCACTGTCGAGAAACTAAATAAGGAACTGCAATATGACATGATATAAATATTGGAACGGTTTGAATGTGACGGTTATTATAGGATTGCGGTGTTGGTGGATAACCGAAGGACAAGTCCGAGGTGAGAATCAAAGGGTCATTAATAATTCGCCGTTCACCTGTACGGTTACATCGCCGCTCTACTACACTTTCACGACAATCGTCTGGGAATTAGATCGGAAACTAATCTCTGCTTAGTCTTATAGTATTTGTAATCAAACGAAACATGTTTTGATTAAACAATATCAATATGATTCAAGAGTACAATATTGCGAAAAAAGATGAATATAAAACAAAAACATTTCCTTTGTAATACATTTTACTAATAGTATATAATTACAATGTATTTTTGTTATTAAAATAGAGTAAGTCAATCGTCCCCGCGCCGCCCGTCGCCATTGTGGATGACAAACAAGTGACAAGTGACAAGTGACAGCTAACAAATGGCCGCGGATGTCGCCAGCGTGTTGTTAATGTCATCATTTTCATTACATCGTTCGGGGAAGTTTTTAATTATTCGCGACCTTCACCTTGTTTTATTGATTATTTATTACATATAGTATACAGCACATAAATATAACAAAGAAGATATGGTTTATCGAGTTAATATTGTTGATTTCTTTAGTGCATACGGATAACCATGTCAAAAAAATAGGGATCCTTTATCAAAAATTAAAATATTTATATAAAAAATTGTCATAAAATCAAGCAGCATTATTAATCTGCGACCCCATCTTTTGTGTATAAGTGACTAGATTATTTTAATTTATTTTTACTATTTTAATTTATAATTGAATACCTGCATTAAATTTAACTTAAAGAACCTTTGATATTTGGATTTCCACGGTCTTTCAAGGAACATAACATTATATAAGGAGATCAACTGCATATGAGAATTTTTCATCTACATTAATTTAGATTTTTTAAACACCTTCTGTTATGATAAAACTTCTTACAATTTTAATATGAGAAAGGGCGGGGAAATACTGATATTTCGTAACGTCGAAAGGATGTAAGAGAGATGAAATGATATTCAAAAGATAAATAAGTCTCGCTAACTCTTTCACTCTTTCAAGTAATCGGTATTAATAAAAAACAATTTCAAGTTTTCATTTGAATTATAAGAATTCTGTGCAAGATATCTATTATTTTCTTTTTACAAACGTATATACTTCAACAATTACCTATTATAGCACTCTAGGTATTTTTTATTATCTATAATGAACCAGTTTAAGAAAAAAACAAAATACAAACACATATGTAATATGTGTGTGTGTGCGCGACGTCCGTCATTCACGTGTCCGCGAAGTGGACGCCTCGTACCTAACGGCGTGCTCGCGGTTCGGCAAAAAAATTTCAAAAAATATCCACACAAAGGCACAAACGTAGTAAATGTTAGTGGTATTATGTTGTTTAAATTTGGGATTTTACAATGTTATTTAGGGTCTGTGCAATATAAAAATTCCTTCCACACTCTTCTATCATTCGTTAACAACGGTGACTTCTTCGCCCTGTCATTTTTCACAATTCACGGTTTTTTCGGTTCAATCAGCTTTTAACAATAATAACAATCCTGAATCCACATTCATTCTTAAAACTCTTCTCGTTACATACTTTCTCTCTTTCCACATTACTCGACCATACCGCGTATTTATAACAAAAGATAGAAAGAAAAATAAGTATCGGGATACATTTAAAATATAATGAGAATTATTGATTTGAAACAAAATGAATATTATTAAAGTAAATATAAGTCCAAACCGGGAGCAGGGCGCGTCGTCAAAGGCTGTCGTCCTAATAACGACGTCGGCATCGATCGCGCCAACCCTCACCTCACTACAGAACAATGGACAAGTGCAAAGAAGTATTTGAAACTTTAATTGTTTTATATCACATGTACACACATACAGATCTATATATATATATATGTATAGTATAATATTTTAAGTATTTTCAAATTTCCATAACTAGATAAATTAAAACGAACTAGTTGATTAAGTTTCCGAATCCGTTTCTCAATTAAAGATTTACTGAAAATTGATTCAATATTTCATACGGACAGACATTTAATTAGACTTTATTTGATAAACTGTGTATTACTATATACATACATAAATAATAATTTATTTAATATATCTCTCGGTTTAAGTTATTATCAAAATTGTTCTTTATTTCAATATAATGATAAATTAATAACAATTCTTGCGATTACAATTTAAGTATATTTTAAGTAGATTATTTTAAGACACTAGCTGAGCATACGACTGCGTTTGAATGATTTTTAAAGTAGAATTAATCTAAATTACTCCTTGTAACATCTATACGGGAGTCCCGTGCAGATATTAGCCGGACGGACGGACAAAAAAATATATTTTTTACGTAAGTACCGTATATGCATTTAGAAAATATATTTATTTAGATACAGACGGACACTTGAATGTTACTTATATGTATATATTATTAGAGTATCGAGGTACATTTTTGCGGCGGCCATAAATCCTTTGCCCCGCCTAAATCTAATGGAAATTATAATTGATATCCTCCCAACTAGACGATCAATGCACTGCGAGAGTGTACTGGGTACTGGGTACTGGGTACTGTGTACTGTGTACTCGGCTATTGGCTATTTATAATTGATTTGATACGCGGCTAAGTATTTCAATTAATATACACACACATATATATATATACACACACACATTGAGGTAATATTTATTATTACGAACATAATGGGAGGTTGACAGAGTTATTTTATTATAATAAATATACTAATAGTTCTCTAAAAATATATATTTTTACACATAATTTGAATTTTATTATTATTTTTTTTATATTTGATTATGAGCTGTCTTAATTATTAAGCCCTACAACAATAATTACTATATATAATATTGATAACTGTAGACAGTATTACAGATTCAAATCATACGAAATATAACCTGCCCTCTCACCTCTGAGCCAGACAAGGGCACAGAGTAACACTCTTAAAATGAAAATGCCGAAATAACGAACTTTATAACAATCTATTATTTGTTAATTTACATATTATTATATATATCTTAATTTTATTATTATTATATATATATATATATATATATATATATTGATACAGTAACTGACAGACTTTTACCATCTCAAGTTAATCTTAACGTATCTATCTTTAGTAAAGTCACCGGACGACATATGTATGTATCCCGCTGGGTTTCTTCATCGGACACTACTACGGTTGGGAATTTGAAATATTTGATTATAACACTTATTAGATCTAACTTAGTTATTTTATACAAAATTGTGATAAAATTAATAAACCTGATCCTGACCTAAATTTACTATTACTACTGCTAAAGTTGAATGCAATGTCGAATTTTCAATCGATTATTGTATCTGTAATCGTAATTACTATGTACAAATTAAATAGTTATTTAATCAATTTATACAATACTCGTGTTAGTAAATAAATTAGTGGTTATAACCTTAACAAAGCACACATCCTTTAAACCGATGCTTTCTCAGTAACTAGCGGGCACTGGGCGAATTTATATATGAGATGTATATCATATATACAATGGCTTGAAAAACGCGCCTATCCATCATTGGTTTACTGAACCGGCCATCATTACTCCACGTCACGACTGCAGCAAGGGAACGAATGCCCGCGCGTGCGCTCGTTAAATCAACCAATCAGGGCGCCGCTCGGACGCACCCTGCCGCGTTCTTTATAACGCATGCGCTTGGATATATCGCGTCACTAAAAAGGGCTTTTTACAAACGTATCTCGTATTCGTCATCGTTAAGACTCCAATAAATATATTAAAACTTATTTATATACACTTGACACGGATTTGTGGATATTGATGTGTTTTTGACCGGGACGTTAGACGCAATTATAAACTTTAATTTGAATGTCGTTAATGTCAGTATTGCATGCGTCTGTGATGAGTTATTTTTAACTTATTGGGAGATGAAAATTAGAGTTAATATTATTCATGGTCTTAATACGATACGATCCTTATACTTACATGGATGAAAGCTATTATTTTTGACAAACGAAAGAATTATTAGATGGATATCCTGGGGTTTTTTAAATCATCTCTGATGTTATTGTCTTATTTATAAACCCTATGAGTTAATCAGAATATAATAGTTATTTAACATCTGTATGTTCATCATTATTATAAAGTATAGCATTTTAAAATGTCTACTTTATTTTACTGTCAAAGTATAATTCAAATTATTAGATTCCTTTGACGTAATTAAGATTTCTATATTCTTATAAAATGACATGATTTATGATTCAATGCTTCGTCTTGAAATATAGCAACTCCAAGTATAGGAAGTAATTAAATTAATCGTTGCAATTTATTCATACAATAAATACATTTATTAGATTGATCAGGTTTATTTAGTTTTATTTTAGTATATTGAAATACATACACCAGCCCGCGGCATTTCCCACCATCCGAAGTCAATCAAACAATGTATCCCGGTTATACCCTGTGACGTCATAAATCAGGACTCCACAATAAAGTCGAAGATTTCAATTAAACATAAATCTCGCCTGACGCCCGCTAATGGAGTTGAAACTCGCTGTTCTTGAACGTCTTCGATTATACTTAGTTTGTCCGTGTGTATTTAATATTAATAACTTTACCTACAGTTTATGTTTATGTAATATTAAATATTAGACAGTTTGAAAGTTCTATGGGAGTTTGTGACTATTAAAGTTATTAATTGTGGACTATAATATGTATAAAACATATATCATATATATTGTATATAAAATGTAATTGAAATATAATAATCTGTAACCAGATAATAATTAAAATAAATAAAATAATACATTACATTTATTAAAATTTCTATAAGTATATGTTATATATAGAGTAATTTATTATTTAATTATTTAAAAAAATATAAAAAAAGGACAAAAAGTGTTCTAGCAGAGCGTGGTTTCGATCCACGGACCTCTGGGTTATGGGCCCAGCACGCTTCCACTGCGCCACTCTGCTCTTGTTGGATTTGATGAAAATGTCAAACTAATGACTCAGTATATATTCTATAAATACGTAAACAATTCCTAAGATAAAACGATGCTACTGATAAGATTTTATGATATTATTTATAATAACCTATTTAAAATAAAATATAATATATGAGTGAGAGATTTTAAAGACTATAATATTATCATAAATTTTAAAATGATTTTATATTTAAATATAAATATCTTTAAAATAATAAAATATAACATTGTTTATTATATTAAAGATTAGCGTTACGATCATTATATTTTTTAATAAAACCGATTTTTAAAGTTAGCAACAAAATGTCGCCACACGGCATTGTGTGCAATCTTTAATTTTGAACGTGCAATAAAATAAAAAGCGTCTATATTGTTCAGACGCGGCGTTGACGTGCTTATTAAGAGGGAAAATTGAAAATTTACTTGCTATATGATTGGCAAGGGAATATTAGCTGGATGCAATTTTACCCGCTTTGTTTACGTTTTTAATGGAAACTCTCGCCTGACGTTAATCCATCATTTTGGCGCCAAATCGCTAATAATGTGTGGTTATTATTTATAAAGGTGAGCGTACGCGGTCGGAAATACTCATTCATTTATTGGTACGTATATTTCTTTTAATACATATTTTATCTACTTGCTTAGTAAGATTTTTTTATCTTATCTGTATTTTGTATTTTAGTTACTAGATGGCGTTAGTTGTTACAATAAAACCTGTGTTTAAAAATTATGATAATTAGCATATACGAGAAATAAAAATATAGGTTATAAATACAATAATACTTATATGTATATACATATTATACTAACTTAAACTATTTTAAAACATTATAAATAAGCATTACATAACACAATAGTTAATAATACCCATCTCCGTGTGTGGGACACACATAAACATCAACACAGGTAGGCGTCGCCAGCGCCCCTAGCGGCGAGCCGCAGCTGCGTTTCCCCAATAGCATTATTATCTCGTATTTCCAATATTTTCACCATCTCATTACTCGGCGATGACGTCGCTAATCCGTCGGGAGACGCGTCCTAATGGAAGTGATCATGTGTATAACATATTGAAATATGACGTATTACAACCCCGGGGACACCGGCTCGATGAACGTAACAAAACAAAACGATATAAATCATACGAAGAAGAAATGCCAATAAATATCGCGTCGAAATCCAATAATTATGAGGCAATGAGCCGACCGGCCACAAATCAAAGCGGACGGACGCGCATACTAATGTCTTATCCTAACATCAGATTAAAAACATCAATACTTGTCAATAGAGGTCGCCTCCCACGTAATTATAGCCGGCAATATCCCGGGAGGCTGCGGCGGACGGGCCATAGTATATCATATGGGAATAATTGAAGGAATCGATTAAATGAAGAGTATTAATTGGTGATGCGCCCGCGCCGATCACATCGCGCATGCGCAATGCCCGATCTTGATAATGCAAGTCTAGCTTTTATTTTAAGACCTATTAAACATCGCGCACAATGGATTAAATGTTTTATAGTTATAATTACAACAGTCATGTCTTTAGAATATTATCATCAAAATAATCGTAAAGAAAACAGATTAGTTCTCAAAAGCCGTTGTACTTGGTTCCTGAAATTTTCTATTAAAACTAAATTCAATATTAAATAGCAAAGAGAATATTCATAACTTTTTAATTTGTCGTTTAACGAAACAGCATTCCCCATTAACACGTTTAATACTCGATTTAAAAACCTAACAAACAAATATATGTAAATGCGACTCTGAAAAGGCGGCAATAACCTTGCAAATTTCGAATGCACGGCTTCTGTATCAAAATGGCCCTTACTGCGAGGTAATAGAGTCGGGTATTGCGAGTTGGGGTGAAGTGGCACGTTCAGAAACTGCTTACACGAATTAGCGCACCAAAGGGGGAGAGGGGGGGGTTAAATTAGAAAACTCTCCCCGTTCCGCATCGTTCCGCACGTCATAAACTGACAATTTACGATAACTCCCGGATTAGCCTGTTTGTCTGTTATGCATCTGAAAGGGAAGATGGGGAGAAATTGTTTAACATTTGCATTCGCGAGGCCATCCCCAATCCACGGATTGATCAGTTTGTTTTTCGCACTTCCTCTGAACTAAAATGGAGGTCACAGAATGTTTTCATATTCACTAAGGTACCAGTGGCCGGGTATCTCTTGTATCTTATGTATGATAATCTATTTTCGTCTGTATGAAGATTGTTTATACATCGCTACTTTTGTAAACACTACTTAATAAATAAAATCATTCATAAAGGCATCATACAATTAGATCAAAATAATCCTTTACATTACGTAGTAAATTCGTCTAAATAAAGTAAATGTAAACCAAGGTGTTTTATTATCAAATTAATTTGACTACAAAGTCGTTTGGTTTGTCCTCGTCTATGTCCGCCATTAAACGTTATGGGGACCATGCTTCATAAGAGGCCGTAAAAATTAACAACACTCCGCGCCCGGCGGGACAGATTTCAAAAAATCCTATTCTATATATTGTCATGTTTATTTTGTTTTATGTAAACAAAACTTTTTGATTTATATTTACGATAGAGTTTGGGACATTTCTCTGTAAACAACGTGGATTATGGTAACAGTTTTATTACAAAAGTGAATTATTTCAGTTATTAAAGTGTTATTATAAACAATTTTGTTGTATATCATTTTAATAATGTATATCAAAAAATTGTTTATTATTATCAGATAATCCATTTTTGGTGTAATTGAATGAACATGTAAAGGTAACTATAGTTAATCTAACTGTAGTTTTAAGATTATGATTTAGCAAATCTGGAATTGTCTGATAATTAAGGTGAAGGTTGGTCACCGCGTTGCTAATTTCTTAGGGTGACCACGACCTCCTTAAATAAATGTCGTGCTAAAAGAAAATCCACGAAATCTTCACGATTAACATAAAAAACATCTAAACAGACCGACGGAAGCGAGATCTTCCTTCCGCAATATTTGTGAAAAAATTACATGTTTCCGTCCGACATTTTGTCTAGAGCGCGCGAGCAAAACAAAAGTAACTAATGTTAATTACAGCGCAGAGGAAATAAAACTTTAAATTATTAATGAAGTAACATCGTCGAAGGAATTGTCTTTCTTCTTTGGTTATTCAGTTTTTTATTCTATCAGGTCTATTAAGTTTTTTTAATCTTATATATTGTGTGCGTTACGTAATCGGGTCACTACATCAGTTTATTTGGAAATAATATATAGTAATCTATTTATTTTCCAAACAATGTATGATTAAGTTATAAAATGTTGAATTTTATTTTCACTATTCTCTTTGTGTATACAAAATAACTACGGATAAGATAAAAAACAAACCCTTAGTTCAGGAGTCAGATTGCTCAGATCTGGCATTAAGTTCTTATTTCTTTTGTGAGAACAAAGAAACAGTAGACAAAGTCTTACGCAACTGTGAAAAAGAAAAGACCTTTTGATTATCCTTCTTGTATTAAATAGTTGTAATTGTTTTCTTTTTTTATATATTTAATAGGATATTTATTATTTTTTATTACCTAACAAATTGGCAATATTTTTTCTTAAAACGAGGTTTGAGAGTTCTTATTGAAAATTTTAATTAAAAGCGAACGCCGGGACGAGCCGCTGGAGAAATCATATAACGGCTAGAAGACACGTCGCGTCGTTAAAATTTAGGAATAATTTCACCCGCAGAAAACCCTCCGAATTCAAGACATCTGTTCCAAATCGCAATAAAAGTAGACGGCAGCAGAAACATAGAATTTTATCACGGCCCTGTCCATCATAAAGCATCCCTCTCGGAGGGGAGCATAAAAGTTTACAGGCATTCGGCTAATAAATCGCGTCAAATAAATAAGTGTTGAGTCGGTTGGCGGCATATTGATTCGTCATTCGCCTTAGAGCGGGGAGGGGGACGCGGTGGTCATAAAGGTGCGTAATGGCCGCCGTCGGAAGACAGCGCAGTGCCGCGCATCGATTAGCGTTCAACTCGCGCCAGCCGCCGACGCAACGAACACTTCACTGCCCACAAATAATCTTTACCCTGCAACCTTAGACTCGAAAGATCTCGAACGTTCCCCAATACATAAACACGCGGCAAAATTTAGATTTTTAAATACAAACCGTTATTCTAAATCACGACACCGTCGATAGATGGCGCTGGTTGTTAGAAACTGATCTAGCAATTAATGCTTAATAGTTGTATTGTCATAACTCAAGTATAAATCATACATCATATTAGTTATTACCGACCTGTCGGGTTGAGCACAGACACGTCAAGCGCTGCTTTCTGTTTATTAATACAGTTGCGTGTTCCGTTGTTCTAAATCTTTGCCGATGGTAAAATATAAGAAAGAATTTTAATAAACGAATTGTACTCGGATATTATTACCTTATTGATTATTCAATATTCAGTGTATCATTGTGACGTATTATTGTCGTAAATTATAATATCATTATTGTCGGAGGACTGTCTCAGCGTCTCCAATAACAAATAACAGATTTTACATCGCGTACATACAGGCTGCTGCGAAATATGATATTGGCATGTATATTTATATTATTTATTTATTAATATAGTAGTATTTTCTAAGGTTTATTGCATATCATGGACCAAGTATTCTTAAACGTATTGTTAAAAATGTTATATCTATTAAGAACTTGTTTATAAATTGATTATTGGATACTTACTGAAAAATAATTTAGATGTTTTTTTAAAGATTTTTATCTAATAGTAAATAGTTTTGATATAAGGATGTTGATATCTGTGATCAGATGGAACACCCTGTGCATGGCCGGGACTCGAACACCAGTCCCCGACTTATTGCCGCGCGTTCGTACGTTGATTAAAATCTCTCACTACATTCACACAAAGCTTTACTTTGATATATTTATAAATCTTATGAACCGTCTGCTTCGACTTGACCCGACGACCGCCAGGCGATTATGACCGCTAATACATTGATATTGGGTATTAATTACCATATCACGGCACCGAGACCTGCCTACCACCTGTCAAGTGATATATTGGCTTTAAATAACATATCTTATTTATGTTGAATCGGAAACAAAATGTACAAAAAGGTTTTATTATAAATAATCGAGCGGAGCCGAGTGGGAGGACGACTGAATTTGTACTCAGCCGTGTATTACAACCTGTCTGTTTGTACGTCACTAGATGTAGACAAATTGCACGTTTATTAACCTTTACAAAGGCAATTATATATATATGTCTATATATTAACAAGTGAAATATATACCAATTCGAAGACTCCACGTGGGTAGATGTAATGAGGGCTGACAAAACTACATGGACACTAAAATAATTTTATGTCCCGCCATTGACAATTACTATGTATATAATACCATTCCTGCTCCTTGTATTTATAAAATGTTCTTACAAAATATTTTGTATTATTTATACATGAAGGGTTTATTACAACTAAATAATCCACTTGAGATGTCACTCGCCCACACTCTTAATAAATGCTAAATAAACTATTTTATTTGCGACGAGAATATGCAAGGTCTTTATATGACAGGTTAGTTAATAATTGCGCTACTAGATGGCGCTGACAAATGAATCAGACGACTTAATAACAAAAACATTTTAAAACAACCATTATACTTTATTTTATTCTATAATTGTCTTTAAGAACAACATTTATACAATATATATTAATTTATCCATTATGTACTCGTTTTTTTACGTATTTATATATTAATATGGTGATATATCACCCTTTTTGGTAACCATAAAAGATAATTCAACACAGAGCGAGTTCCACCAGTCACAGTCTATGACACTCGCTAAATCTCTCGGAAGGCGGTCTTGTGGATCGTAAATTATTATTTTGTAAATAAAAATAATGAAATATAAAAAACCGGCCCGCGCCGGAAACATTTGTCCCGCGCGTCACTTTTAATCCGGTACATGTGATTTATTATTAATTAGTGTATTATTCTAATGGATAGCTCTCACTCTATTTTGAATCTGAATAAGATGATGTAATACTAAACGGAGTCGCGAGTTTATATAGGGTCAGTTCACACAGCAATAGAATATCATTATCCAATCTACAGCGCGCTAAGTCACCTAGCGTTCTAACAACTCAATGAAAATGCAAAGTGAGCTTGTGATTGGTGGGTTAATTGCGTCTGGTGATAAATCGTACGCTTAAAATTGCATAACTAAGACCATAACAGATCATATTTCGCACGATAGTAACCAAATTCTTTTCACAGGCCACTATTATGCAACCACTCGTAAATCTGTCTCAACTAGACGTGCGTAATCTGCCTTTTATGACGAGTGATGCATTATTCCTATTGTTTGACACTCATAAATTACGTTTTTTTTAATGTTTTTTGTTCTCAAACTACTCATGGGGTCCTTTTGGAATCCATAATGAATTTACAGTTAGAAATATTATGTTCTGGGTAGTTTAAAAATGTTTTTGGGTTTTTATGATTATAATTATTATACTTTTAATGATAAGTAATTGGAGTGCAAAGTGCCGAAATACTCCAATATTAAAGTGTAGTGGTGTGTGTGTCTGTGTGTGAGACCTGAATGAATATATGTGTCCAATTAACAGACCGACATAACTTACTAACTAAGACCACCAAGTCACACTTCTTCTAGAGATAATGACAAACAATAGAGAGCGTCATGTCTATAATAATATTAGAAAGAGAAATTATATGACTGTATGTTTGTGTGTATTGGGTAATATAAAATACTGGAACGATTTTAAACTTTTCTCCTATAGATAGCTGTGTTAACATTTAGTAATATATCTAGTTTTTATTCCCACGGGCTCGGGACCTACGCGAGTGAAACCGGAGTCAGAAAAAGCGAAACAACGAAAAGTAACATAAACATATAATAATAATATATGTATTATGCGAATGTCAGTTAACTACTTAATCGATTACATTCGTTCATAAAAATTATCCCACAAGTATCCAAGGTATCGAAGTCTTAGATGCCCTTCCCTAACAAGCCCTCTTATAACTCGGAAGAAGCCAAAAAATTCTAGTTAGTAGTAGTTATTCAAGATAATATACTTTAGGACTTGGAAATAAAGTCTTCATTTGACCATCAAAATACAACCAATTATGACATCGTTTGATGGCGTTCTTTTAAAAAATACAAAATGTCAGATTAAAGTTCTAGAAATTTCGTCAACAGAAATGACGTTTAAAACTCCGTCCGAAAAAAATATATTTGGTTTTCACTTACAATATCAACAATATATTGTAGTTGTTGATTATTTTAATATTTGTATAATTAAAACATAACATTCTTAAGACTTATTGAACCACAAATAATATGCATGCATAGCAATAATCAAGGCTTTACTTTTTTAATCTAATTTGCATTTATTGCTCAGTTTTTATTGAAATTTCAAGTACAGAGTATAACAATCAACGTTTTGAAATAATTCAATGTTATACGATTTACTTATTTATTTATAAATGTATAATTCTATAACAAAATTTATTATGAGGCTTAAAAGATAGAAAAGTTTTTTTTGTTATTATATTTAATATAAAAACATATATATTTTAAAATGAAAATCGAAGTATTAGAATTGTTGTTTTTAAATAAAACATAACTGTTATGCTTCCAACGATAGTTTAAACTTCTTGTTACACAATGTAGGGTTTCCTCAAGTCGACTTGGCTTCTAAGATCTTAGTGACGCAACGCTACAGAACATTATTCATCTAACAGAACTTAAACATTTGAAGATATATAATATTTTAAGTACGTATTAAAATGCACATAGTATGTAAAAAAGTAGTTTTTTTTACTTTAATTTGATCGAAAAATAAAAAAATGTGTGATTAATACTTAATTTTAATAAAAATGTGATAATTTGTTATCTTAGTTGATCGACTCCGTTCTTATAGCTTCGTTGATTAGCGACATCTCTTAGAGGCCGAACGTAAACTACTTATATGTCAAAAGTTTTAGGTTATAAAGTAATTATTGTTTATAAACACATTCTTAAGCCCTCGCAATTTGTTTGATCCTAATAAATCGACAAAATACTATTTTACAAGTCTCATTAGAACAATACATTTGCTATTGCTACCATGTTTTGATAAAAAGTCAAAAGTACAGACGGCTAAAAATAGTTGTAGAAAAATGAAGATATCATAAATAAACAGTTATCTGCAAAATGTTACATGAAGAAAAACATTAAAACTAATGTAAACTTATCACTTACCAGTGTGTGTTTTGATAATGATGGATAATAAGTGCACTTGATAAGCAAAATTTAATACGCAAATAACACTGTGACTCAGCTCACCTTGCGTCTGCGGGACAGAGCGTTCCGAAGTTAGCCGAAGTTGCTCGAGGCCCGGCCCTCGGCGGCCCGCCCCCGGTTTGACGGATACCACTGACAGCAGACGCGCGGTATGCGTCCGATGTTTTGAACGCGTGGCGCGAAATACAATTCAGAATCAAACGTAATGATAACGAACTCCGAAGTTCGTCTGAATAACAGAATGCCTTGACATTGTAATGGTAAAGTAAAAAAAAAAAAAAACAAACATGGCTGCAATTTGTCATTTTATTGATAACATTAAATTATTTGTGAATATTTGTGTACGTGTTGAAATGATTGCGACATAAATATTATGATGGTGGTTGTGATGTATATTGAGGGGTAAATAAATTAAGGAAAATAAAAGGCGGATGACAAGTCCGAGTAACCGGTCGGCGGGAACTGAGCAGATTTAAATCGCTGAGCAGGTAAGTCGGACAATGCCCATCGAGCCACGATTCGTTTAATTAAACATGATAAATAAAAAACCCATAAGCAGACCATCGTACATTCAAGATCAGTTGACTGCATTATTTTGCTTTATGCGTTCGTTACTGTTCAGAGCGGGCACGATGTAGCTATATATTTTTTATAAAATCTAAAATGGACGCTTAGATTCAAAATTAATTATTGATTTAGATAATAATTATTATGTTACTTTCTATATTAGCTAATGATTTTTTTATATGGAAATATATGGAAATAAATGTTAGTAAAGGGATTCTTATAGAATATAACACCACACTTTTTGATTATTTATTAGCTTAACAATTAACTTATAAATAATTAAGTGAAACTAGTAATAAGAAAATTAAATCACATATTCGCTACAAAGAGACATCTTTCAAACAGAAATAACAATTATTATTCGCAAAATACATTGAAAACATAATAATTACGTTTAAAATATTACATACATTATAAAAACATTAACATTACTAAAAAGATCCACAGATGGCGCCACCTGTATCAAAAGGTTGTTCGCTGTCGCCGTTCAATTAAAACAACATATAAAATTAATTTGTTCATTAAAATAATTATAAAAAAATATTTAATTAAATAAGAAAGTAAATAAAATAATTTGCATTGTAATTTATAATGCATAACAGTTGAAATTCACACATCGTTTGTTACGCAGGTGCCGGGAACAAAGGAAGTCGTTTGTTAAAACAAATGTATATAAAACAAAGTATGTTTAGGGATCACACTAAACATATATTTAGTTATGTAAATAAACCTTAATAAAATATGTTAAGTTGGTTTGTGTCACGCGCGAGAGATGGCGCTACTAGTCTTATTTGCTAATATTTTTAATATACTTTATATTATCAAAATAATTATTTTTTCTAATATACGTCACATCATTTTATCAACTGGTAATATGTTTACATATTTATAAAATATAAATTTCTTCATTTGTTTTGGAAATGAAATTGATACATGCATTTTTCATATAGGAGTCCAAAAAAAAATAGATAAAAAAAAAACCGCCCTTAACATTATTTTTCGGGAAGCTAAAAATACATAACAAAATATTATACATATCCAAAAGCAACGTAACAACAAAAACAGACTAATTCATTAAAAGTTTCGGAGATATTGCCGTGGATAGTGGCAGCACTAACGGCCCGACAACGAGCCAACTTAGATTGCGAACGACGAAGATGGCCTTTTTCTCCATAACCTTATAATACCTATATATATTCCATTTTTTATGCTAAACAGTATTTTTTTAATAAATATGCAAGTTTTTGTATAATCAAGCAATATTTTATTAGAGTTTTTTCCGAAGAAATCATTTGAGGAAAATTACTATTAGTTAATTAACTGACTCACTGACGTTAAGTATATAAATTTCTTGAACTTTATGTAAACTAAAAACCATTTGAGGTCAATGACTAATTGACTGACACATCTCTTTCCTGGAACATGATATTCAAAGCATTCCAGGCGGATTAAAACAATATGATTTTAAAATATATCTCATCGCAATATATTTGGTGGATATCATAATCATGTGACTGATGCTTGATTGACGTTGATAAGCCTAAGGTCACCTGTCGCGATATCGGATCAAATTTGCTAAATATAACTCAAAAACAATGACTTTTATCACGGATAAGTGATATTTCGCTGTTTACAGATGTATGTCAATCAAATAGTGTTGTTTTTCAGTGACGTGGAAACTGATCTCGGCCTGAGATTGTTTTAATATTTTCTCAGTTAACTTTATCGGTGGTGTCGTGTTTATATTAATTTTGCCAATTACATGAAGGTATTATTATAGCACATTTGATAACAGTACATTGTACGTATGTAATTATTGTAATTATTTAATGATTTATTTGTGAAATAATGGTGATAACCAATACCCTGACAATGATTAATACAGCATGTGGGCTCTGCAACATATATATATAAATAAATTATAGTTTCAAAATTTATTAAAAAATCTTAGAAACAGTAAACGCTCAAGCATGTTTAAAATTCGGATTTTGATAAATAAATTCCACTTATTTTCCTATCGGGAGCTCTTAGTGGGCATTTTATTATAATGACCACCGGGGTGAGATTTAATCGACACGTCCGCTCCCGATGACAGATAGCAACGAAATGCGTTTAAAAGTTTTAAAGTATCGGCGTGCGGCGTGCGTGTGCGCATCGGACTATAATGAGCAGGTGCGTCGTATCGCGTCAACTTAGCGTCCCTAACCTGCAGCGATATAATTAGCTACAATTTTGTACAATGCATTATTCCATTTTAAAGTAATTTGCTGGTGTTTTTTTAAACAATGTAAATATTTTAATGTAATTAGTAGTTTAATTTGACGCGTCGTTATAAGAGCGTGTTTGTTAATAATGAAGAAGTTTATAGTAACAGTGTAAAATACGTTAACAAAGGGACTGTGCAATATTTATACTTATTGTTTAGTGAGAAGGGATGTTACTTAATTGTCTTTTTAGTATTAAAGTGTTATCCAATTAGTTAATGTCCTTAATATAAATACATTGCTATAAAGTATGTTTAACAATTTTTAAACTGGACATATTACCAATGTACGGATAAGCACGAATACTCTCGTGGTATACAATAATAAATACAGAAATTAGTTCAAAAAAGTAAAAAATCTATTATATTTTTGTTAGATTATATAAATATATATAACTGAAAACATATATTTAACGAAGCGACAGTCAAAGTCAAATGGATATTATTTGCAAATTGAATGCTCCGAGTCCAGGACCAAAGGAATTTCTTAAGGACATAGAGCCTACAAGCGGTAGTCAGTATTAGCGTATGTGGACAAAGCGAAAACAGAAACAAACGAAAAAACAAAATGGACAGCAAAAAATGTCTGCCGCCGTGCTATCTACAGCTCGCGATCCTGTCTCCAGTAATGCCACGGGAGGCGTGGAGCGGGCTGCGACAGTATTGTATTATTTAATAAATATAATGGGTTTAAACATTTAGAATTTTCTTAGGTATTACTGTTCTATAATCACTAGTATATATGTTTAATTGCTGCTCGAATTAGAGGTCCTTACTGATGAACTCAGCAAGACAGAACTGCCTTAGGGGTTCGCGGATTGCTTGTCCGCCCTATTTCATATTTTTCGCCTAAAATTAATAGGCCAAAATTCGACATATTATCATAAGAGACGACGAATTAACGAGTACGAAGTTTTTGATGAATTTGATTTCGGCAAACATAAAAGATATTAATAACTTGTTAATAACACATAATTTTAACAAGAACAGCACCAAAACTTATTATTAAATTAACTATTTATATTTATACAAAATATAAAACATATGAGACTCCACAGTCTTGGAGCAGGTCAGTCCAGTAGAGCACCCGCCGCTGCACGTAAATCTACATCAACGCGGTGTCCCCTTCGTTTTGTTCTCATTCACTTAAGGTTCGCACTACACCCCCCACCCCCCTCGGCCCCCCTACAGACCCTCCCGCTCAGCCTCAGCCTGTGGCTTATTGAGGCATACGAACTTCTTGCATTATAACTGTATTGGTCAAACTCGTCCTGTTTCATATTATAAATTGACATCACATATCAGCCGTCAGATTTATAATTTTCTAATATTTTTTTAATAAAATTATGCGAACAAATAAATGCCTTTTACATCTATATAGAGTCTGAATCAGACTTAAAAAAGTAACGTCAAAATGACATTGACTCGTGACAGGCGACAGCGCCATATCACGTCAGTGTCAATCACGAGTACAATGACGTGACATGTCACCTGATCGTGACGTCTCCACTCGATAAACAAGGTTTTTAATAGAATTTTGGAATGTTCCATTTTTGAAAACAAATATAATAAATGAAAATGAAATGTCTGTGTGTGTTAAAAAACAATATTTAGATGTACGTGCACATTACCGAAAATAAAGGACGCGTTTTAAAGAACTGTCTTTTTGTATGTCTTATTATGGATTTTTACTGCATTTTTGATTGTAGTTTTGATAACATTTAACCCTGTAAATATTTCGTTTTAATGAAGTCGTGGGTCAGTACTTGTCTCATTAAACACTACCTCTTAGAATATTATATTTCATTTTATAATTACATTTTTGATAGCTCCCCACATGCGCGTGCGCATGACACCTTTATTATTACAAAAGAAGTATAATGAGTGTATTATGTAAATGGTTTTATAATTAAAAGTTTATTGCTTATTAACATTAAGTTAGAAATAAGTTCAAGTTAACCCTTATCATAGTTATAAATACTTGTTCCATGTCGTCTCTTGCGTGTTAAAATACTTTTTATATCATATTATTTAAGTAATATATTCAGAATGTGATTATTAAACGAAATCTAAATCGCCTTTGTGGTAATTCTTCTAGTTATTTTATTTACCTAACGTATATATATATATAGTAAATAAGTTACACCTGTATACATGTAATACTAATTGTAAAATATTTCTGTTAGTGTTAATGAAAAAAAACTTATATCCTAGTAAAAGATATCTATCTTTTAATTGCAGTGCAACATATATGTGTATTTTATTGCATTTTTTTCAATTATTCAATATTATTTCATTTCTGTATGTATTTAGTAATTTGTTTTGTATCGTAAAAATTTTAAACCCCCTTTAGTAAATGTTGAACGTAAGTTTTCCATACAATGTTGTATGACCTTTGAAGATATTACACACAAAAGTTTAAGATTATTATTAAAACATAAAAGAAATTAACTATTATATTACAAAAACCTTTTCCTCGTGTTGTTACTTTTATTACCTTCGTATTATCTACTATCTATTTGTACAAATTATATTTTAATATATTTTTACATATGTTAGTACACTATACGATATACTATAAAAAAACGTTATTGTAATTTTTTTTATTGATTTTATAAAGGATAAAAGATAGGGATGGAAAGGGGTAAAGATAGGATAATATAAGATCATTCTATTAAATAAAATTCAAATCTCTGAAACAATACAAAAAATATTTTTTTAGTATGCGTTGTAAAGACACTATCCGATTGGCGGATTTTGATGTAACATAAAATATATATACATAACCAAATATTTACTTAGAGGCAGGTGTGTTTATTATCAATTTATTCCCAAGGTATAATTAAAGCTAATAGATATTAAATAAAAAAGCTGGACGTACAAGGACCGGCCCGCACGGCTGACTACACACTACTGTCCGTCAAACGTCACACGCTGTGAATTATGTCGTTTTTGCTGCGCTCGCGCACGCTGATCACACCGACAAAGAGTTGTATGTAGATACGCGATGTATAATTATTGTTAGTTTAGTGTTTTAATCAATGTATCCATTCTAATCCATACTACTATACTTTATAATTTATTTTTTGATAAATTTTGTGATAAATAATCGTCTTACTGATACTTTTCATTTTTATCTATTTGTACGTCTTTAACTGTGGAGAGCTGTATGAGCTATTTTAATAAAAATTATATTATAACTAACTGAGAAAATGTGATCACGCAAATTTTTGGCCACATTTTAAATCTCTAAAATATTTACTAAAAACAAACTTCGTATTTATCCTATATATCTATGGAGTGCGCAGGGCTATATGAGAAATAAATACATCCAAAAAGTCGCGGGTAAAGTTGATGTCAACAAAGCCGAAACGATCACAAGTGACACCGCGGACACAACCTATATTATATATGCCTTTCATAGTCGGTTTAATATTAAATTAAAACCATTGATTAGGAACAAATTCGGGCACAATAGCCAACATTTATTAGATCTAATTGAATTTTAATCTATGACTATAGATTCCCCTCACGTACATTCAAAGGCGGTATTAGCATAATTACTGAACCGACGACAAGACAGTCGCTCGCGTGCTGCACCACCTTGTATGAAAATGAAGTAAACATTGGACAGATTAATCAATTTCGCTTATAAAACATCCGCATATGGTAATTATGTTGTTACTTTCCGGTATAACTTATTATGGGGTCATCGAACTTTAATTAATTTATATATTTTTTGGAGGTACCTTTTTGCTACCGCTGTACCGCTGTACTTCGGCAGGGGGGGGGGGGGTGTAACTATCGTTTAATGTTGGTCTAATATTTGACATATTTAATCTTAGATTACTTTTTTATATAGTATATATATTTGTTGAATCATCATAGCAACTTCTTTGAGATTCATATAGAGTCGCGGGTAAATACTAGTGTGATACAAAGTGCATGTTACAACTATTATACATGTAATTATAAGGTCCATTGATTAATGAAGTTTTTAAATAAGAAAATAATTACAAGTACCCCGAGAGCTCAATCTAATAACAGTCATTACCCGACTTTAAATAAAGTTAGTTTAAGCTAATTATGTTAATAATGTATTATTAAGACATCTATTACACTAGGCCTATGATTTTTGGGACGATCATAGAATAGTTTAAGTGATTTTTTTTTCTTTTCTTTTTGTGTCTCTGCTGTTAGCCCTACTGGCCATGACAGCGTCACCGGTGGAAAAAGTTTAAGTGATGTTTATGTATTTTTAAGCACAAAAACTTGGTTCTAAATACTATAAAAAAACATAAAATTTTAACTTAATATATTTGTAACAAATACGACTACCTATAACATGACATCTAATATTTGATTTCCTTCAATCAAAAACCATTTTTTTCCCCTATTTAATTACAGGATTTTCCCTTTAGTCGTAATTTTGTTTTACCATCCTAAGATGTCTTTAATATATATTTCACCGACATTTGATACTGAGAGTCCGTGTTGTAAACTCAGCTTCTAAGCTTCGATTTATTTATAAAACCGAACTAAACTAAGCGTCAAGTTATCGACAAAACTATTTAGCTTCTTCCTTCTTATTTTACCTTAAAAGTTATGTAAAAAAACAAATATTTAATTGAATTTACAAGTTTGAGGCTTATGCTTATGTTAACATACGTATATATACTAGCTGTGCCCCCTACTGCGTTTGCGCGCAATATGATTATTTTAAATAAAAATAACAGATTTTACTCCATATAATATCAAATATTCCCCAGTAGAAGATCGGTTAAAAAGGACCAGGAGTTTCGGAGATTAACTTGAACAAACAGACAGACAGTATTTTTTTAAAATGTTTTTTTCTGTAAGTATTCACTTTAATATGCATTAAGTGAAAAGCTGTTAATTTAGGATTACAAACAAACACTTCGATTTCATTTGTATGTATGATATATATATATATGTGAAAGTGAACGCAGCGTTTTCGAAGCCTGACATCAAATAAACTTTATATTGTTAGAAAAATATTCTAATAAAATAATTATTTTAAGCAAAACATAAGACATCCAAGTAGAGTAAGACATACAGATAAGAGAATGCAAAAAATATATGCATTTTAATGAATTAAAAAATATATTTGATTAATTTATTAACTGTATACCTTTGGTACAAACATTGCAATAATTTCAGTTAGTAATTTAGTAAAAACAGTTTAATTAAAGCCTGTAATTAACTAAAATATACAACCTACCTATTAATAATTATTTATTTAAGTTATTACAAATCGATCCAGAACACTATCTCAATACAATTTCAAAGATAATCGTAATATTATAATCTGTAACCGTGGATCCAATTAGTGTTGTATAATAACAGCTTGCAGCGCGACTCCGCCTGTTTTAATGTCTGATTGATTTTATATTGGCAACGCGTTTCTATTTTAATCTTATATTAAGATTGTTGATTAGTTTGATTTGTTTGAAGCAACATTGTTTGTTTGTATGTTGGCACTTTTAAGGTAAAATATTCTATCTTAGAATCAGAATATAATAGGCGTTATAAGGTGGTTCTGCTCTACAAAAAAGGAGATCCAGACAACATTAGCAATTACAGGCCGATAAGCTTGCTACCATCACTATACAAACTTTTTTCTTCAATTTTAGAGAAAAGAATTAAAGAAACCACAGAAAAATTCCAACCTATAGAACAGGCAGGCTTCCGACGAGGTTTTTCCACAGTCGATCATATTCACTCGCTCGAGATGATTATAGAAAAATACCAAGAGTTCAACAGACCACTCTATACAGCTTTTATTGACTATCAAAAAGCCTTCGACACTCTATTTCACTCATCGATCTGGGAAGCTCTACTATCTCAAGAAGTGGCATTGGAATACATCCAAGTTCTAAAAAACATCTACGACAATAGTATCAGCAGAGTGAAACTGGAAACCACTGGGCCACCCATACAAATAAAAAGAGGTGTAAGACAAGGAGACCCAATCTCTCCAACAATCTTCATAGCCGTGCTAGAGTACATCATCCGCAAAATAAACTGGGAGAAAGTCGGCATAACCATAAACGGACGTTATCTGAGTCATCTCAGATTTGCGGATGATATAGTTCTGTTATCAGAAAGCCCAGCTCAACTACAACTGATGATAAACTCTTTACATGAAGAAAGTCGTAAAGTAGGCTTGGAAATCAACCTTGATAAAACAAATGTCATGACGAATCATATTAAAACACCTATATATCTCAGAAACCAACTTCTAACGTATGTTGAAACCTACATTTATCTAGGAAAACAAATTTCATTCAACCAACACAACAATGAACTAGAAGTAGAGAGAAGGGTCAACATCACCTGGAGGAAGTTTTGGAACCTAAAAGAAATCTTAAAAAGCGACATGTCCATAAAGTTGAAAAGCAGAATCATGAACACCTGCCTACTTCCCTCACTAACCTACGCCTGTCAAACTTGGAAATTTACAAAGAATTTAAAAAATAAAATCGTAACTTGTCAAAGAAGTATGGAGAGAAGCATCCTTAAAATAAAAAAAAAATACAAAAAATCCGTCATACTGCCATAAGACAGAAAACTAAAGTTATCGACGCGCTCAGTTACTCACAGAAGCTAAAATGGCGATGGGCTGGACATATAGCTAGACTTACCGACGATCGCTGGACTACAATGACAACGTCATGGCTAGGACCATCGGGCCACAGAAAAAGGGGAAGGCCAAGTACGCGCTGGGTAGACGACGTTGTAAAAATAGCAGGCGCCCACTGGATGCGAGTAGCAAAAGATAGACAACAGTGGTCATCTCTGGAGGAGGCCTTTACCTTCCGCTGAGAGGGGTTCTTGCAACTATAAAATTGCAACAAAAATATATAAATATATACAATAATAAGAACACTAACTTTTAAATCGATTAATGCATGCACACTATTTTTTGTTTTAAATTGTAAAACTGTATTGTCTAGCAAGAAATAAAAGGCTTTTTATTTTATTTTATTTTATTTTATTTTATTTTATTTTATTTTATTTTATTTTATTTATTATAAGGTGGTAAAACTACAAAATGAGGTTGAACCGGGACCTGCAGTGACGGACGATAAATACCAAAATTGGGATATTTTTTAATCGATTTACTTATAATCTAATCTACTAATTATAATCTTGTTATACAAGTACGTTAATCCCCCTATAACACAGTAGATTCGTTTCGCGTTATAGGAAAACGCATTGTAGGATTATTCTTGTATAACGCGCTCATTTGACCGTATAACGCGTTACGTACAAATAATTCACGTTTAAGTTTTCTTATTAAAGGTGGTTTAAATGGAATATTATGAAAGAACTTAATTACATTTAATTTTTACTTAATTTTATTTAATTTTGCAACAACACAATGTGCAAAGGTAAGCGAAATTAATTATGAACTGTAAAAAAAATATATAATTTTCATAGTATAGAAATATAACGGGGGAAAATACGTGTTATACGAGGGGCTGAAATCGCGTTATAAGAAAGCGCGTTATAAGAGTACCGTGTCATAGGGGGAAGGAGGGATTACCGTATTATATATTAGTAGCTGTTTGTTGATGCTACGCTGATCGGACTAAAGGCTACTCTTAAAGATAAGAAGTTAGCCGTTGACAGGTTATTTAATAATTCTTATTTAATTTAGTTACAATAACTTGTTGGAAGCTAAATGTGGCGACCTTTACGACACCTGTCGGACCTCACGCGGACCTCGGATTACTTTAGTGCTCATAGATTACACTTAAGCACTTATATACAGGGGATGTTCCATTTACATAAACACTGTGTTATAATATATAATTTGTCTCAATATAACACGAACATAGCTGATAGTTATACTGTTAATTTTTTTCCTAAATGTTATAAAAAAATTAATTAAATATGTTATAATAAATATTGTCTTTAAGTTTAATATTACTTATTTAGGAATCAATAAAATTGAATTGTTTAACAATTAAGTGTGAAAGAACTTTAAATTCCAATCAGTATCAAGCAGTAAGTACCGTATACAGGCTTATGAGGTGTATCTAATCCACGGGTACGTATAATAGAAGTGAATAGTCTATGTATGTACAAAGGTACCGTTGCCACCTGTGAGCGTTTACACGGAAGCAACCACTGTTACCTCATCAATCTACCACGCTTGATACTACACGCAGCTAGGAAGAGCCGGATGAGACATTTGTACAAATATCACATCACACCCACCCAACCAAAATTAATTAATAACTATGCGTATGAATCCGCGGGTAAAAATTAGCTAATCACATATTTCTCCATTTATTTTATTTATAATTATAAAAATAAGCTCTATCTCTGTAATACAATATCTGTCCAACGGAAGAAAATGTAATTTCAATGCTAAAGTTATTTACCATTTGTACAAGTTTTAAAGATTTTATCGTATAAGTAAATAATGTTTCACAAAGAAATAATAACCTCATAATTATATAGTTATATTATAATTATATATTTATTCTTGTTTCTCTGTATTAATGATTACAAAAAAAAGTATATTTCATAATTAGCATATTGATTAATTAATAATCAAAGAGCGGAGTCGAAATAAATAAAAAACATCGCATAACACGTGAATGTGACAAATGTATCAAAATAAACGACAGAGGTGACTCCGGAGTCGTGTCATTATCCTGTAATAATGTAGATAAGTTGTGAGCTTTTTAATCCTCTACATTAAAACACACCTGGCGTCCGTCCGTTTTAATGTCGCATCCTTTTCGTCAATCAATATTTTATCATTAATTTTATATTTATAAGTTATGTGTTGATATTTATGTTTATTTATATATTAAATAATGAAATGCCGCGTCCGAATGCATCAGCTCAGTGTACATAATGAATAGCGTGTGCAGATTGACGCGCGGCTGATTACCGTGAGAGCGATAATACACTACCGACACCGACACCGACACCAGACACTCGATACGATACACTCGAGATTTATTGTAAACTACAGCTTCCATTATTGTGTGGATTAGATTAAAAAGATTATTGGAAACGGTTCAGAAGCACCTTCTCGAGACGGCACTCCCGCTTGAGCGTACTTTTACTTACTACTGTCGTTTTATGTCTATGGAAATTGATTCATAATTTATATGTAAAGATATGTTCTAAAATAAAGCACATAAACTCCGAGGTAGTACAATATTCGTTTCATAAAGAGTAGTAAAATATGACCGAGACGTTTCATAACTCCAATCTACATACAGTTGTAAAGTGTAAGACGAATTTTGAGTTGCCGGTCTACTAAATTCCAAGTAGATACGTGGATGCAAACCAATAAATACGGGGTTGAGGGGTAGGTCGTGAATAAACATGAGTTCGTACACCGCCGGCCCCAAAAATTGCATATATATAACAAAGATCTAAGCACATATATATGCCGTATGCCAAGTGGTAGATGTTCAAGATGTCTGTGTTATATGTGAGTCGACAACCTCTCCAAGTGAGATGAGATGAAAAGAGCGGTGCGTCCTGCGGTGTACGAGACGAGCCTCACTCAATATCTGATATTGTTCTGCAAATGAGTATTTATGTCACAGTTTGTACAAAACGCTATGGGAGTGCCTCGACTTTGTTTATTGGAGAAACTTGGAGAATATTTTTCTTTCTTTGAATTTCGTTTGCGGAATAGGTTTTGTTTTTCTTTTGTATTCAATTAACCCTGTGCTGAACGTATCTCCGTATATATATGAAGTGTTCTGGTATAATCGAGGACGGTAAAGGAATGGGGTGTTGCTCGCTGACTTGTAAGTGGATAATTAAAATAGTTGGCTGCAATACTTGTTTCAGTTTTTTGTTACTTTAAACGAACTGACAATAATATACTTTTACGAGTATAGTCGAACGTACCGTTGTAAACGTGCTAAGGTCATGTATTGGGAATTGTCGTATTTTATAAACTATTATCGGCTAGAAACAAAACATATAGCATAGTATGGATGTCATATAATCATAACATCTGAGTACTTCTAGATGCAGTACCGGGTATAAGACATAGCGGGTAGGTTTTATCTTGAAGTTAACCTACCTTTGGGTATATGATAGCCAGTATTTAGTTTAATACGTAATTATATACATTTAGATTTTATAAATTGTAGTAATAGTATAACTTCTGCATCATTATTTTCACGCAAAAAGCTGAATATTTGATTATTTATATTATTATTCAGATCGCTATGATCTTCTGACAAACACCTCCCGTACGATACCAACTGCTGCGAACAAAGATGGCGGATTTACATAAAAACTGTTTAATCGTAACTCGGGACCGGCTATCGCGATCTGAACATATTACCATAAATTAATCCAATAAGGGATTGAAGCGATCAATTTATCTACATTACTGCGCGGGCGCAGGATAAAAGGAGATATAAAATCGGTGGAGACTCTAACTTACGCCAAGTTATTGCTTCCATTAGATAGGAACAGCCCGGCCGCCTCACCTCACCTCACCCTTCAAGGGTGATGGACTGGAATTTAAATACATTTTCAATCATATCTTTTGATAAAAGATAAAAGATACAAGGTATTTATGTTTAGTTATAGACAAGTATATATGCTTTCCTTTGACTTATAAAGATATATTGAGTTTACAGTTTCAAAAATGATAATGATATCAAAGTTTTAGTATTTATCAAAGAAATAAACATTGAGATAAAGGCAAAGATAATATATACACTCGATAATTGTTTGATCTTAATTTGGGGATACTTTTAAGAAGTCGATATTATTTTGTTAATTTTTGTGGATTTATAAAAATATTTTTTCGTTTTATTTTGTATATCTAATAAGTTATAATATTATTTTATGAATAATTTTTATTGATGGATTTGTTTGAACGTTCAAAATACATAGCTACAGCCTTTTTTAGGGTTCCGTAGTCAACTAAGCACCCTATAAAAAAATTTACGAATTTACGAGTTATAGTCGTTTAAATGAAATTATCTATTTTTGTACGCTTTTATTGCAAACACTGACTAAATCTTAGATAAAAATAATGTACTATAGAATTGTGTATCTTAAAACGATCTACATAAAGGCGCGGGTGAACTTTTCACTCTATCCCATTAAACACTAATTATAAATTAACTAACATTACTTACAATGGACGGATAGACAATCATTAATTGTATCATATACCTATCATAATGGTATTATGTTCGTGTATTGCAGGAGCGAGGTCGTTGACCCGATGTGAATGAACGCGGTACTCATTCATAAATCTCACACTACTTATTTGAGTTTACGTTTTTACGTTCTGTATACGTAGTTCGGTGATATACATATATATTATATATAAATGTTAATATTATTTTAATTCTGAGATTATTATAAAACAGATATTGTCTTGAAAATGTTATAAAAGATGAAGATAATTTCGTTTGTTTGTAACCAATAGAATTACTGATCAAATCGACATGTCAGACCTGTACTGTTTAAGTGTTATACGGAAGTATGCTAAATATTATAAAGTAGCTATTCAGAAAGCTGAATGTAAAACCTTATCTCATGTCATCGTCTGAGGTTAATAAATATTTAATATATATGATTACATCTTCATTATATTTAATTACGCAACTAAATTAGCTAGAAATATTTTTACGGCAATAGCTAAGTAGCAATCATTTAATGAAAGAAAGAAAGCAATTACTAAAAGATACAAAATAAAATAGATAATTATCGAATGCGTCTTTAGTACATCTCTGCAATCACTGTATGGTATTGTAAATTAAATATTAAACATTACGATTAGCAATCATTTAAAGAAAGAAAAAAAGATATAAAATGAAACGGTTATGGTAACAACGAAGGCGTCTTTTCTTAAATACGTCTTTGCAGTTACTGTATGTATTAAACATATTGCGATTAGCAATCATTTAAAGGTACAAAAGATAGGTGGTTTTGGTGCATATCTTTATAATGATTGTAATGAATATAAATATAATAAATATGGCGACCTCCGTCCAAGTCCGAGGTCCGAGGTCGTCACACGCCGGGACCATCGCGAACTAGATTTATAAACAAAGCAACAGTTGTACAGGAAGCAGGAACTTCAGAGTTGCATGCAGGCTTTTAATTAACCCCCACCCCCACCCCCCACTCGATAATAAATATACACCTCGCACGCATACGATGTTGTAATTGACTGGTGGACAGTGCTCCTCAAACTATTTGTTTTTTTTTTATTAAATTAGCTTGCTTTGCTAAATTGATATTGTTAACATTTTTATAGATGTTCAACCATTTTAACATAATGTTTTAGAGTATTAAGAAAATATCGTAATTATTTTTCTCATGTTTTCTTAATTTCCTATTTCTTTTCGTTTATATTTTGTCCTTTCTTTATTTATTTTTTATTATTTCTTCTTTAAACTGAAGGTAATGTTTGATCATGTTTATTTTTCTGTTATTAATTAATTTGTTTGTGAAATATAAATATATTGCAAACTTTGAGAAGCTTTGTCCATTATATCTAGATCGGTATGATAGGTCTAGTCGGATCGCTCGCATGTAATTACCGGCCCGCATACCTGGACAAACATACATTAGATCTAATTATAGTTTTACTACACTTTTTCTAACATCCGCCCTTATTTTATATGTACTAAGTGCTTAGTGTCTAAGTAATGCTCTAGACGTTAAACAGTTATAACTTCAAATTAAATTTATACTCTGTGACATATTGGAAGGTGAATGACCTTGACAGTTTTATTTTAACAGCTGATATTCATAATTCCAGGTACTAACAGGAACAATACCTTAAATCACTTTTATGAGACCGCTCCAATCTTAAAATGGCGTCAATTATAATCGATTGTATTTCTAGAAAATTCTACCATACAATTCACATTTTAGCACCGATTTTAAACATCAGAACGGAGAGGATGCTCCCGTCACTAATTAACAAACGTACGAACAAACAGAACCATCAATCAAGCATCAACTGTCTGAATAACTACACCAACTTCAAAATGTAATCATTATAAATTATTTGACTTCTATAACTATAAACATAAGGTTGATATTAATATTAGGTGTCAGCATTGTCCTTAGCTGGTCGTGTAGTAATTTTGTATCGTAAAATGGATAATTTTCGCGGGCGCTGATGATCTGTCATCGAAGTCTTTATGGGGGTAAATTATACAGTGCGCGCGCGCGGCTCCGTCCGTGCGAACTGCAAATTGGGTTTGCGTTTACGATTATACACATAATAACACCATATCAGTAAAGTTCTAAATACTATTATATCAATGGATAATTTATTTTAATTAACATTGTTAGAAAATATTTATTTATATTTAACTTTGAATATCAGATCACTTGTGTATCAAATGGGAGTGTCAGAAGAGATTTGATACCATACTTATCTAAATAAGCCCATCTGTGAAGCACTGCAACTTAAAATAAGGCTACGAGGGTCCAAACGCACCTCTGAGAAGAACTACAAAGTCAGAGTATTTCTTTATAGTGGTCACTATTTACAAGTGTCAATATTTAGTGAGCGATTTACAATCAACTGGATCCATCGTAATCTATGAGTAAGGTCGAAAATGTGATTATTTCTATTTATTTATATTTCTGGAATAAGAACTTTGGGATTTCGTCCCAGGTCAGAGAGGTAGCAGGTTTGAATCCTAGACAATTTTAGTGTACATATATTAAAAATTTAAATAAGCTTATAAATCTATACACATAAATAGAATGGAAGCGTCTGTTTATAATACAAAATTTACTCCTCTCAGTGAAAGTATATACGGCACTTAGTTACCTACATAAAATCTTTTTTTTTCTGTCTGTCTGTCTGTTCCTGCTAAACTCTGAAACGACTGGAGCAATTTTAACAGGACTTTCACTGGTGGATAGCTGATGGTATAAGGCTTACTTAGGCTACTTTTAATTAAAAAACATTCACACAAAGTCGTGTGCGCAGCTAGTATACAAATGTTTAAAATAATCTTGACGTATTCAACTCTTGACGTCTTAGTTATAGCTATGGATATATGCATATGTTATCTAGTTATAAAACGGTTATAAGTTATAACTTACCCCCATTAAAGTCAATCCCTCCCATTGTTATACGTAAAGTATGTTATGGCTGAGGAGTGCAGGCTGCAGTCGTTAAACTATTATAGATCATTCATTAATATATACTTAATTGTTCATATTAATTGCAATGCCTGGAGCTCTGGCTCATTGATTGTACATGCAAAGCCGGGATATATAGTATAGTTTTGTATACGTTTTATTTTAATATGATATATATGTTTGAATAGACATCTAAATTACATTTTTTAACTGTTTATATACAGATTGTGAGATTGTGCAGAAACACGAAAAAACATAGTTAAATACCTATATATATATATATATAAAAAGGTAAAGTATGTTTTAAGATTCAAATATCTTTAAAAAACTACCTGTATTGTTGTCGGTAGCAGGTATCAGGAAGGTCGAGGATTTAGGAAATGGAGGATTGGATTAATGAAATGATTACAATATTTATATATCACAATTAAATAATAATATATTTTTTAATAAATATAATTTAAATGAAAAGACAGAGGAAAGTGACTGTTTTTTCTTA
Source organism: Melinaea menophilus ssp. n. AW-2005 (assembly GCA_918358695.1). Lineage (NCBI taxonomy): Eukaryota > Metazoa > Arthropoda > Insecta > Lepidoptera > Nymphalidae > Melinaea > Melinaea menophilus. Next base: position 24,114,896 of record OU911043.1, read on the forward strand.
TTTGCTCGCTTATAAAGTATTGACCAGTGACACACAGACAGTCTGACATACATACATACCACCTCATGGTATAATATAGTAACAGTGCACAATACGCGAGCACATGTAACATCCCGCGGCTATACCTGTTAATAGGTTTACTGTTATTTGCTCTTTAAACAAAGTTCATATTATAATATATTGTTTTATTGATGTTAATAAGGTTTAGATGATCGTGCATTTTTTATTTACACATATGTTCATTATGTTATATGTATATATATATAGTTGTATATATATGTAACTCAACACTCAAATGTAACTCGTATCCACACAATGAAAGACCCAAAAAGTTAAATTGAGTCCTGGTTCTCCTCTTTTAATAATTAACAATTTGATTTAGATTATTATATTTCATATATTTAAGGTTATATTTATTTATATATTTCCACTTTGAATGAACACCAGTGATCACTTGTTAAACCTTTCCTATTTATTATATAATTGTACCTTATTTCTATTAATCTATAATAAATAATACATGTGTCCAGATGTATGAATAAATTAATAAAATAATGTATGAAAAAAACATAAATTTATAAAGGCATCAATCACCAAATGAAGATATTTTCAGATAATCTTTGTATTTGAAAAATTGATGATACATGCCTTAATGGGTTTCAAGACATGGTGAGGCAAGTTCAATTCTTAGGACCAGTTGACCATAGACACTCCATAGACGATTTGGTGGTTTAAATATTATTAATATAAATAATAATATTACAACTCATTAACTGTAACAGACAAACAGCCAGGATATTTAGTTCTCAATACACAAGTTTATATTTATTTTGGATTAAGTTCATGAAGTCCAAAGTGCAAGTAGAGTTATCGACATTGACTCAGCCTGGTATCTGATAGAATCAAACTGACCATACAACATATCGTCGAATATTATAGACAAAGCATAGCATTTTCCTAGTCACTATGCAAGTAGGTAGTTAACTAAGAAATGTTTTTAAGCTCCCATAAAAAATATCTTATAATTACCACGGAAGGTTTATGTAGATTATAAGATTTGTAAGTGTAAGTAGACTTATAACGACTTGGGTATTAAGTCATTAGCTAATATTTTATAATATTTAGTGAATTTGGTAACGTCACTACCTCTGGTACATAATTTTGTCAAATATAAAGTATAATAAATATTATAAATTTATTTTTATAAAATAATTTTTGTATACAGAGTAAAAAATTAATGGTATCACTAAAAAAATGCGACAAACGTACAGTTAATGAAGAATGGTAATTAAAGATAGTGTTAAAGATACGGAGGAGCATGAAATAGATAACTGAAAGGTCCGAGTTATTATTAAAGTTATATTGGAGATACTACCGACCTATATGTATACACTAGCTGTGCCACTTGGATCGCGTATTATGTTTTTAAAGTAATCCAAGTTACTCTATATAATATATGCTATCCACCAATGAAAGTTCTGTTAAAATCGGTCCACCCGTATAAGAGTTTATCCGGAACAAACACAGACAGAAAACAATTTTGAAAAATTGTTTTTTTTTTCATTTATATAAGTATTAATTAAGTAAGTATACTTTCATATGCATTTAGTGAAAGTTGTTAATTTGGATACAAACAGACCCTTAAATTTTATTTATATGTATAGAATGTATATTATATATATATATATATATTTCCACTAAAAGTTGTTATTTTATTAATCCTTATAACAATCTAAACAAGGCATTTAAATAATTTCTTATTTACTGTGGTAGGGAAAAGTGACAAAAAATTTTTTTTGTAATAGTATCATTAAATTTATTTGACTTCAACTATAAAATATAAAGTCATTAACAATATACAATTTCATACGAAACTATATAAATATATCGCTTTTATGAAAAAAAAATTTTATCAAATTTAATTCTTTACAAGTGTTGTTTAGTAAGAAGTTTGTATTTTTATTATTATCAGTATTAATATTAAATAATATTAAAAACTCAACTTTGACAAGATTTAAATATATATATATATATATATATATATATATATATATATATATATATGTTTATATATATATATAAGGAATGCGAAGTGATAATCGCAAACAAAATGTAGGCAGAACAATAATCAGAACGAAAGTGAGTTACGTGAAGGTAGGCGCGGTGGGCGGGGGGCGGGGCGGGGCGTGCGGGAGGGGCGGGGCGTGCGAGCGGGACGGACGACTGCACGAACACGCTGCAAGGTCACCGCGGGACGCGTGACTGACGACTGTCACTGACGACACCGATCACAAAAAAATACTATACAAAATGTTAAAATTCAAAATAAATTTAAATATTCCTTATTCATATATCAGAGGGACTTAAATATTTTTATGCAAATATTTGTTTTTAACTCTCCTCAATATTTTTGTGTAGCTAGAAAATGGTTGAGTTATTTCACACTTATATGTAAAAATGCTTAAAAGTATTAAAAAAGTGCCTTAGGTATTGCAATAGTTGATACAGTTGACAAGTTGCGCGAGTCGTCCGCGGCGCTGGTGTCGGCCGGCGGGCGACGCGCGACGCGACGCGTCACTCCGGCCGCGGCGCGCGACCAGACCGCACGTCCCGTCCGCACGGGGTTGCGTTACCGCGAAGTGTAACTTGTGCCATGTGAAGTGAACTACACCTGTCCAAATATTGTATGGATGTTTGATGTGTCGAATTTTAATGATAGTTGAGAAACAAAGGATATCTGAGACGTTTGCTCAGGTGACAGGTGGAACCGTGACTCTTAGTTGTTAGTGAGGATATTGGTAACTTGCTCAGGTGAGGATAGAAATAATTTCATATTAATAAATGATGATTTTTCCCATGTTATTTAGTGGTGGTTATTGTTTGTGTTAATTTGTATGATTCTTATATTAAATGTACAGTTGAGGTAAGTTGCGAAAGTATTAATAAGTTTTCGTAACGTGACCGAGCGAGGAAAACTTTGGAAAATGTCCGTGAAACTCAGTCAGTGCGGACGCGGCGGCGGCCGGCGACGGTACTGACTACTGTGACTGACAAACAAACTTACAACACTAATATACATAACTTATATACAATTATATATATAATTAATATTTGAGATAATAATTTGGATCACTTAAAAGTTTTTCTTTTTTATAACTTTGTTATAATATTCTTAGATGTTGCTTACGTAAAACTTTGTTGGTACCAAGTTAGGCATCTTTTGAAATATTATAAATTAATTTATAAATATTTTACAAGAAATACAAAGAAAGATACGTTTAAATTAAATTAAATAATATAATTTAAATAATTTCAAAATATTTTTATCATTGCTAAAACAGACATTAAATAATAATTATTAAAATAGTTAAAAATAAAATCAAATCTCAAAATGATTGTTAATTTTGAAAATCTATCAAATATATAATAATGAATTAAACACTTACAAGCAAAGTGATATCCACCCCGTTTTTTTTTTTCAAATCCGCCATCTTTACTTGTAGTGCACGCCGGGGGCGGGGCGTTAGAGAGAGACGGAGAGTAAACACGCTACTAGCGTGCTTTGAACGTTATGGGACTACTATTTTTATTAAATCCTTCGTAAAATTGGATATATATTGAAAATATTTTACGATAATTAAATTATTCTAATGATTTTACTATTAATAATATTTTTTTAATTGAAATTATAATCTTCTAATTAAGATAAGTACAATGCTTAACTGATTTTTTTAAAATTAAATATTTTAAAAAACACATGATGTCGATGATGTATCCCTAATTTAGAATTAATTCCCGGTATTATTAAATATTTTGTTTTATTATGTTTATTGATAACTCACTTTTTTTTAATTTTATTTATTATATCCACAACAATACATAATATGTACATACGTACATACATTTGTATTTTAAATGCACACATTAATAAGCCTTACTTTTTTATTTTACAGTCTTAAAAATATAATCTATATTATTTCTTATGATTTATCTATTTATGTTGTTTATTACTTTATGTATATATAATATAATATATATATACATACAATATAATATATATATATATATATATACATATAATATAATTCTGTTTGTATCTACTCCTAGACCTAAGGTCGGCCGACCCTCGCCCTCCGCCCGATGTTTAATGTCTTGGAACTAAAGACACTTTTATTGAATAAATTCTTTGATATAACATATATGTATATAGTTATAGGAATAATTCTACTAGTTTTGTATTGTTTATTATTAATTTTATCTTTCCAATGATAGTTTTGAAAACTTTTCATTTTAATTATTAATATCTCTATTAAAAATATTTTTTCTATTATGTATAAATAATTATATGAATCGATACTATAATTGCTAGTTACAGAGTAGGCCTGTGAAGGAGAACCGGCAAGAACTTACAAGGACTTTTAATTAATATATCTACATTTTGGCATTATTGTCTAATAAGTCTAATATTTAGGTGAAGTTAGGATTAGGTCATTTTGTTAAGTTTTTTATTTTATGTAATTTTATAATTATAATCAACATTAAAGTTTAGTTTTGTCATGATAGTAATCACTAATACAAGGTTTTTTTCTTGTAATTTGATAATATTTTACTTACTACCTACTACAGGGCCTATCAAAACACTTTTTTAAATTTTATAAACATATGATAAACATATGATTATATTAAAAACAAAAAATTATATAAATATCTAATGATTAAGAAATTAATTTAATAACTAATTTAATAGTTACACTCTTGGACCTTAAATTTATTGGACTTCTTATCTATACTCACTCATGTTAAAGACAAACGAACAAGCACAATTGAAAATTAATTTTTATTTACACATACATTGCTTTCATGAACTTTTTAAGTAAATAAGTATGTAATTCTATATACCACGTAAATTATAAATACATTGGATACAATATAACCTTAAAATATGTAAAGAACTTTTAATTTTGTGAAATGAATACTATAAATGATCCTATTTAAAGATTTTTCTATCCCAAAGACTGTCTACTGTCCCATGAACAGTCGATCGACCCACAAGAAATGGTCTACCATCCCCAAACCAAATATCATATAAATATAGATATAATCAATTAGTTATTGGAAGATGTAACTAAAGTTCGGTTTTCTACCTGTACCATTCCAGGTTTCCATCAGATTCCAGACGCTCCAAAGATAGTTTGAAAAACTAACCAAAAACTATCAATAAAGAATACCATGAAATAAAAACACTAGTAATAATTATAAATATGTTAATAAAATACAAGATAAGTTGTGTTAATTTGTTAGTTTGTAATTGTAATTCCGTGTAGTTATCAGCTGAGTCAACATAACCGACGATGTTTTGAAGAATCTCCTAAACTTTAACTTAGGTTAAATTTTTATTACTTTTATTAATAATGCACCAATTTAACAGAAAGTCATTGACAAGTCATTGTCTATCAAGACTTATAAACAATAGCTTTTCTCGTTTGTCTGTTTCTTTGTAACTTTAATAATAAATAACTTATTGTCGAAGCCAAAAAATTGTTTCGATAACGTATAATTCTGTGATTCTGACAAAAAATGGTATAATTTTTTTTTTTTTTAATTATATAATGATATTTTTATTACTTGTAATCAACAAAGATGGAATAGTTATCAATTTCCTTATGTTTCAATCCATTTAAAGAGTAACAACATAATTGAAGAGCAAATAATATTAATATTATTTGTATGGAAACTTAATCCATACAAATATATCTCTAAAACATTCTCTATTAGTCTGTCTATCCGTCTGTGGGAAACTTATAAACTTAACCAAGCATAACATGGCTGGCATGTTTATATATAACTTATGTTATACTTTACTGATAAATAAACGGTTTCCAAACACACACACACACACACACACACACACACACACACACCAGTCTAGAAACAATTAAATATTCCCACAATTAAAAATAGTAAAGTCATAAAAGAATCATACGTATATGCGTGACTGAGTTAACGATACGAGTCGACAATTAGCGGCAAGATGGCGGCGCCCGCGCAGCGCATGTCAATAGCGGACTAGATCATCCGCCATCTTTTAACATTTGTTTTTATGTTTAATATTGTAATGAAATAAACTAAGGCTCTAATAAAAATATCTGGAATATTCTGTATATTTATGTCGGTGTGATATAAACATGGTGGGTGGAAAGTTGAATTCCTCACTCGAACTACTAAGATGCTGTTAAGTTCTCAAAGTCGAGTTCTTGGAAACAACAAACTGTGTTTATCGTTCAAACAGAGGTTACGTTAGGACGGAGGTGGTTTACAATGGACTCCATATTACATTCATTTGGATTTTTTTTTTTTTCAGAATTATTTTTCCTAACAAAAACAGGACCACTAATGGAAAACCTGAACAAAAACTTTTGTCATAATATTTTTTTAATATAAAAGTTAGTTAATAATTAATTATTATATATAATAAACAAATAACATGAAAACATTTTAAAACAAAGCCGTACAATTCGTTATTCTAAACGACTTTAAACATTCTTAAAAATATCAATAAATTAAGGTGAATGGTTCGTCCGAATCGGATTTTAATCAGTTAAGAAAATTGACGGCATTTCAAACAGGATTTCTATAATAGAATTTGTTGTCCTTGTCTGTCTGTGTGTGTGTGCGCGCGTGTGTGTGTGTGTGTACGCATTTTACATAAATTCAACATTAAGACTGAGTTAATTGACATATTTGACGATTTATGTAACGTTACCGAGTATCGAGTGACTGGGAATTTTTAATGCTACCATATCTATGAAACTAGTTTGTTTAATATATTTGTGTATCCGTTAATAAGGTCAGGTAATGGATCACCAATGGATGGATCAAGTAGCAATTTGGTTAACTAATGTATGAATTAAATCCTGTCTAAGTGAAGGAAATGCTTCGGGTACATTTGGTTGGTGCCTGCCTTGAAGTAGGTAAAGTTAGTTTTGTGAAATAAATTCAATATATTTTAACTACTCTCATTAATAATTAGTTTAAACAGATGAACCTAAAAATTATATTTTTCATGATTATAAAAGATGTAAAATAATATATTAAATAAACTTAATTTAACAATTATTTTCGAAATATATAATGTCATACAATGTTACTAACGACATCTTTCTCAGATTTGTTATTCAAAATGTATTATAATAAATAAAGTAACATAATAATATGAAATATAAAGTTTGAAGAATATTAAGAATAGTACGTAAATTACTCAAGGTACATACACCTCTGAAGGGCCAAAAACCCTTCCCTTCAGAAATGTGTTAAAAAAATTTATAAACATTACAGTAACAATAATAGAATTACCATTTTGTTAGTAAATATATAACTAAGAATCTTTATTAGATATATGACATTAGTAGATATATATTATAAGAATTTTAATTAAATAAAAAAAACAAGTGGAGTGTTTTTAATTCTAAATAAGTCTTAATTTAGTTATGTTCTAGACATGTATTTAATATGTTATTTATTGTTAAGAGATAAATCTAGACTCAATTCTTACCTGACATTGGACGAGTGAGGTCGCGGCTGATTCAGATTTACCTGTTACCATTACGTTTTTATATTACTACCTAATATTTATATCTCAAATTAGTGACATTTTAGCAATAATTTACATTATGTTACTAATATATATTATATATATATAATATTAACAACGTGTTTTTTTTGTAATTTATTACATATATACATATACATAAAAGTGTCTGTTTGTATCCAAATTAACAGCTTTTCACTAAATGTATATGATAATATATAGGGTACTAATATAACAATATATTTTTTTAATTTTTATCCTTCTGTCTGTTCCGGCTAAGCTCTAAAATGACTCGACCGATTATAACAGGACTTTCACTGGCGGATAGCTGATATAAAGACTAACTTAGGTGACTTTTAAAAACCATTTTCCACCCGAACGAAGTCGGTAACACAGCTAGTATTTAATATAATAATATTAAATACAAAGTAACTTCTCAGTTGGTATTCAATCGTGTATCGCCGCCTTAATGCACTAATGTATGATCAGATCAGCACCGGCTGATACAACTCACACAACTTTATTACGACCATCAATAATCAAAATATTTATTATCATAGTGGTTTTAAACAAAAATCAACGTGCGGGAAATATTTATCGCTATCAAAGATGTATTTCACCGTCTTTGATCACGTGATCAGATCGGATCGCATCGCAGCCTCATCTCAACACAATAAATGATTGTTCGGACGAGAATAAAAACTATACCGAGGTTTAGAAGTGTGCCGTTCGTCATACTCACTTGCGTTGGATATTTCGGGCATCTTTGATATCGGAATCAATAATAAATCTATAATGTTTATTGAAATGTATATCAAAGTATTTGTTTTCTATCATTCGCTGGCCAAATGTTGGTTTGATTCCGCCAGTGGCGGTTGTTTTGACGTAATCAGTCGCGCGGTAATAACGCTGTCCGCAGCTTCATTTGTGTTCCAAATTAGACCACGCGCTCTCCAGATTTATATGAGAATACCATCCTGGATTAGTCGATTATTTATTAAGAGCAAGTAGAGACAGGTGATTTAGTTATACGCCCATCCAGCCCTATAAACACCGAGGGGTTTCCGGAAAGCGTCTATTGAGCTAAATAAAAAAGCAATTTTAATTCCCACATCGCAGCTGGCAGCTCAAAACTCCGAACAAGGCGTGCGCTCACGGGACTAAATCAATATGATATGACAGTTAGGTCAATTTATGGCCCCTGGTTAATTACAAACGGGGGGGGGGGGGGGGGTCTAATGACTTGTAAAGATGCGTTACATTGCCCCCCAGTATGTGCTCTTATACTATTCATTACATTTATATTGCGATAATATTATGTAATATTTAATAGACCAAGATATATAATTTTATTGCATGAATAATTAATTCGTAAGAAAATCGTTTTTAATTCTACATTGTGTCGTTACGAGCGCTACAATGTTGAATAAACGCAAATGACTGGTTGGCATTGAATTTTAAAATCATATTGATCGATTAGGTTGACGTCAGCCGTCAATCAATCAATCAATCAATCGTGGATGTAATCAAGCCAATTAACGACATCGGGTTCAGGAAACTTTTGTTTTATTTTTAACGAGAAGGTCTACTTGACCTTGATTTTGAAGGGTCAGGCGAAGTATATGTTAATAATAATATTTTGTTTATTTTTTTTATAACTTTTGTATTTTTTTACTTGTGATAATAATTATATAAGTGATGAATGTTGAGGAAAATATTGGAAGCTGTTTTATGAAATGATCTGTCTGAATGTATTTAATGCTATGGTTAGTTAAAAGATAGCTTGTATTGTTCGGCATATTTGGAGTTTTTTATATTATTTTAGTTTTTTATATGTACGAATTTGTTGTCTAATTTTCAACATACTAGTTCCTTCGTTCGGATTTGGATCACATTTCTTATCATATTTCATTGTACCTACGTATGTCTTACTAAAATTCTTTTCCACAAAAAACAATAAAAAGTACGTACATATTAAATAAAAAAATAATTATAATATTATGATAGCTATTATTTGCGGAGGAGGAAAGGGAGGGAAAGAGAAAGGAAGGAAGGAGAGAGAAGGAAGATTATATAGCTTTTGAATAAAGCCGCGTTCAAACTGTGAAACATATTGTTACTTAGTATTTTATTACAACTTCAAACCATCAATCAGATTTGAATTGCTCTGATGAATGTAACGATTACTGACGTCATAACGATTCTAATATAAAATATTAAATAAATTGCATGTGGATATATAATAAAATCACGATGTGTTCTGCTTACAACAAAAAACCTATCAGAAATGGAGACGGCCATCTTTTAAAAGTAAAAATGTCGATAACTGAGGAATAATATTTGTTTAACTTTTTAATTATAATCTGTGGATGATTTTTTCTAATTTTTAATTAATTCTGATATAAGATTATGCCAATTTCTAGATTAAAGTGAATCTGACACCGTCATGAAATATGTCTGTCTGTCTGTCACGCCATCAATCAGAAATATTATCACATGACATGACAGCTAAATTAATATATACATATAAATAAAATTGAAGTGTCTGTTTGTATCCAAACTAATAGCATTTAACTAAATACATATGAAAGTATATACGGTACTTACATAATTTTTTTCGTCTGCCTGTCTGTTTGTTCCGGCTGGACCTATTTCAAAAAGACATTACAGGGGTAAAGCTGATGTTAGGAGTAACGTAAACTACTTTTAATTTTGAAAATCAATTACGATCAAACAAAGCCGTGGGAACAGCTAGTATTGTTATTAACATAGCCGGGAGACCTGGTGTTAGATATTAAACTTACCTAATAGATTCCCATGGTGGACAAGAGATGCTAAGACTTACTTTACAGTATCTTAGTAGTGTAATTTTATTAATTAAATTTGACATCTAAATACTCAACTAGTCGTCACGGTCACGTGTCCTCTAAATTCCTTATCAACCTCTGGAACATTAGGTTGTGTATGAACCAGGAGTATCGGGACGTAACTGTCTCACCGACCTTATCAATATCCTTATACGAGATTGATTGAAGCGATTTCTTGATATAATTTTAATACCTCAGTTATTTTGATTAAGCCAATAAATCTTGAACCTTACTCCATTGTAATAGAGTTCGTTTTGTATAAATGGGGTTGTGCAATATAAAATATGCAGTGTAATTATATCGGATCTGCCGACCTGTCTGTCAGTGCGTCAATCAAAGCGACGTGGCAGTGACGCGGATCGATCGCTACGACACATGCACCTTATGCATATACACATAAGGGTCATATTAATGTGACATTGGTGACCGTTTTAAATTAACTCGTAAAGTACAACAATAAATCAAACATTAATAAGTTATGTTTTATAATAAAATTTATTTTCTATTTATAATTTTATCTGTTGAATTAATGTTTCGTACTAACAAGGTATGAAAATATTATATAATAAGCAAATAGATAATAATTGTAAATTGGACAGACAGACAATATATATATATATATGATTAGTTAATGTTCGTCACAACAATGATACTTCTTCACCTTTAGTAAAAAGACGCATCGAATTCTTCTAACGTCACGACACGACACCGACACGACAGTAATGTCGTTTCCGTATTATTTGATAGTTTGCAAGTAATGATATAATAATGTATATATAATATGACACAATTTAATGTATTATGTATTTCTTAAGTGACTAAGTCTAAAATAATAAAAAGAAGTTTATAACTAATTTAATATCATATGACTAACTGTAAGTGTCTTTACTTGTAACTCACTTCACCGCGGTGATATGTAAAAGGTAAACTGATCGTTGGTATTAAAGGCGCCAGTCAGTACTTGGCATTGTCAATTTTGTTTTATGGCTTATCGTCATGGTATAATTGCATTGTTGACCTTTCCTGCTATGCAAATTAGAACTCTAGACCTTGACGTCACGGTGTGTATTTCAATGGCGGGGGACACCTTTAAAAGGGGCAATATGCAAAACATACACATGTCCAAATCGAGCTTATTACTAGCCTGTCAACTTAAGGTGATATTCGCTTGCATTAGCTGCACATGTCTTATATAATGGCTACTTAGTGTTGGAGAGTCTTTTGTTCAATTTTGACCTTTACTGCTTTTGCTTTGGTGTCATTTGCGAATTTTTGTTTCTAAACAATGTTAAAATATAAAATGTTTTATGTGTATCAATTTAGTTTATAACATCGGTAGGTTAATATTCTATCGAACCATATCTGTTCCGGACTGTTGAATGGAAAATGTATATTAACATTTTAAATTATTATCTATTGAGGTTTAGTTTGGTATTCACGTCAAAGCGATTCAGTTCCCGTCCGCCTCCGCCCGTCAAAACACTGGATCGACTGGGAATTTTGAAACTGGGCGACCGACAGTGAAATTAACTATTTTCGATGAACGCCACATTTTCAGGCCTCGCGTATAGAATCGCGACTCCTACCACTGGAACCACCTGAAAAACGTACGTTTTTACGAGTCTTTCAAAGGCTGTTATTATGTCATATACACTATAAATACAGTTTTTTATTATCTTTATTAAAAATAACACATCTTTAAATTTGCACTCCTAATAAAATTGTCGACATATTAAAAGAATATCTTTTTAAATACATAAAACTAATGAGTCGTATAGATAAGAATAGACAAGTACATCCTAACAACTGACAATAAAAATAAAAATAAATGTAGAAAGTAATACAGGTAATTATGTTCCGTAGTAGGGGTTCAGCTGCTCTCGTCGGCGTTTTACAAAACAATATCTCCCGTCAATCAGCTGACCGAACATGGCGTCCAATCGGCCATCTACGCAATTTGCTGACCAACAGTTTACCGCTGCCTATTTATTTACCAAATAATTAAATTTCTAATAGTCTTGGTACACACGTAATATGCTATACAAGCTATTCAAAGCTATTATCATTAGCTGCTATTTTGTAAATCGCTCACTAAATATTGCCGCTTGTAAATAGTGACCACTATAAAGAAATACTCTGACTTTGTAGTTCTTCTCAGCGGTGCGTTTGGACCCTCGTAGCCTTATTTTAAGTTGCAGTGCTTTACGGATGGACTTATTTAGATAAGTATGGTATCAATAGTCCTGACACTCATTTGATACACAAGTGATCACTGCTATTAATTTAAAGATAAAAATAAAAATAAAATAATGTTTATTTCTAATACATTGAGTAAATTTATGTATTAAAAATCACTATTTTATCTATAATAAAATAATACAGTGACTATATATATATAATTCAAATTACTTAATAAATGTTCTGGTTTGAGAGCTCGTAAACTACAATATCCGATAAAATCAATCGATCGACATTATTGTATTATATTTGTAGATTAATTTACATAACTTATAGTCGATATGACGGTTATGTATCCTCAGTGAGTCGCGTCCATCGCTCATCTTATCATTAAAATAATACTTATTTCATATATAAAAACCGGTACGAATTTATCACTGAATTAGTCTATATAGTGTTTTTATTTTAGTTTGATATCATTTCGAATTTAATTGATTCTTGATGATAATAACATTTAATTTACGATACCTATAATAATAAAGAAAATAATTCTGTTGATTTTTACATAATGTAATATTTTATCGAGTGAAAGGAAATGGGAGATAAAAGACATGTTAGCTTGGCAATAAAATAGTATAATCTAATCCAAAATGAATTGATGTTAACAGTCCATTTTATTTTTATTAGATTTTAATTTAATATTTTAGTAGCGTAAAAAGCACAACTCATCTATCGAAGACTAATAGTATATATATATATATATATACGTGAAGCATATTATAATTTTTCACATTTACAGTTTTCATGGAGAAGAAGTGCAGAAAGATTTTTTTATAATAATTAATTACAAATATATTAAATTAATAATAGAATAATACGCAAAATAAACTGTCAATGTCACTTAGTGCAAAACAATTTCTTACAGAAAATTTCCTTTTACAACAGTCCATTGAATACTTGATTTGATAATTATATTACAATCCAACTCATCCTTACTCCATAGACTCTTGCTGTATGGATGTCTCAATAATAAATAAAATACCGGCGTGGTCTGAGGCACTGAGGCATGCGCGGGCGCATCGCAGATACACGCAACTAATCTCAGTTCTCACCATCATATTGTAAACTATTCGCATTAATCACGAGCTCGCGATGCATTTATCGCCATCTGGTGGACGACGTTTGACAAAATGGCGGCGCACTTCCGCGTCCGTGAATTGCTTTTATTATATACGAGAGATGTAGTTGTGTTACGTTTATATTTACTTTAAAACATTAATAATTAATACTTTAATATTTATTTATTTGTCAATACAATATTTTCAGCGTGTCATTGAACTTTTATAATTACGATGTATAAAATACGGTAAACTTTTATGACGAACCATTTAATACATTTAAAGCCAATTTGTCGGGACCGTCCTGATTATTTATTTTTTTCAACAATTCAAACTAAACAACCCCAAAATAACATGCAAAGTTATGCACGAGACGTTACGAGAGAAACCTTCTTTAAGTTTATTAGTTATAATTTACATTTTAATGATCTATATCTCGACGTGCGGACGGACTAGTCCCAATCTGCGATGACATCTCGCATCAATACACACTCTTTACGACGTTTGACTTCATTAATTTTTATAGTCATTCGGAAATTCAATCGTCACAGAAAACTTCTTTTTAGTATATCAAACATTCTTTAACATTTTGTCTTTATGTATGCACTTAAAGGTTATCATTTCTCTTAATTTTATATTTCAAATTCGATCGCGATTTCTTCAGTGTCAGATTTTGTATTTACAGATTATGAGATATCGTGTCGTTGACGTGTCGTTTCTTATAAGTGGATCGTATAGACCACACATATGTAAATAAGAATGTAATTAAATAAAGAAGTATGATTTGTATCTGTTTAATTTCAATAATATGTTAATTTTATTTGTCGTTATATTTGGAATGTTTGATTGGTTGAGGATGGGGAATGGTGTGTTAAGTGTTATGGGTTCTTGGTCGGTTAAATCCGGTTCGAAGCGGATTGAGTTGAGCTATCATTTAATTTTCTATTACAAATATTAACTTAACGCTTTGTTTGAACTAACAAAGTAATGATTTAAACCATAGTATTACTAAAAACTACGTTAAGTTCTGATTACACTTTAGCTTCACGCCATATCCCTTGCGAGGTAGCCAGAGACGACTACACTAAGTATTAATTTCAAAATGTGTGTGTTATGTTATGTTTACAAGAATTATTAGATCTTATATATATTATAAACATATCAATAAACTATTGACATTATTAAATATTTATAATTGTTTTTAACGTAAATTATAACAGGATACATTCGATTGTCCCTAACATAAAAATATCATTTCGATCCTATATTTATTGCTAATTTAGTTTACACCTGTGATAATAACAATAACAGCACAGCTGTTGGCGCGAAACTTTAGGGTGGCCGTGTGACTCAGCGCATTCCGCGCGTCTGTACTCTGAGTTTGTTAGTGCCGATACGAATACTTTAATTAATAAAATTCTTCAAAAATGCCAGTCGTTTTCACGGACTTTAACTTTGTATATAGCAATAACAATTTTGATATGGTTAAAAATGTTTTTTTGTTGATTTTAAGTGAAATATGTATAAAAAAATATAATTTTTATATAAAAGCTTAAAGCCAAACGAAACAGCTCGTCACGTTCGTCAAAGGCGCTGAGTGCGCCGGCGATGGCGGTGGCGCTCCGCTCCAAAAGCCCGTTTTCCTTTTCAATAGTAAACAACATCATTTGTTATATCATTCAGTGTTATTTTTTTCGCAGTGATGAAAGCCTGTTAATAAAATCGCTCTTCATCCCTTTTTGTAGATCACCGTCACTTAGCCGCCCCGCTTGATGTCGTACAGTGCCCACCCTTTTGGGGGGTTGTCGGATTTTTCTATTTTATACTTTTTTTTTAACTTTGTGATATAAATATTTGAATTCAATAAACGACTTCAATGTGAAATGTGTATTTAATAAATTTAATACATAATCGAATCAAAATTAGACAAACAATACGTAGGGTTTGGCGCTCCGTCGTCTCTGCCTAATGGGATATGGTGTGAAGCTAAATATAATAATAATAAATATAAATATACAATACATAAGCTATTGTTTTATCATAAAATAAGATTACGTTAACGTAGTGTATTATTGTAATTATATATAAATATATACAAGTGTCTCATAACCCTCAGAGCAGGGTCACCCTAGCGCTCAACAGGGCGGTACTCTGCAAGTCACGGCCGGCATTGTGTTATTCGCACCGCCTAATGTTACTGATAACATGCCTGGAGAAAACTTTCAACGGTTCGGTATCCGATAACACTTAAGTAAATAAATCAATTCATTTAGTGTGATCGTACTTTTTATGTTAATCAGTCTCAAAGTGGTCACATCCTGTGCTTAATTGTAAACACGATATTAACTCCGCATAACACCTTTGTTTTTTGATATTGTACATTTTCTGTACATCGAGGCTTTGTCATTACAAAGCTCTACAACTACTATACAACTCTATCTCGTTAGATGTAGTTGTATTTTTGGATAAAGTATATTCCTCGCTTGTCAAAGATTATTATCTCTAAAACTGATAACAAGGGAGATTATGCTATATTTATTTTAAATGCGACAAAATGCAATCTGTAATAATATCTATTACAGTGTACTAGGAGAGGGACATTCACCATATATTTGCCGCGCACATATTTTTCCAGAAAACTGACGCCAAAGTCATATAAAATATAAAACTGCTCAAAGCCCTGCGATCGCTCGCTTGCTCTCTGCAAACTGTACAAAAACTCGAAACATGAGTCACTTGGCGTATGGATGTGACTTCCTTGCAGCCATTTTGTTACTAGATCATTTAGTACGCTGTTGCCTATAAGTGGACATCTTTACAACCATTTTGGGGTTAAACAGTGTGCTTAAAATAGTTATTAGGCAAACTAATAACCGTATTGTTTGTCCGCGGGCTGAACCCCACGGTGCTTAATTAAGCAGGCCTCGTGGCGTGTGGAGTGGTGAGTGGTGAGTGGTGAGTGTCCTGACACAACACAAAAACTACGGATCACGATGTCGATCATTCTAATTCCTTTGAGTCGACGCTCTCCGCCCGTCTCCGGCCGTCTCATGCCAAACACTAACGGTGTGTTCCTATTGTACCTCCATTGGAATAATACTAATAATTCATTATAATATCACTACATTTGTATAATTTTAAACAATATATTAAGAAAAAAAAATATGCAATATAATAAAAAACGTATTTTCTTAGGTATGTATAAATACAGAATACAAAATTCATATTTAAAATATCTTTATTCAAGTAGGCATTTACACGCACTTTTGTATCTTCTATGATTATAATAAAACAATTGGTGTAGTTTATTCAGGAAGAAGCTATCATATATTTACAAACATTGAAAAAATACCCTTTAATTTTTTCAACATATAAATGTAAATACATTTTAATAAGTATGTTATCTCACAATAAGACATTGCAAAATTTACCGTCTTAATAAATGAATAAATAATTGAGTGCCGTGGGCGGGTCGAAGCGGATCGAAGCGGATCGAAGCAGTCGCAATGACAAGCGCGCCGACAAAGCCACCGACGGCCATACAACCGATCACTTCTAATTGTGTGATTTGATATGAAAACTCTTTGTTAACCGCAAAAGAAATCTCTATCGTAATCGATAGATACAACAAATTTATCTTTTGTGAGCCGATAGAGGATTTCACGATTTTACGAGGGCCTAATTAAATAGAACGGTGCGGAACGGTACTTCACCTCCGCTGGCATTTTACGCTCGTTCTGTTGACTTTGTTGCTCCGATTGTTTTCTGAGACTCCACAATGCAATGCGTTATTTGATTATTTGATAAGAATTTATATCATTTTAAATATTGGATACCGTTAATTACAACGAGACCTCTTCAAATATTTATTTTCAACTTGGATTGCTTTTACAATAATCTTTTTTCATTGATTGGTTCCAATTTAACAACGATTATTACTACATGTACATGCCACATGCGCAAGCGCAGCGGGCGACGAAGGACTTCATCAGTCGCCGTGGATTTATAACATATCAAATAAAACAATTATAACCCTTACTCCCATCGTTATATGGATCGATTTGGTTACAATATTATTTCGCAACTATTTTGTGGGCTGTACGAAATTTGCATAAGTTCATAACTCTTATGCGTGTAGCAATAAAGGTTGTTATCCTATAAATTATTTTATAAGGATCGTATTTACATTTGGATAAGTGATTTATAGCGGCGGTCGATTTCATTATTTACGAATTAAATAATTTATTATTAACAGAAAGTTTACGACTCGCCGCTCTGCGAGTCCCGAGTCCCGAGTCCCGAGTCCTCCCGCGATTATTGGTTCGTGATATTGAGATATCAATCAAGAGACGTTGTTTATATTATGATTCAGAACAGACATACTTTGCGCTTTATATATATATATGTACTGTCCTTTAAAATAATCATAAAATATAAAATAAAGAAATTACTTATGTTATCATAAAAGAATCAAATTTAGAAAAAAAATGCAAAAAAAATTGATAGAATTTAAGTTAATTTAATTTTAGGATAAAAAAACTTACTTGTAACATCCTCTATACTCTTTCAGTGTATATTATATTGAATTAAAATCACAAGTTAACTTTCCCCAGATTGTAAATTCAATGTTACTTATACTTTGATATTTAACAATGTATTGGTATAACATATTAACATTAAACTATGTTTCTTTCAGATCGGCGTCCAGCGTCACGTTGAGAAGATACGGAGTGAGTAGAAAGTAATACTATTAATTAACATATTTGTAATATAATTATCTAAAGTGCATTAAATTATAATAATATGAACGTGTCTCAGTGTGTGTCAGTGAGGTGCAGTTGTTTTAGTTCAAAACAACTCAGCTCATCACTTTCTAGGAATGCTAGACAGAAATAGCTGTAATAGTCGTAAATGCTTCAGCTCGGCGTTCAGACTTCAATTTAAGATAATGTGACAGAATTTGAAGTGTTTGTGGCCACTCGGGCCGTTTAGAACGGTAACTTACTGGACGAATATTAACTCCGATCTGATATAAATGTAGTCAGTTTACGTTGGATTTACTAATGAGGAAGGAATTCAGTAAATCACAATTGAATGTCTTCATCAGGACACGACACGACCCGGACACGACTTTACGAGTTACCGAGAAACGACTGATCGACGAACTGTCGCATAAATCAATTTAATCTCCACGCAAAGACAATTGCCATCTCCCGTATATATCACGATGTTATGAAAATATATTTAAATGCTACAAAAATAGAATTCATTTTCGTTTAACCGTAAACCGTCACTTCGGACAGATTTATAAGCGCGTGCGCATGAATCAAACCTGCTATTGCGAGTCTCGCTTCAAGTAATGTCTAATACGATACGGTACAGCTTGTAATTGTTGGACTTTTATTATAATAGTAATATTGTTATAAATCAAATGTTAATACAAATGGACTAAATAAATCTATCACATCACGATCGATCGATCGGATAAATATTGAATCAATGTTATAAAGAAATACGGTCTGTTTGTAAATTTAGATAATTTAAGTAAACCAGGTGAATCGATACTTCCAGACGGGTTTAAGTATTTTTGTCCCGACTGAAACAAGTGTCCATCCATCAGTTGACGTGCTTAGCTTAGGTATAGGAATATTGATTGGATATAAAAATAGACAAATAAAATAATAGAAAGAGCCACAAATAATATCATTTACACATTGCATTAAACATCAGTATAGATAGAAGAGAAGAGAGCTAGCGAGAAGATCCAGAAAGTCATTGTATTCCCTCTCTCTCTCTCTCTCTTTCTTTTAATTTATCTTTAACTTATATTTATATAGGGTCAGTAAGTTAATGTTACACATATTAAAATTCAAATAGTGTAATACTGAAATAAGGCTAAAATAATTAACTCTGTAACCAATTCTATTTTAGATTAAGGCTTTAAAGGATCTTTGATTATAAAACAATATTATGATACCTTTTAAGTAATCCTAAAAATCAATATTTGATTTAAATTTATTATTATAAATAAAGTATCATCACTGAATCTTAATCTCGATGAAATTAAAACCGGGTCAGCCGATCCGAGATACGTTATCAATAGCCACAATGGGTCCTAATCGATGGATAGCATTGTGATCCCTCATTGTCCGCGAAAATCCGAAAACTCATTACGATTCCTACGTTTTTGATTGCCTCAAGTCATATCTGAATACACCACTGATTGTAAATCTCTTCACGGGCTCTGTCTGTGCCATCGGGACGCCGGTGAATAAAACACTCAAATTAATATATATTTTTCAATTTTTCTTATCTAATAAGGTATAAATAATAGACATTTGTTGATATCTATATATATATAGATATATAAATTAAATTGAAGTGTCAGTTTGTAATTCCGAATTAATTCACTTAACGCATATGAAAGTATAGGTACGGTAATTACATAAAAAAAAATCTCTGTCTTTTTGTGCCGATTAATCTCTGAAACGGCGATTTGTAAAAGAACTTTGACTGCGGATACTTGATGTTGTATGAGTAACTTAGGTTAATTTATTTAAAAAATATTCTTTGTGGTCAAAGTCGCGGGCACGGCTAGTGTTAAAATCACAAAATCTTCAAAATCATATAAAAACAAACGAATACCTCTTTTGATCAGTGAAGTCGGTACATCCACCTCCGCTGAGTGTGATGCAGATAGTCATCGGACAGTCATTGTCCGATGTCCGTTCTTCACTAATACTACGGTATTGGTTTGAGATGGTCAAATAAAAGTTCAAAAGTCGATAATTTTTCATTTAAATTATATTTATTTTATTAAATGTTAGATTCTAGTTGTACCGTACTAATAAAGTGGATCCGTGATAAGAACCGGCAAGAAACTATACTCCTCTAAATTAATTGTTATATGTGAGAACAAAGTTTTATCATTTTTAGAATAGTCGAGTTACTTGAAGAGACAAAAAAATTATAGACAAAATGAATCTATATATAAAGCTATACATACATAAATAGATAAGATAGATGAGATACATAGACAGAGATATCTTAGTTTGATATAATTACCTTAAGAGTAATGTCACAGGAAAGCTATATGTGCATAAAAAAATATTTTCAAATAAAACAAAATTTACTGTAAATAATATTAGTTTATACCAAATATATTTTGAGTTATAATGATTGTGATAAACACGTAAACACGCCATCTTGAGTTCTGATAATTAAATATCAACTAAATCATGAGGCACGGTACTCATGAGTCGTAAACTGCGGCCTGCTTCCGTATTACTGTGTAATACTCGTTAAATAATACTTAATATTAATATTATAATATATATATTACGATGTTACGATGTATACTAGCTTCGCCCACGACTTCGCCCAAGCAATGTTTTTTATAAAAGCCTAAGTTATTCCTTATAACATCAGCTATCCGCCAGTATAAGTCCTGTCAAAATCGGTCCAGCCGCTTAAGTGATTTGTCTGAACAAACAGACAGTACCGTACAGTAAATACATTCATATTAATTTAGTGAAAAGCTGTTAATTTATATACAAACAGACACTTATATAGTTTATAAGTCATGGATTTACTTTATTATGTGTGTAAATTAAAGCTGATGGCCTGGACGGGTTACACTACAGTACAGTCTGAGATGCAGATCTAATATGCAGTGTCGTCACGTCACGTTGTCGTCTCGCTGTCGTCACGTCGCCGTCCCGTGTCGTCGCCTTTAATAACGTCACTGGGTGTGATTTGTGATTTAGTTTTCTTTTAAACTTTTATTTAAATTTAACAATAAATGGAAATAGTATAAGTACATATGTACTTATGAATATATATATATATATATATATATATATATATATATATATATATATATATATATATATATATATATATATATATATATATATATATATATATATATATATATATCTTATCTTTTTAAATCCATTCAATCAATCGAATTATTGTTTACTAATAAATACATTTTATTTATATTGTTAGTTCGTATCGAGACAGGTGGTCCCTTAGCAATAATCACGCGATGTCACAGTGTATACAATTTGTTTGTTGGAGTGATTTAAATATATATTTTTGTTTGGATATATTTTATCCTGTGTCATCAGCGAATAGAAATGATTAATAATTTTTGCCTTTATCATACAATTAGTTATTTGATAAGATAATTTCTTATCAATAAATACATAGTATTTAATTAAAATTATTTAATTAACTTTATATAGGAATACCATTGCTTTAAAAAAATATACATTAAATGGATATTAACAAATTAAATTAATAATAACATTATAACACGTGACACGTCAAAGCGTGATCAATAAATCAGAGCGACTCTATCGACTCTACCGACTCTATCGACTCTACCGACTCTACTTCATTAAATCGGTAATCGGTATCTGAGCAATTATAATAAAGGTGCAAGACCTCACACGAGGTTAATTAAATGTCGATATAAAAAGAGAAGCAGATACGGGCTAATGAAGTATGCAAATTGTGCGCGCCGCGTTTGATCCCACTCCTGAATTTCAAACCGATTTATAACCCCTGATAAGTGATAAGGATAGATATATTGGCGCTCCCTTTCTTATTTAGATAAAGTTTTTTTAAGGCGGCGGGATAAGAGGTAATATTAATATATACTTTTTATTACTTTCAATTAAAGAATATATTTTATATATTTTTATATTCGTTAATAATTTAGATGAAAATGACGAGCGCAGTCCGCTATCAGCTCGGGTACCGGCAGGTGAGATAAGCACAGATTTGAAATTCTTATTTTTAGATAGCACAAACACTTCACGGGAATATCGCTTTATTGTCACCGTGATAAGGGCTCGAGTCGCTTGGATTGTTATGTAGCGATTTGTCCTCCAAGTAATGCACTGTCCGATACATTCGTCTGCTTACACGATTGAGGTCTGCTGACTTATTGCTAAGGGTTGAACTACACTGCAAGATATATACATATAAATTAAATTGAATGGTCTGTTTGTATCCAAATTAACAACTTTTCACTAATTTCACAATATCAATAAAATCATATATGGTACTTACATAAAAAATATATTTTTTAATTTTTCTTCGCCTCCCTGTTTGTTCCGACTAATATCTGAAACGGCTGGACCGATTTTAACAGGACTTTTACTGGAAGATAGCTGATATCATAAAAGGTAATTTAGGCTATTTTTATTTACATATTTCTTTAAATTTTATATTATTTATTATTCCATAATTGAAGATTTTTAAATTTAACAAAACGTACCTTAAGTTATTGTATTGATACTTTGAAAGAGTGCAGAGTTAACATTTTTATAAATAATCAGTTACAAATAAATAAAATGAATAAAAATATACACACACACTACCATACGTCACACACACACAAATCAATTTAAATGTTAACCGTTTACATTAATTAGTCTATATATTGTCATTATCGAATATACTAGGGGCGCCAACAGACCCTCAATTTCGACTCGCTGCGCTCGCAAACCTCGGGTGCCGTTTGCATATTGAGTGAAGCGAGCCCAATGTAATGACTCATCGTTTCCCATTGACTTCAATGGGATATCAGTTTTTTGACGATTATTCCTCAACGATATGACATTTTTAATTTTTGTTTTAAACCGTCACCTAATGTGTGTCTTTTTGATTGCAAAATTTCATAATTTTCCGTCAAGTAGTTTTCGAGCCTATTCGTGACAAAGAATGTGAAAAAGTCTCCAGTAGAACGCTCCGATCGCTTCGCTCAATAATTTGATGCAGGTAGAATATCAGAATAACAGAATAAAATTACATTATTAATTACAAACAAAACGAATAAAAGAAGTAATAATTATGATCGAACTTCAGTCACTTTACAATATAATGAAGATTTTCATTTCGATTTGAGTGGAGACTAGTCTTTTTCGATTTGGTTCGAACGAACTCAAGATTGTTTCTAGTCAAGATACGAGCACACAGCAGAGCGCTCCCCACGACACGGCCACGTAACGCGAACGACGCGCGGAGTTCCCGGATATGAAGATAAAAACAAAAACAACCGCTGTCGCCGCTCTCGCTGAGATGAGTTATATTTTGTTCGTTCGTTTTGTGTTTTACGTTGTTCTGTTCTGTTCTGTTCTGTTCTTGCATTTTTTTGTCACCTTTTCTGTTACATTGGATCTATCGATTTGCGCATCTGGCTTTTGAGAAGTCATTTGTTTGATACACGTCTTACTGCTAACTGATAACTCGGTGGTTCACAATTAAATTGTTTTTAACAATCTGTATTATAATTAGGTAGTTATTTAATATGATAATACAGTTAATACATTTTAATTTTCCCTCTCGGTTTTATTAACTTAACTTTACAGCGCTCCGTCCGATATTAATTAAACCGTGTCAATAAACCAATAAAATTTTATATTGTAATGTAATAGTATTTAATTAAAATATTTAACTTTAAAAATTAATTGCCCGTGAAGTGTAAAGTGGATTCGGGGTGATTTTATACTATTACGTATAAAGTTTTATTGTTAAATATATCTTTAAGTATTGTTTATTTTTAATATCACACGTATTTATCAGTTTTATATTATTTTATCAGTGAACCGATATACAATAGTTACAAACAGTTAAGTTAATGTACATTTATAAGTTAATTTTTCAAAATAAATAAGCGATTTATTAGAGGGATTGTTAAAGAAAAAAATGAAATCAGATTCAAGAGCTGCGATTGGTCAGTTATGACGCCATCGATTAGAAATATTCACGTGATATTACTTGAAAAACTTGGATATTCTTTGACTATTACAAGTCGATTCCACATCTCCAAGTGTTACTGACCTGCCCCAACATTCAAGACTAAGAATAAAACGTAAGATAATATTAGCTATAAAGTTTTTATTGTCATATAATTTAGCGTTCCGTCCGAGCAGCGACCAATCAGACGGCTGTCAGGCGACGGCATTACAGCCGAAGTTATGATTGAGCCGAGTTTTTCGCATTAACATATATTATACGATAAAATCACTCGATGTTTATTGCATCGGGTTTTTTAATTCTTTTATTGCCCTCCATATCGGCTTACTTGCTTTGATTAGATTACTGATTATTAATGTTTTGTATATATGGTGCATGTTTGTCTGTACGCTGTATGGTACAGTAAACTATCTATCAATTGAAGTGCTGAAGACGTCGGGGTCGTTGACACGTCAATTGTAATTCATGTTGTCACGCAGTTATATCAATATGGTACATGATTCATGTCTAATAAACGTGTGTTTGTCAGTTTGTATTGATGGGCTTTTTGACTCTAATTTGGCGGTGGAGGAAGAATCCTACAGGCATATAGTTTAATATTTAGAACGCCTCGAGGGTCAAGGTTTGATATAATTGGCCATGTGTCCATAAACCTATGATCTCCGCAATCTCTCGCTATTTCAGCTAACAATCTATCATTATCACTATAAAGTTTAGTTCTGATATCAGATCCACGTCATAAATAACTCATAATGCGTTTGCCAAACGACTGTCTGTCCGTCCCCGTCACGTGTCATGCTAATTGGGCTTGATGAGATGTCAGGAAATATGCATAGATTAAGTAGATCCAGAGGGCTTTGCCGCTATTTAGTCTATAGTTCTTTAGTTTAAGTAAGCATCTGTGCATTTATATACTGTGCTATATAAAGGATGCTAATAAAATATGTTTATATAAATACATAATAAGTTGATAAATATCTCTTAATACATAATCATCATATATTTATTTTATCTTGTATACCTCAAATGATTTTCAATTAGCGAATGATTTTATAGAATACACATGAATTAAATGAAATTTATATATAAATTGAATATCAAGACACTTACATACACATCTAAGTGCGGTTCGTCGCTCCAGAGACGTAACAGAATTAAACTTGTAACAGAAAACCGTAAGATCTGTCGCATTCATTACGCTCACTAACACTTGCGCCTGAGTCGACTGACATTCGCGATTGATTCAAACCAACCCCACCGCAATATCGACCCTATTATATATAAAATACGGTGCACTTTTAATCCACACAACGTAAAGTAAAATCTCGTCTTATTAAGCGAGAAACGAGGCATCAGCATCCATCATAATTTTGCCTCATTTTGTAATGCGCTTGCGAGATGCTATATTTTCATATGCAAATACAATTTTCTTTATGCGTTCCTCATTAACCGTAAGTTAATGTATTAGAGGTTATATTTCCGTAGCGGGTTGTTCGCTAGGTTTGTTTTATAAGTGCGTAGGAACCCGGTCAGACTAGTCGCGAGTCGAAAGCCGTTGATTCCGAGATGCATTTTATTTCACTATTCCGTTGCATATTTCTCATGTGGTTTTGTAATTCTCGAGAACATTGCCTTCATTATTAAATCATTATAATTTACAAAGTTCTTTGTTAACATTTTCATTAAACTGAAGCTCCTTAGGGGAGGTATGAGTGGATAAAACTGTCACAGCACTATTGATGTGTGATTAGTAATCTGATCGCCTTCATCATCACGGGACGACCACGTGACGGATTGAATTATATTATTATATTATATTGTGATTTTTAATTTAATTTAGAACGTTTAGTTAATTACAAGTAAAAGTAAATAAGAATGACTTTTAAACAAATTTATTACATTATTAAATTTAACAATATGAGAATATTATTTATAATCTGATATTTAAATATTAAGAATCATATTCTGTAAACGAGAGACGTGTGAAAATCAATATTGACCTGAGGTTAGTTTAATATTAAAATTAGATAAAAGAATAATTTTCACTTTTAATTAGGCTCTGAATATAATATAATATCAACATTTATTCACTGATTGACATATAGCAAAGAGGTGAGAGAGAGAGGATAGAGATAGATAGAGACATAATATAATAAATAGGCTTTTAAAAATCATGTCAGTACTGTCTTCTTGTTTTACAAACTATACTAGCTGACAAACACACAGACATTTTTTAATATAAGTATAAACTTTCATATATATTTAAAAGCTTTTAATTTATATGCAAATATTTCAATTTTATTTATATGTATAAAAATGTCATAGTAATAAAAATTAAATATTTTCAGTGAGTATTGAGTTGACGTGACACGTGAGGGTCGTATTAATCACGAATGTCACGGATATTTTAATTAAGGCCTTATTATTAAAAATTCGGAGCCGAATTAACTGCAATTTGCGAACGAAAGCTTACACAAATACATTTACACGTTACGACATGTCGTCCGCTGTATGTCGTGTCGTGTTATATTAATGGATGGCAAGAGTACCTACATTATATGCTATAAATAAATTATCTACAATTAAAAATTATGTGTCCTGTTCTAGTATGATTATATATTAATATTAAAATATGTTTCTAGGAAGTCTTGACCTACGTAATGGTATCTGTTTTTTATTACTTTTTTACATTTTTCATTCAGGTTGTAGTTATTTCTAAATAGCTTTGAAAAGAAACTTATTTACGGAATATTTTCCGTTTTTCTCGTTTTTATCACAAGTTTGACAACCGTGTTAGTGTAAAATTATATAAATTTATAATCTTATCGTGTCGTGATCGTTACGCACGATATAAATAGCAAGATATCAATATCCGTCAATATTCAGGTAATGAGGGGTCCGTAATTAAATGTCGTCTGTCAAAGCAGTCGCTCCGTCAAATTATGAAAATTATATTATGAAGGTATAAACAAAATGGCGGCGATGACGTCACGAGGTGAGGATTACTTGGTCTCTACTTATTAATCCATCTGTCCATACAGAATCAATATATAATATCGTATCAATGAAATTAAATTAAGTAGTGATTGCTTGATGACTTAAAATCGATTTTGTCGATTATTCGCAATCGAATCGATAGTTGAAATATAATCGATATCTCGACATATCTCATGTTCATAATATGGCTGATAATAACTATGTCAGTATTGCATCGCGTCTTCGAGATTTATCGTTCTGAACGCACTAACAATAAAGTATACATGTAATTATTGTAATAGCATATATTATAATAGTTTTGAAACGATTAAAAACAATTTTGAAATATTTAATTAATAAAAAACTAAACTTAGTTGACATTTGGTAAGTTAATAGACAAAAGTCTGAAGGGTTTGGGGGGCGGAGGGGTGGGGGGTTAGTAAAGAGTGTAATAAAGGTCTTTGTTAATATTCGCAAGATTGCACAATAGTGGCTTCTATAAAAACAATGCCGTCCCGAAAGTCGCGATTTCCCGAAAGTGACAAAGACGAACAAAGCGCCGTTATCAATGGACCACAGATTTACAATCCGTATTGTTGTGAAAAATTCTGATGCTCTCTACTCTACGTGTACAAAAGAAATGACTCTATGAAATGACTCTCTATGTAAACTTACTTCTTACTACGTCTGACTCTATATTAGGTGCTTTGCCACGGAAAAATTAAATATACGTACCTTTATTTAGTTTAATTTGTGACAAATTATTTTAATTTATTTTTTTTACACCCAACAGTAGAATACCAAAGTAGGTTCAAGAAAATTAATAATTCTCAAATAGTAATAATTCATATTACTGTATTTTTTGAAAAAAGATAAAAGAAAAAATAGTTTTTTTTTATTTTTCGGTGGCATCAAATATGTATCAAAATTCCTAAATTGGTATATCTCCCATATATAGTGGTGCCCCAGTCATAAGTCACCACACCAATCCCAGCAGGGTTGTCACACGCTATCTGCCGGTCTTGCATCTGTCCGTGCATAAATCTGTCGCATATGAAAAGAATTAAAACGTTCGCCATTGTAGACGCCTGAATAAATCTTCAAGATATCTTTGTGAAGGAAGCGACGCCCGCGGCTCCGTACAATGCTACGAGTGTTATCGTAATCTGACCTTTACGGCATTGTAATAAGGGTCGCCCGTGGACGCGGCTAGCGGTCGACTGTACCCAAGCGAAGCTATATTTTACAAGTTTTTGACAGTCGATATGGCGCTCCTGAACGGCACCTGCTCTGATGAGCTTCAATCGCGATTGGTGAATTTCTATTAAGTATAATAGAAGCATCGAATTATGCAGCCTTTTTATTATCCAATCCTTTGAACGCTGCCTCAACTAGCGCACTAACACCGGGTAGTAGACTGTGGGTGGTGGACATCTTTATCGCTATTTTTGGGGACAAATAGTTCGCTTTAATTGAATTATTTAATAAAGCAATAACTAACATTCCTTGGGATATTTTCGTCTTTCCGGTCTACCTGAGAGGGGTGAGATGGAAGCAGACCCAACTTGGAGTGTCACTCCCAAAATTTACACTATTGACATTTTTTTGATAATATAAATAAAATTTTTACAATCTAAATTTCTAGCAAAGTTCATGAGAGGAATGTTTTAGAGTTACTTGTAACAATTTTCAGTTTTATTTCCAAGATTTACTCTTTACTTTAACATATGTTATTATATAAATAAAATTGAAGTATCTGTTTGTATCTAAATTAACAGATTTCACTAAATCCATATAAAATTATATACGGTACTTACATAAAATAAACTATTTTTAAATTTTTACTCAAGAATAAGTACTTTTACCAAAAAGATAGACTTATCTTTTTGGTAAGAGTACTCTTGAAACGGCTGGACCGATTATAACAAAACTTTCACTTGCCGATAGCTGATTTTATAAGTACTAACTTAGGCTACTTTTGTTAAAAAAACATATTCACGCGAACTGCTTGCTGTAGTTAGTTGATAAAAAATATAATAACAAAGGTTTCGTACATAAAAGATAATGTTGAAAATTTAAAACAAAATCCCCCAAAAATATTGCAATGACGTTATCAACACTAGCCGTATCAGAGACACTCGGTCCGTCAGTTATACTTAAATCAATGTCACTGAATCGGCAAATAAATTGAAAATTTAGTCGCTTTTATTTGTTCCACTCAATGGGTTTTAGATCTGTCAGCGACTAGCTGGTACTGATCGAAATATATAAACAATAATATTATATCTTATAATACATAGTTAATTATAATACATTCATTTATAACCGAATTACAGCCTATTATATCGTTAATATTTGGTGTTTTTTTGTTTAGTAACTTGTTTCCTTCTGTCAGTTAGCAGACAAAACATATAACTCTAATATATTAATACCTATACATAGCTGTCACTATTGTACATAATATATCATATAAATAATTGAGCATTGCATTAATTATAGCAAATAATAACAGGAGAAGGGCCACTTACAGGCTTGAGCAATGCAGCAACAATCAATAAATTATATCAAACATTGATTTATACAAATTCGCAACTCGAAGCCAGATCGCTGTATCTCGGCCTTAATAAATTAGAGAGTAACACGCGCTGTCGAAACATCGTACCCGCGCCGCTGAAAATCAACTTTGCAATGTTCAAAGGAATTTTCATTTAATTCTACAGGATAGACTTGTATTTGATAGGCAATATTTCTTGATTTAGTGTTTAATACATAGGTATAGCTTACGGTGTGGTTGAAATAGTTCACAAATTCATTCTTAACCTGGGCGATCCCAGGTTAAGAATGAATTTGTGTTCGCGATACTAATCAATTATTAGTGGATGCTGTGGCTAAGAAACATCTCCGGGCCCTGTATATACGAGACGATCTGAGATATGGGGCTCCGTTTAACACAAGATGCGAGGTATTCCGTAACATACCTTCAATGAAATGGATTAAACAGTATTGATGTCATATTATATTTTAATACACACTAAATAGTATCCCAAATCGTATGCTGAGGTTGTTTTAATATTGTGTAACGACCACTTGAACAGACATAAAAAGTGTAACGACCACTTAAACAGACATAAAAAGGGCTATAAAATATACAACCAATCAATGGAAACACAAATCTCGGACTTAATCAATACGAGAAATAAAAATACGGTATCGGAGCAGTCGATAAACTGTGAAGGTTGCACGAAGGGAAGAAGTGTATAAATTGAACCAATAACATTATAGTGTAGGGTTTATTGTGACGCCCTTGATCTCGGCTATCGCGGTGACGATTTTTATTGACTGGGACTCGGAATGATGGGGACATACGGGAGTGGATTAGGGATATAGTCGCTCGATTTAAAAAGAGCGATATAGCATAAGTAGCTTTTATATATTTCACAATATATTTAATAGCACAAATAAAAAAGTATACATTATTTTTTAATGTAAATATATGTGATAAAATAAGCTTTTCATGCTAACATGGGTACCTTCAACAAAGGCGTATACTCATCTAAGATCAACGCTCTGGTGAATCCTCGGATGTTGTTCATGGGCGGCGGTGATCACGTATCATCTGTGACCCGCCAGCTTGTTTGCCCGCTTCTAATATACAAAAAACTAAATATCTGTTTAAATAGTTGCACGGGATCCCGTGTGTTTAACATCATTAAAGGGGAAGCCGATTCAATAATCGTTAAGGCGTCGTATTAATTCATTATGCGATTAAAATATGGTATCATGTGATAGCGTTTAATTTACCGCTCGGTTATGTGAGATTAGCGGCCCCTGAATACTGCATCATACGCTTTATAGACTCCGTCAAAAGATAAGATATATAGACAATTTTGTAAAGATACTTTATGAAACTTTATTTACTTCACTTGTAATTTAATTATCATTTACTTTATGAAGGTATTAAATTAACTATTAGGTTTTGTATTTGATAATCGAAACCAATATCATATTTAATATACAAATATTTTATTAGACAGATGTTATGACAAATATTCAAAAGATTTATTTCCAAGTCATTGCTATCGAGCGGTGTCACGTTACCGAAATCCAAGCCTAAACTAAGCACTCAGTTAAATAAATGACTTATTTGTACCCACCGGTACTTACTATTGACTTTAATACGACATTAAAATTTCGTCGATTTTAAAACCGTTTAAATATATCCAGATGAAAATGTTTAACAAACTCTGCCAAAAACCTAATCTTATATGACATTACAATTATGTTAATCCTGGAAATATTTTTGAATACGTATAATATATTGTGTCACATGTTCAACATCGTTTTATTTCACTCGGACGCGTCACGGCGCTCGGGGATCATAAATTCAGTGACATATAGTTCGTGTTCTCAGATTTTTACCTATAAAACCAACCTTTGCACTCCGGTAACCCTTAAATATATAACTATAAGGTTGAATTGATTTTATTTGGGTGTAACAATAAAATTGTATCCGATATCTCGTGTCTCATATTAATGAGGGTTCTTTTTTTAATTTATTGATAATGTCCTTACCTTAAGTATTTATTGAATTTTATTCATCTTTTGCAAGGAAAAAACTGATTAAGGATGCGGATACTAACTGAAGTGATACATGTGATAGATATGAATCTTTTTTACTTAATAAAAGAGACAATTTATTTAAATCTGATTTAACTTATAAGCTTACACTCATCAATTATAAGCTAACTATTTGACCCTAAAATAACTAAAATCTAACAATCACAAGCTCGCTAACAGACTTGTCGCTATACGATGTTAGTGTGCTAGTTGACTTAGTGTATGGTAGATTGGACAATGACTGCGATGGGTTTATACATAGTTTGTTAATATGTTATTTGTTCCAGATGATGTCTAGTCGTCGGCGGCGCTAGAGATGCGCTCCAAACAACAGCCGAGGCCTTCCTATCGCTGGCTCGGCACTAACGATAACGGTACGAAATTTATATTATATATAGTGAGCAAGAAAGACAGAAAGTAAGGAAAGAGACGGCAATAAACCATGCTTCTATTAAAAAAATCCTTATCATATTCTTTTATTATAGTTATTCATTATGAAAACTAATTATATATTTTGAAAATATAAAATGTGTATAAACACATCGACAGATCGCGTAATACAATGGTACAAGTTAATTCATAGTTGATATATTACAAGTGTTTAGTAACAATTGATTACAATATAATAATGTAATTACAGAGGTGCGCGTCACTCGGTTACATCTTTCTCACGCGACGACCTCGCCTTCACGCTAACACGGGACAGTTTAATAAGTGATTGATAAATATATTAATATCACAACAAAGTGCATCAAACGGACGCACACCGTGACGCGACTTTGAATATTCAACTAAAACTGGCAATAAATATAAAGTTATGACTATAGAAAAAAAGTCGTACAAAACACAAATGTAATACGGTATAATAATTCATAGGACTCTTTGTACAAAACTAAGCCACCGTGAAGCGATAAATAATATTTATTTTTGCTATTATACGCGTTTTTGTCAGTCGTTATGGGTGTAAATGGCAGGGCGGGCGATATCGGGAGCGGTGCGAGCTGGAGTGCTGCTGAGGTGGAGTCCCAGTGCTGGCGGTTGTAACTAATGCAGTTATATCGTTTTTTGATATTATAAGTTGCTTATTCCTATAAACATGTATATATAACGCATTATATATAAATTATATGTTAGTCAAAATAAATATGAAATCGCGAGTTTCATTGCCTTACAGATAATATAATGAATTAGTTGTGATTCACGTGAAGCGAAATTGAATTAACAGAGATATAACATATCTATTGTATATTAAATAAAAAAAAAATTAATTTCATATATAAGATGTACTTTTTTCGTAATAACGTAATTATAACAAATTTATATTTGGAAAATATTTTTTTAATAGTCAGTGTTATTTTATAAAAAAGTACATAGTTTCAAAAGCAACACAATATCATAAATAGTTATACAAATTTGAGCAAATTTATGACTGACAGACGGACCTCCGACTTTCTTCGTCTATTGTTTATTGAACCGTGGGGGGCCACGAAACCTGCTTTAATTTTTATTGGCGTTAAATTTATTCTCTAATGTAAGACCGGTGTGAGAGTATTTGAAATCACTTGTTTATTATTTGAGGTGAACCGAATTTTTGAAATATGTTACACTTTTTGTGGACTGTTGCATAAATTATGCATTGTACTAGATTTTACAATGAAATAGTCTTTACAATTTAATCTTAATTTATTAATAAATGAAGAATGTTATAGAAACACTAGAGCTAAGATCATGAAACTATTTCTTGAATCATCTTTCTGAATTTAGGATCTATTTTTGTCCAATTGCATAACACCGTTCATATTTATTTTATAAATAACAGCAGGAGATTCATATTTCCAGCACCGACATCTTGCGTGTATAAACGCAAGTGTCAACTGGATAATAGAGCGGTGTCGAGTGTCAGGAGTTATTGATAGACAAGTGCTCGCTGACATACAGTTAGTGGCTGTTATATAAAGTGCAAGGTTTATGTTCGCTGCGGACTAAATACGTTGAGTGTTATCTGAAATATGAATGGACGAATTAACTGATGAAATCTCAAATGAAATACAATGTCGGATACAATTAAAATGTAGGTCGAATCTAATTTGAAAGTATTTGGACCCAATTCATATTATTGAAAAAAATACACCATGTTTTAATTTTGTTTGTATTGATTTGTTGTCGTCAAGTCGACCGACATTTTATCACCTGTTTTATATGTGAAAACAATTGTTCGGCCACGAGACCGGCGGGGCTGAGGTCCTTTGTCGTTTTACGAGCTCGGCTCCCGCTTATTTTATTAGCAATCCTTTTAGTTTATTGAGTTGCAAGTCATTACTGTTAAATATGGTTTCATTGTGATTTTAGTTTACGGAAGTTTGCGGTCTCATTCTTTATGTTATTGTATTAGTATATTTAGTAATTTATTTATGACAAAAGTTTTACATGTTGAAAGTAGTTGTATCTTGTATAGTGTTTTTGTATCTCCTCTGCTGTTTTAGTAATCGCGAACTCAATACATATATTCGAGCAGATAAACAAAATCGTTAATTCGATAAAATGAACGTGCCACCAATGCATGTTATAGTTATTAATCACGAAGGCAGTAAACGTCGCATAGTATACAATCATAAAGTCCTTCATAAAAGAGGAAACAAAAAAATCAGCCGCGTTGCGTAAAGTGTGTTTACAAACAGTGAGCGTTTATCTTTACGATCTCGTCCGAACAGACCCGAATACGTCCGATGCCTGATTTATAGACTTCGGAATAGCTCCCGTCTTTTAAACGGTCCGACCGATCGCTGAATTTACGGCTTCATAGAGTTTTATAACTGATTTTATCCATCGTAAACTTTTATAAGGCGATTTGGCCGCTCATTAAGGCACCAACACACCGGCCTTGAGACCAGAGTCTTGGCTGTAAACACGACAACTATCAGGAATCGAAAATATTCGTATTTTACACTAATTAGAGTACAATATGAGAAAAATACATTTATAGTAATAATGAAAATAGTAGTTATTAGTGATAAAAATTAAATTAAATTAAATATTTAAGGACTAGTTACTTGTCTATATATACATATAAATTCATACTTTTATCAAAAGATTTTCTTCAAATAAAAATTAAACAGTAAACTTCGCCTTAGTAAATAAATAACTATAATCCATAAAAGTAGATCGATTAGATCGCGGATAAACAAAAACCGTATTAAATCATTAATAAAATAGATTTAGGGTGTTGTAAAGTGGGTTTAGTTGTCAATAAAACGACGTAAACAGTTGTCGAGTCGTGCGGAGCGTCGTAAACGGAGTTACCGCCGGCTGCGTGGCCCCACCGCAGCCCTGGGGGTTTAACGACGGTTTTAATTAATATTTTTAACAAGATTTTTTTATTGTATCATTTATTGAAATTATTAAATTAAAGTGAACGCATGTGTTTTTCATATGAAAAGCACATAAATATAAAAAGAAATGTTAAGGAATTCAAAATGATGATAACAGACACGCGATAAATCATTTCGTTCGTTTAATACATTTTGTTGGATATTTCGTCAAAATCAAGCCCGTCCCGTACACGTAACACCTGTAAAAGTAAACACTAGGCTGCCAAGTCTGCATCTAAATTATAGCTCAGACGCAAAGAGCAACAAACACACACCAATCTCCGTTATTTATTAGATAGGATTGGCATTAGAATAATTTAAGATATATTCGCTGATCGATGTTTCATTCTGGCATTTATAGAAATCTTAAAACCTCATTCACACTATTAGTTTAGAAAGCTTATATCCAAGGCTGCATGGAAAATAATATATCTTAACTAATATCTATAAATATATGACAAACTTTTTAAGAAAATAAGTTTTGTTCTGATGATAAAACATAATTACATCGTTATATTGTAAAAACTCTATCTATACATACACATACACGCGGTTTCGCTCATACTTTACTATATAATATTCAAATTGATAAACAGACGTCCTTTCCTTCAAAATGATTGAATTATATAACATAGTACCAGCGGGGCTATAACAAATATATTTGATTACATCTGAATATGTTTATCGGCTGATAAAATTCATATTATATTGGTATATTCATTAGCTTTGTAGTTGTTTGTTGAAGTGAGATGTAACGCAGTTGTAATTTGATGTGTACTTTAGTGGCGGTATCTCATCACCTCGGGCCGCGATATTCATCAGATCTGTTTATATTATTTTTAGTTTGCAGCATCTATCAAATATTACTGTCATTAAATATATATTTAATATGTAATATATATACTAATAATGATAAATATGTGCTGTATTTAAAGTGTAAAGTTAAGTCTAAATTAGAATTAATTTTAAAAATTTGAGCTTAAAATTAAGAGACAGGTATACTAACATATTTACCGTGGATTTTCATATATATTTATTATTATTGCCTTTGGATACATATCAAAGATTTTATATTTTATAATATTAACAACTTTATAACATCTAATATTTAAATCCAATGGTAGCTTCACTGTTTATCAATTTGGCTGGTTGCTAGGCAACGGGTTGTTAGTAAATACTTCACTGAAGGGTTTCGTGTTGGAAATTCAATTTTTATGTTAGTTAAGTTACATATCAAGACGAAGTATAACAATACTAACTATATTAATATTAGAAAGAGAAACCATTTGTGTCTTTGTATGTTTGTAATGAGTCAACTCAAATAAGTGGACCGATTTCAATTTTTTTCACCGTTAGAATGATACACAGTAATATTAGTTTTTATCCCAATATGTTCACGGGGTCGGGACTTACGGGAATGTAAATGATTAAAAAACTATAGGGTGTATATCCTGTCCAAATAAAAAGACTTTTCATGGAACTTACGAACTCTCTGATGTCAACGGACGGAGTCACGGGAAACATCTAGTATGTCATATAATGAATCGTATTTATTTATGTGTATATATTTATATGAGCGTGTGTGTGTATGTGTGTGTATTAATGTCCATCTCATTTCCACGGAGGCTATAACTATGATGTTTATCGTCAGTCCCACGTCACTTTGAATAAAGGCAGAGCGTTGTTAATGAGAGCGATCAGAGCGACTCTTACACATTAAAACTAATATTTTAAGTGGTTTTATATAACTTGATACATTTCATAAATATATGGCATAGAAATTGAGCCTAATTTGTAGGCTTTTAGGGTTGTCAAAAGTTGATATTCTATTCTATGGTTAATTATTATTAATAACGTGTATGGCACTTGTAATTTTACAGAAATATTTAAAAAATATAAACTATATTTTCCGTAAAAAGTCTTAATTATTTTAATTTTATGTTACTTCGAAATGGAATATTATTACTCACATAACACACTACCATCATTTTTAATATAAAAGCTATCGAACATGTTATTATTTCCCTGGTATGTTTGATAATATTTATTCAAAATAATATATAATATAATATATATAATATGCTGTTTGATCTAAAATATTTGTTCCTTCACAAAAAATTATCTTCAGAAGAGTATTTTTTTTTCAGTTTAAATTATTATATGAGTTGAGTATATTGCATTATATAGATAACATTAAATATTAATCACAAAAAAATATATTTAATTTATTTGGTCATTGACAACCCTATACCATAAAAAATAACGGTAGCAAGTTATATATTTTCAATTTGGAATGTTAATCAATATAATATATTATCAATAAAATAATTATAGCGCCGTCCGTCCGTCCGTCCCTCCGTCCGAGTCGCTCTCATTCAGACTCGTCACTACTTTGAATATTTTTCCAATATCTTAAATGTTAATTGGTCTCCATCTGTTTGTATTTAATTATTTATTATATTATTTTATTTATATATAAAAATGATCTGATAACATCAAGGTTGAATAATAATACTATTAAATAATAAATAAGAAACAATTAAAAAAAATCTATAAATGTCAAATTTATTTATTCAAAATATTCGGAGCTCGCGGGTTCGATTCCCGGCATACCTAACAATACATTTGTCAAGTCAAAACATACCTGTACCTATCTCAATAAATCTATCAGAGTTATCAACAAGGATTGTCATTACGTGCGATTAACGACCGACGACTCAACCCGACATATTTATTACAAACTATATATATATATTTATATTATATATATCAAATAATTCGTCAAGACGTCATTAATACTAGGATCCGTCAACCGTGCGCGTTGGTGTTGAGCTGAGCCCCTCTCCTTTTTTCTTTTCTTGATAACTTTTGAATGGCTAAACATTTTTTCAATCTGTTTTCGCTATAACATCCGCGTTCGGCTCAAACATACATGAGAAAAATTTAGCTAATTATCTCGTCGCATTCTGGAGACAACTAAACACAAAAAAGGTCTCCTTAACTGTTAAGAGCTTCGCTTACGCTCAGCTCAATAATCTTAAATCAAATTAAACATTTATTTGATATGAAACTTAAAATAAAAGTCAATCCCCGATTCCTTATCGATTCTCTATAATCGTTTAAATCGATTTACTATTATTACTCCAAGATGGAAACAATAGAATAAATATATTAAATTTATGTTTATTTTGTCTATCTGTTACGTTTTATAACATTAATATATTAATTTATGAGACGATTCTGATATTTAGTATGTCTGTATGGAAATTGAAAATCTAAATGTGTAATCTAATCTAATCTAATCTAACTGATAAGGATTTTTCTATTTGTATTATTCAACTTCATATAAATGGTAAATGTTGAGATTAAAGTAAACAATGTAATGGGGAGATAAGATTAATCTTTATATAACTAGCTGTGCCTACTACTTCGTTTGGAATGTTTTAAAATAAAAGTAGTCAAGTTACTCTTTATAACATTAGCTATCCGCCAGTGACAGTCCTGTGTTATCAATCCAGCCGTTTCAGAAATTTGTCGAAACAAACATACGGAGATACAAAAATTCTAAAAATATATTTTAATATAGCAAGTACCGTATATAGTTTCATATGCATTTAGTGAAACGCTGTTAATTTGAAATTACAAAAAGACACTTCGATTTTATTTATAGATATATAGATTTATTTGTAATACATATATGTATATATACTAATATATGCGTTCGATTCTGCTCGAAATTTATGTTAATGTGTTATTTTACTCAACCTGCACCGTTTTAAGTGTTGGGGATTGATGGACGAGGAGCGCTAAAATGACGCTCGTCTATTTTATTATAGTAACATTTTATTTTAGTATATGTATATTATATGTAACAATATATGAATCTATATAATATAGAATATCGACATAAATTAAAATGATTTAATTATATATGTTAATTAAAAGATTTAAAAACAAGAAAAATGTCACTCCTAATGTGATATCGTTAATGGAGTTTGGACGCTTAATATTCTTGATATAAATAAAATAATGTTAATTTAATAAAATATTTTAATAATTAATGACTTTACATTTTAATTTGTTTCAATAAAATATCAATATTTGTAATAGATTACGGAGAAAATGTATTTTTCGTTACGTCGTCACCGAGAGCG
The DNA here is from genome assembly GCA_918358695.1 of Melinaea menophilus ssp. n. AW-2005. Taxonomy (NCBI): domain Eukaryota; kingdom Metazoa; phylum Arthropoda; class Insecta; order Lepidoptera; family Nymphalidae; genus Melinaea; species Melinaea menophilus. The sequence goes on from OU911043.1 coordinate 24,154,532, forward strand.
TCATTTTAACACCGAAGTTCTAAAACTGAACGTGATATTTAAAAGGTGCTTGAATTAGACTGTCCGTGTCTGTTGGTTCGCTGACTCACTTTATCTACTTTACGATGTCATAACTTTCATTACTTTTTCCGGAATCTACCATTTTAGTTAATCCTTAAATACTATTAAGTGCTTTCTAATAAGTTTCTTAAGGTTTAACATCTTTGATATTAAGTTAGTTTAATAATTAGTTAGTCAACAATGGTTATGTGAGTAGTGAAGCCGCAAGCCCAGGTAGTTTACAAGGTACATGAGTTAATATGGCGTGACGCCTCTGCGCTCAACTTAGCTCTGTGGTGCGAACTCTAACGGGAAGCGGAATTTAGGTAACGTCATATTAATTTATATGTCATCATATACATACATTTATCCACTTCATCTCTTTAACATATTTTTTTAATGTTTTATACATTTTACCTTAGTATTGAACTGATTTGAGAACACATTAATATATATTTTTGTATATTGTATTATATATAGGATTATTTTACAGTATACTATATTAAAATATTATATGACATATTTATTTTTATTTGTTGTCTTCCACTTGGACCACTCGTAAGCTCTATCGCTGATAAATTCTATCAATAACAGAGGCGAGAGCCGTCGGGTGCCTTCAATAGTGTTTACCCCCTCCAGTGTGAAATAAGACGTTTAGTTAAACTCGACTCCCGCTCTTTGTCACTGTTTATTATCTTTATAAATATCTTTAAAAATTACCAAGTGCAGTGCTGAAGATACACTCCCAGGCTTCTTTAGGTTTTCAATAATAAATGAAATATGTAAGTATAATAGATTTTTTTAATACTTCTTAATGTCTGTTCATAGTTTACTACTTACTTCACAACTTAAAGCATCCTTTCACTGTTGTTGTGTGTAGTTGTGTATGTTTGTCTTTAGTTACATTTATATGTCTTTAAATTTTCAATATCTATATATATGTATGCAAGTAACATATCTTAGTTTGTTTAAATTTTAGGTTAGGTTTATATCGTAATGTTTTTGTTTGCATAATTCTATTTTTTAAATCCATTGTTTTACTTTCATGAGACGAGATATTTTCGATATTTGCTACACGAGCGAATAAATAAGTAAAGAAGAAGAAAAACATGTGTATGTATATAATATTGTTAATTACAACCACGTCTTAAATCTTTATTACGTGGTGTTAAAGTATCTACTTAGCTTAGTTTTAAAGTTCTAAGCAGTTATGGAGGTGCAAAGTGTTAAATCGTGACCCGCACAAAGCAGGTGTGTCTTGCCATGACATTGTGAAGTCAGACAACACACATATGCGTTTTATTAAAAACACACCCTACGTTACCTTGTAATTACTGCTAATGTTTTTGTTTATACTATTAAATACTAACAGTATGTTATGTCCCAATCCCTTTACTATGAAGTAATCATTTCTCACAATTCAATTATCAGTTAACACTAATTTATTAATGGAATTAATTTATTACACCGAAGGCCGGTTCCCACAGCTGAGTTACCATAATAGTTGTATGTCACGTCTAAACTATGACTTATTCTGTCGTGATAGTTCAAGTGGCGGACGGATTTGATAGATCGCTAGAAACGGCCGAGAATAAAATTATTTATATTAAACTTCTATTAAGGACACAGATATTAAATAATTAATGATAACGAATCCTTATAAATGTCATCTCTCCCCTTTCACTAGACAAATGTCAGTCGCTGAACCCGTGATTCTTCAGACAATTTCAAACAGATCAATCTCGACGCGGTGTCTTGTGTGATTACTTGGAGGCTTAATGGTGAGGGAGGGGGGAGGGGTGCGGGGGCGGCGGGGGGAGCGGGGTACAGGCACCTGTGGAATACTTGTTGCTCTGCTGACTTTTTTCGCGGTTAAACTGACTAGTCAATTTTGTAACGAGATTAGGTGTTTTTATATAATTTATGGATTGAAATAAAACATTAACTAGCTGAATGACACTGATATGTTTGGGGTAAAATTTCTAAAATTTATAGTTAAAGTCGAACAGTCAAACAGTCATAGGGGTATAATTGACAATAATCTTTACTTTAAATACATACATACATAAAGAAATATATATATATATATATATATATATATATATATATATATATATAATATGTATTCCAAATTTATAGTCTCAGTAATTTTCGTTGTGGTAACGTTGACAGTCATCCAGTCAAGACTAACGATTATATATATATAGTATTTCTAGTACGGTAAGTACAGCTCAGCTATCTTTCTTGAAACGATCAATTTTCCATGTCAAATAGAACCTTCCACGTGGTAATAAATGATTATTTATTAATATTTCAGCCATAATGCAATGTGTACACATAAATAAGGGCAACACGCCTTGTGAATCTCGGGATACAGTGTACGCAATTTACTACACCATTACATGTCATGTCCGTCCGAGGAGAGTCGAGGTACAGTTACTAGTTGGTTGAGTGCAAACAGAAGTAGGGAACGTCGAATAGTGTTAGACAACGAAATAATTTCTTTATTAATCTTTTAGTTTGATCTATACCTGTATATTATTTCTCATCTTTAAAATCTCGTCAAATTAACACAAACCTGTAATCTTCATAATCCATCATATTATCTCAATTATTATATGAACCATAAAATTGCGTCTATAAAGGCCGTTATCATCGAGGCTACTATCGCAATTTTTATTCGTATCAGACAAGATAGAATTAACTTCCTAATAAGTGAGGCTGTAAAGAAATCTCGAGATGATTGCGGGATCGCGGCGATTTATTGCGATTTAGTGTTGGATGCGCGTACGCAGAGATACCACGGCGCTATTACCCGGAGTTAGGGCGGAGGTGCACTGGGAGAGGACTTTATTATATATATTATTAATTATATAGAATAGTTATATTCACATTTAAGTAAAGATATTATCGTTCTTTATATTTTAAGCTTAGCTTCTGTCCCTGTTTAGCTCCCATTGTAGTACAATCTTTACAAGTGTGCAGGTTGTTCATTACACGCGGTCATGTAGTCGCTATTGCCTATTAATTGCCTTTGTATTTTCTCTCTTTCTCTGTAACCGATAAATAAGTGCTCTATCTCACTCCTAGCTATAAATAATTTTTAACCATTTAATAATTCTATATATCCTATACAGAAAATATTAAGGAAAATAAAATATTGAAAAGTTTCTTTGTTATACAAAGCATGTTGTTTTTATTGTTTTCAATATGTAGATCATTATTTTGTATTTAATTCATACCTATTGTCGTAATTAATTACAGTACCATGTATTAGTATGTTTTGGTACTACTCAGTACCTTGAAAGGAGGGAAACTAATGTGTTTTATTTAAAGTAGTAAGAAAAGGAAAAAAATCTAATTAATTTTATAAATAAACTGTTAATATTTTATTTTGTTTAATAATATTTAACAAATACAAATCAAATGGAGCTTCAGGTGCCTTATCGTACACCACCGCTCGCTTATCACTAATTACCGCTTACCGCTCAGATTACCGTGAGTTACTACAGCGCTTAAAGCGAACATAGAACCACTTTCATAAACCGATACTACATTAAACTGGGAGTGAATTATACACTATACACGAACATATATTGTATATGTATAGTTCGGGTGTTAACAAAATAATGAGCTAAGAAATTAGATTTTTTGATATGATCTTACGAGGTTAATTAACTTTAATTGATTACTTTTGGAATGTATCTTTATTATGGAAATAAGTATTATATAATATATAAATACAAAACAGACAGACAGTCACATATCTCTACCCAATAATACACACAATCCGACCATCTTTACAATACTAATAAAAACTTATTCGATCCATCCAATGCCATTCTATGGAGAGATGTTTCTCAGTAGTTGGTAAAAGATAATACGCTATACGATACAATAAATAAACCCTCATCATTTACATTGTGTGCATGAAAGGGACGAAGTGATATAATGTGACAGGTGCGAGCGGGACGGCAGGATGTTTATGCATCCCGCCCACGCTGCGCCTGCGCCGCCTGTGACAGTTTTTCTGCAATAAACTTGATGTTAAGTTGGACAGTCGTATATTTCAATTTGCTATGTCCCACAACCTGTCGGGCTGAAACACTTCTTGTGTTGTAAATTATGAAATTACTTAAATAAATTTATTATTAAGGAAGTACGTACACATTACGTCTATCCTTAAGATATATGTTATAAAGATAGGAAATAAGAGAGAAGAGAGAGAGAGAAGATGAGATGTTTGTACGGCTTCTTCTCTAACACGGAAGCTTTTATTATAATCAGTCACTAAAATCTAACTTCAAGCAAGATTTAAATTTATTACCAAGCTCCTCTCGTAATTAAACTGGTGTCATATAATCTAAATATAATATTGTATATATTCTGTCTCTTTCTATCAAAAAGCTTCAAAGCCTCATAATATTAACATATAAAACGATGTTTAAACATATTACAATATCATTACACTTGTTTACATATTATTTTCATTTAATATTATATTATATGTCGTCTGATGTCACATAGTTTTAAAAGTACCCAGCCTATGTTTAGTGCACGAGTGGGGATGCAGTAAAATGCGTCATGAGATGTCCGTATATTGTAAAATCAAAGCCTTTTGAAAACTCCAAACAACACGGACACACACCCACACATCCACGTTAACATGGAGGTTTCTTTGCTTGATTTTGTTTTATTTTTGCTATTACTGTCTACTTCGCTCGTGTGAATAAAAACTTTTAAAATACTAATATATAAATTTTATAAACATATCATATATTGTTCTAAATATAATCAAATGAAATGTTTCTATGACTAGTACCAAAATTTTGTTTTAAATTGAAATGCAACATTTAGACTAACAAACAGACATATTACACAATATTATTATATAATGTTGGTAATGTTGAATAGATTAAAGTCCTAAACGTGTTAATATCCTGATAAGGCGCTGCCCGGTAATATTCCTAGCGAGCCGTCTCCATTAAACCATCTGTAGTTGGATTATTCTTAACAATGTTATCGGTGACGTAATTGCATCGTATCCTCGTCTTGGGCTTGTCTTGTTCGATTTTAAAAATTAGGTTATTATTCATTTCCTATTTCCTTCCCATTATTATGGTTTGTGGTTTACAATTTCTTGCTATTTAGCACTAAATAACATATTATATCGTAATCGTAATCGCAAAAGTAAAAGTTTATTTTCTGTTTTAGGAGCATCAATATGAATTTATGAACCAAAATATTAATAAAATTTGTACTAATATTGGTGTAATTGATTGAAAAGTATATCGAAAATGTAAAAGTATATTGAACTATTTCCTTATAGTCCACCTGTTTTCCTCATTCGGTAAGAACAATGGTGTTGCAGTTTAAATGATTGCTGACTCAGAGGTCAGTGGCCGTGTAACTGTTATAATATTAGTACACCCGGAGCTAAGTGATAGCTAGTCGAAACTATAATTCTTGCTATTTTTTAATTGTTGATACTTTATTTATTTGTATTAATTGCTTAAAATAAATAACATTTTGTAAAAGGCTTTTTTGAAATTTTTTATACTTTATTTTTTTACAAAATAATTTTATTAGGTTTACTTAAATAATATAAAATAATTTAATGTAACAGATTTGTCTATGTTGCTACAGTGAAATGATCACATGTTGGAACTTATCCAATGATAAAAAGCTACTTAATGGTTATTAAAAGAAGCGTCAAAGGGTCGGTCTGATTAAATATTCAGCCTCCCATTAGGCCATCTCCAGTAATCTATTCTGCCCGCACCCCTCAGTACATTAACAATTCAACAAGGAAAAAACGACCTCCGTCTTGTGGCAGCTCGCCTCGCTTGCACTGGAACACGTCCTTTTATTGGATCTTGGTGATTCTGTTTGTTTGATTTCATTAATTTTAGAACTACCTAAAAAAATATCTTCTTAATGAAGAGTCAATTTAGTTTCGACTTTCGAAAGTTTCAAATAGTTTGTAATAAAGTTTGTTTTAGAATGTGTTTACGGATAAGAAGGCTATAATTGTGTCTCGAATTAACTTTTATACATACACGGAGTACATAGCGAAAATGCTCCAAATAAATTTTTAGTATTAATAAGCTCTGGGCAGTTTTATTAAGTGTAAATTTTTTCCATTTTTATAATATTCTCAATATCAAACCATGATGTTAATATGCTACATAATGAATTCTATTCACAATAAAAGAAAAACATTAACACTCACATATGAAACACTTCCCCACCTTATCACGAGACACCTGATTCTTTTTTCCCTCCAAAATGAAGCGTCCAGGATGGGGATGTGGACACCACCCCCCCTCCCAGAACCACCCACTCGAGGTTTAATTAAAGTCCAGTATAAGGTTTTAGCGCGTCTCTACCTTTGATAGGTTCTTGTCGTTCAATTGAGAGGATTTTTTTTTGTGAATTAGGGGATTAAGGGTCGATAGAAGGGTTGAGTGTGCGTCTGTTTGGATCGCTTTGAAAGCGTGTGTTTGATGAATCAAATGAGCTTAAAAGGAGTCTGGAAAAGAGAGATTGGGGTGATTCTTTTAACTTTACTATTAATTGTGTTTTTATTTCAGGTAAGCACAGATAGACATACAGTTTTATATGTAAGTTTATTTACCTTTATATAAAACGTTTGTTTTTATTAGTATTTTCTGTGATTTTCCTAAGTATATATACTAACGTAAAAAACTAAGTAAATAATTGTGTATTTAATAAAAATAACCTATTACAAATATTGAGGTTACGCATATTAATTATATTAGTATAATACTGTTAAAATATTTGTCCGTCCGTCCGAAGGTAACCTGATTCTGAGCGTTAATTAAAAATATTAAAATGTTAATTATGTTTTACTTTAGATTCCTTAATTCATTCAAAGATCAAAATTAACATATCGGAGCCATCGCTGGGTCAGTTTGAACCGTCTCCACCACATTCGTATTCTGGTATTTAGATTTCTTAATCTCCGGTGACCCTCGCCCACGCGCTCCGAGCGCAGGAGTCCATTATTTATACCATAACCAAATTATTCGGACATGTTTATTTCGTTCTTGGTTTTATGGGGTTTTTATGGGTTATAGAAAATCACGTGTTGAGAGTCATGTACTTGTTTGTTTAATCTCATCATTTTTTTGTCGCTATTTACGTAAATAACACATAAAAGTAATATATGTGTGATTTTGTTATTGTAAATGAGGTACTGTTTAGTGTTATGGTTCCTAATAAAATTGTTTAATGATTTTTTTTTATTTTTTGTTGTTATTTATGTTTCTCTCTATGGATTATTGCTTATTCTTCATATTTATTGTGAATAATTTATGGAGAATTTATTTAAATTTTTTGTGAAACTTAATTGTGTTGGGGTTGAATTTGTGAGTACTTATCGTATATACTTTAAAGGTGGGTTTACATAATACTGCTTTAGAGTTAGGCGGAGGGCAGACGAACATAATTAAGCGTAATTTAGCCGCCTCCAAACGAGTCGCACGATTTAATTTGAATTTCTTTGAGTCTTTATTTATTCAATGACTTCATATGTATTATTTGACGACTTTATATAAAGAATATATTAATATATAAAATGAGTATTCATTTTGTTCTTAGTGTATCATTAATTACGATATAACATTCATTTCAAGTGTCCCTTACATAAATTCTAATTACGATACACAATATACGAATCAGTCATATCTGTAATGAGGTATGTTGGTCGTAATTACACAGCATCCAATGCCGTCCCGCTGAGGCTCTGACATATAGATTAACTTGTCACTAAGTAATCGATACCGTGCGATTATTAGGGGTCAAGGTCCGGTGTATTTTATATATATATTGCCGAGCTTAGGATTATATTGAGGAATTGTTAGCTGGAGAGACTTTTTAAGTCATATGTTGAGTTAAGTGTAAAGACAAGTTAAATGTTGTCTTAAACTTTTTTTCTTTTTATTTGCTCGGTAAATTATTATAAGAAAAATGTTATTTAAGAAGTTAGGTGTTACTATATGTATGTTGATTATTATTAAGAGTTATATACTTCCGTTGTCAGTTTGTTTGTTTCAATAAATTATATTAAATATTGTGTATGAGGCTTTGAATTATTATCATGTGTAGGTTATGTATTATCAGTTGACATCATAACGTATGGCATTATAGAGCATTTAAACAGTTCACTGGTCATGACAGCAAGACTGGCCTCAAGTGAGAGAAGAATAGCGGGGCACGGTATGTATGCACGAATTACAGTGGTTTGTAAGAAACTAAACTACTTTTTAACATAAAAACGGAACTTCTGTCCCTGCGTTCGTCTGTTTGTCTGTCTGTCTGTCTGTCTTTCAAGATCCTTAATTTTCCATGATTATTATATATCTTTAAAGTATACATTTTATTAGGACAGTTTATACAATTTTATACTTACAAGTATATAAATATAATAATAATTCATTTTGATGTCATTAATTACAAATTATGTTTATAAATAAATTACAAATTGGTCCCCATAAACCGCTTAAGCTCGTGAATAAGATGATACAAATCGCTTATTCTTATGAATTGCGTCACCTCACATAAGACGGAGACAATGGTTACGTCAGAGGCAGAGCGGTGACCACAGATCGGAGTCGCCGGTCAAACGATGCTTCATTGGTTGAGCTTTGGTTACTAAGATATTACAATAATTATGCTGCCAAGATTAATGTGGATAGATTTGATACTATTCTTAATTTCCTCATTGTTTATTTGATGTTGTCTTGGATATTCAAAAATTGCATTATACCTTTAAGGTTATTATCGAAATAACGTAAGAGATGCTGTGAGTTGAATAATAACATATCACGGCTAATAAAACCGATAAAATACCTCAAATTAAAAGCCCGGCTCCAGGGCGTACCCCGTGATAACAGTAAAGAACAAAACTGAAACTCAACTCCTCCAAGACTCGTAAACCTCCCTCGTTGTTCCCTCGGCAGTCTTCTGAAATCTCTGCAAGAATTGCATAACGTTAGATAGGGATGGAGCGATGCAATCCACCACGTGAGAGAGGGACGCAGAGTTTTGCAGTTGTCATAATTTTAGCAGACAGACTTATAATAAAGATAAACCGGGGTTTGGAGTCTTATTTATTCTGCATTAAACAGTTTTTAAGCTGTCTTTATGAGATTTCTTGTTTAGATATCTTTTATTGGATCGACGTTTTTTATTATTTTGATAAATTTATTAAATACGATAGTGTATAACCCTCTTAAGAATTTGGAATGTAAAGCAATTGCAAATGATAATATTTTATTATTGAATATTAAGGGCATTATCTTGTAATTCAATAACTTGGAAGAAACATTAACTAGGTAACGTTTAATAATAACTTCTCATTGCACAAGCAATAGCACAGTTAACTACTAATTAGAGCGAATGTCAACAAAAGAGAGAGTTAGATTCTCGCTAACAGTTGCTTAACATCCAAAAGATTGCCCAACGTATCCCTCCTGAATCAATAAACAGGTAAGCTGACACGTTATCTCAGATCACCGCCGTACACAGCACTGCCAATGATTTGTTGAGCCTGCGTCAGATGCAATCGCTTTGCCAGTATCGAGATTACCGTTGATCCTTACTACAGTTTCATCACATTCAACTGCTTGAGATATGCGGAGATTGAGTAATCCCATCTCTTTGCGTACTTACATTGTGTGAAACGTTTTAATAAAATGTAAGTTGAATTAAAATATTAAACGCCATCTCCAAAGGCGTATATCTCGGCTCCAAGTTTTATCTCTATTGCAAACTGTACAGAATAAGATACGTTGTCTTTACGACACTTGGTCGCTAGAATATCCCAGATGAGGAGATTCAAAAATGAACTACTCCGAACTTCAACCATTGAGTTTGAATTTCCATTTTACTGTCTACGGTGTACGCTCCTTTGCGACTCGAGTTCCGGTTATGACCTCGCTTTAATACCTAAGAACGTGTGCGTAATGTTTAAACATACATAATATTAATAAATTTACACTAAACATTCATTGCTCCGATGTGTGAAAATCTTAACTAATTTTGAAGGAGTTCATTACTTAATAATAATAAATGCATTATAACTTAGGAATTAAACTTGTTATAAAAACTTGAATTACAAAAAAAACCTCTATAACAAAAGAATATCCACTGTTAAAGATCACATCACATTTCACCCGACAGAGTCAATCCTCCAAAGTTAGTATTAGACAAGGGCAACAAACTTATTCCTAAGGGCGTATAGTTCTGTCCTTCAGGCCAGTAGACACATTTCTATGCTAATAGTACGATAGTGTACAGCGAAGTTGCTTACTACTTAACTTTCATCTGAGAATGCATAAAAGATCAAGTTGATAACGCGTTTATGATAACCCAGAGAGGATTTGGATAGACGTTTGTATTTGCTGCTTTTCACACTTGACTAAGCTCTTCTTTTTAATAAACAAACTTTATTGAACACTTATCACATGTATTTATTAACTCTACTACAAATAATACAAGTGTTTAGGTAATATATTAATGAACGTTGTTTCGAATCGTCGATATCTAAACAATAATTTTTTTTATTATATTTTAATTGTCTTTCCCTTACCATTATCTCGTCGAAGACAACGAAGCAGTCGTTCAGTTTGTAATGAACATTGCAGAACCCTGCTCGCTGCAAGTGGTAATATTTTAAAATAAATTGCACTCTTGCAGGTGAGTGGGGTATAATTTTCCCGGACGTGCATCGGATCTATCAGGCGTTATCAATCATATGTCTTATCAAGTACAGCGACGGTGAGTGGCAGACACGCCTCGTAATAACTCGCGCTTAAATTGGACTGCTTTTAGAGCACTTTTACAAATAGAATACTACATGTTTTATCTTGTATTATACCTTTTTTAAAGGAAATCTTAAGACTTAATACACATCGTTACGTGTAATGAGCTCGCGGCTGGAAATCTGCAAATTATCCCGCTTTAATTAATCAAGAGCATAGACCGAGATTGGGCTCGAGCTCCTCGAGCACCTACGCGTACTTTCACTCGCCTTAGCCGGATCATGTCCTTATATTTAATTAGAGCTAATGAATTCCATCTGGGGTATGGACGCGGCCTAATTAAATGTGGTATGCGAAGTGTCGTTTCTAAAGGTTTTAACTTTTGTGTTGCGTTTTCTTTTTGTTTGTGTCACTGTATTCCATAAGTGGCGTTTGATTATAGATAGTTATACTTATAACAATATTGCAATTTCAACATAAAATTCTATTACGTATCTTTACTATGATAACTTGAAGGACTCATGCAACAAGATTTATTTACAGCAGTATACACATTTAAAGGAACTCCATGTGTAGTAGCAGTCATAACGTCCTCGCGTCCTCGGATGCGCCTGCGCCGTTCGTGGATCAGATAGGCCGCCTTCAGCGCCATCTATCGTCGCGAGAGCGATCTAAATAACGAGTCGATCGCGCGATAAATCGTCCCCGTCTCGTTCCCGCCTCGCAGCTTGTTAGGTGCACGTAATTAATGACCGCTCTCAATCCTTGTTTCCGTACGGCCATTATGATTTTCTATAAGAAAATGGTTAATGTATTAAAACGATACCGCGAAATAAGATGTTAATTGACAGGTGAGTGGGATAAGAACGGATATGGGATTGTCGGATTGAAGTAAACGGCGGATTAGAGTACAGATATGATTTAAATTATTATATTCAGTTTCACAAGCGCAAAACACAACATTGCCATAACATGTACTATTTAGTATTTATGTCGAATGTCAATAAACTTTAAATATTTTGTAATTCTCGGAGAAATAAGTAACTAGTTATTGCGAAAACAGGATTGAAGATAATTTTAACGTTGACGGTTGGTTATCAAACGAATGGCATATCAAGTTTCCCGTTTATTAGTATTACTTACTGTTAAGTGCGGGTCACAATGTTGCATTTAGGTTTATTAAGCTACTCAACCTGTGAAGCCATTTTCGTTATAAGATTAAATCTCTAACTTGTTAATTCTTACACAGTAGGAATTTTAACCTCATTTAGTAATACTATGAATAGATTTCAAAATTTCTATGGAGTAGACATGTTTATTTGTGTTTAGAGTATGCGTTCGAATGGTTGTTAACGATAAATGAGAAATCGTAAACCAAATTTAGCGTTAAATCACGCCAGGAATCTTATTATACCGATTGTAGAGTGCAGTTGACGATTACAATAATATAAACAGTGAAATCAGTTCCAAATCCGTCCATATTGTTCTGCCATAAATTCCGGAGCCCATTAGATATTCAGGGGTTAGGGAATGCATTCTAAAACACAGATCGTATATCAATCGTATCGATACCGTCTCGTGTGGTTCGGGGAAGCGAGTGCGTGCTACCTGTTGCCAGCCGCGATTTGTGCTTAACATGGTTTATATGCTATATACACTTGATTCACTTATATATACTTAGAACAACGAGCTTGTGTCCCACTTTGAGTTTAGTGAAAGCTCGGATTATATTTTCATTAATGTTTACTTCAAACTCGAAAATGTTACAAGTGTTCAATGTCCTGCAGTAGGATTGATTTATCGTAAAGATGGACGAAATATTAACTTTATATATATACATATTGTTCTAATAAATTTAAGTATTGCAAGTCGTCGTCTGTTCCGCATTAAGGACAGATATATGTTTAGGGGACATGAAATGCATAATGTTTTTTTTTTTGGAAGGTATTTTAAATTAAATATTTAGTATTTGAAATAACTCAAATACTGTATAAAATGCACTGACAAGAGAATACTTTTACAATTGAGGCTCGAACTATGAATGATGTGAGTAATAATTTTTTTGTACATATGTATATTTTAGGTGAAGTTACCAGAAGTATTTCTGTATGTAAATATTTGGTTTTTGAAATAACTAATAGTAGTGAGTATAAAAAATGATTTTGCAACGAAGGCTCCGTCAACCGTGCCGCTTATGAAACTTTTTGTACATATATTTTGGGAATGTCCTAGAAATGTAACTTTTAACGTTAAAACACAACAAAGAAACGTCAAATTGGAACATCTCCTTTAAAACCCATCTCATCTGAACATAATGCTAATGAAGTCTTAACGAGTCAGTCGACAGTCGACACACAGTCTTACGTCCCGACATGTTTATTCAAATATTAATGCCTTAATATTTTGTATTTATGTCCCCTACGTACTGAGTTATATTGATTTGAAAATTTAAATCTTTCTCGTTTATGTAAATGTGCTGTGTTTATGATGCTGCGGTTAAAAATATATATATTATTCAGAGTAATAAATAAGGGCGATTTGTAACTTGCATTTAGATTTGTTTTTAATAATAATTGGATCTTAATATCTTAACTAAACGATTGGAAAATTCCAATTAACAACATTGACACCACTTCTAGATCGTTGTATCGGACCATTGACAACCTAAAGATTAAGTAAATTAGGCAATATTGTCAGTTCTGCAATAATCTTATAAATTACATATATGTATATCTAATCTAATCGATAACCCTTATTATGATGAAGTTAAGAGTGAAGTCATGAGCTGTATTCTGATTACATAAGGGTCGGGCCTCACCCGCCCGTCGATAAACAATAAATTCGACTTAGTGTGGAAACTTATTATGATGGTTAAGATGATATACCGCCCTATAAATTGTCGCCCGTCGGTATCTATGACGTGGACAGGTATGGACATTAAATTAAATTAGATATTTTCTGATGTGAATTCATTTTTTTTTGGGATCTCTTGATACTATTTGTGTGGTCGTAAAATTTTAGGATGCACCATGTGTTTATATAAAACATAGAGCAGATAGATGGGTTGTTTTATGACGTTTTTGAGTTGTTTTAATGTTATCTGAAGTAATAAATAGCCTGTTATTAAAACAAGACAAGACAATACCCTTAGGGACTTGTGTAACGTAATGAGTTCAACATGTAACTATATATGTTAAGATTTTTTTATATAAATGATCCAGAACCCAATATAATAGATTTAAAAGTTTTGTCTGTTTGATCGTTCGCAGATCACACATAATGCCATCAAAATATAGGACAGTTTTTGACTTCTCACATTTTCAGACAAAATTGTTTTGAGCTACAATTAAACTATAACACTACTACGGGACGGATCTTAATGAAAAGTGGTGTGGTTGCCTTTTCTCAAGTCATTTGGAATATTTTGCACTTCGGAAAAAAATACATTTCTATGAATTTCGTAGGAAAACAGGAATTAAACTAAAAATGTATGGATGTGTATAAATTAGATAGATAGATAGACAGATAGATGGTTGTAGATAGCTTGTGATATGAATTGGGAAGTTGGGAAGTCGCTGGCAACAGCTTGTAATTTTATAACAGTTTTATTGCAATTTTTTCTACACTATAATATTTGATCTTTAAGAGGCAGCCGTGACGTCACTGATGACTGAGTCATGCGTCGAGTCGTGCTCGCCCGCGCCGAGCCGGTCGACATTTGAAAGTGATACAATAATAAACGAATCTCAAGCAGGTGCACCCTCTCATCTCTTCATCTATGATACACTGAAATGTGATTAAATAATGTCGTCGGGAAATATAATTGGTGTTGACTGAATAAATGATATTTGATTTGTTTAAGTAACTTGCTTAATACCATGCGACCTGATTATAAAGATTCTGATTAAAATTAGAAAATAGTTGTTATACCAAATTTGTTACTAAATTGAAGGTAACTGATACTTCTTATATATTGCAATTATTGAAAATTTTATAATTGTATTATTGTTGTCAGTTTATGGGGATTTCGTAAAAATTTTTTGTTAATTCCAGAAAATCGTTATAATTCGTTATTTTAGCCTTAATATATATTTGCCAAAAAAACTGTCACTTAATATAGTTAATTGAATCAAGTTCACATAAGACTAATTACAGACAGACGGTCATTGTAATGCTCACCAGCAGTTTATCACTCACCAAGTGGTTCCTGTCAGAGGTGAAGTCGTATATCTAGTGCTGGATGATTTGAATTATCTATTTATCGGTTGAAATTGACAAAATAGTTTTTGTTTATAATAATTTATTAATATGAATAACTATGAAATATTGCTTTTATTAATTTCAATATGTCGTTTATATTGGTCGGTGTTTTATAATTTAATTTGAATGCTATCAAGAAAAGTTTTACAACGCTATTGAGGAATGCGTTTTGTATATCAAAGCGAAGCACTAATTGTGTCCTCTTGATTTTGACGGATTGGAGCTAACCGTTGTTTTCGTGTTTATTTTTCAGTTCTAAATTCGGAGTTCTCAAAGGGTTAACATAAATACGTCCTTAGCGCAACCGTCATTATCACTCTGACAACTACAAGGCGTTGACTGTGCGCTGCGACAAACTTACGTTTACATCCCGGTTATACAACAATAGACTTTACGTCCCGGCGTTAAAGGTTAGGCGATAATTAAAATATGTATAGGTGACGCTGTCAGAGGCGTTAAAACATCTGTCATTCGCTAACAAATGCAGACAGAAATTGATGCGGCCACGGACAGTGAAAAACGCGGAATCGCGCGTCCAGTTACTATTTTTAGACACGCAGCTGTCTCTCCGCGTCCCCGGCTATCAAACCACCCGTATTTCAGCGCACCTTAGACTAATTGCGTATATCACAGACGTGACATTGTAGTCCGTCTAGTTACATGCCTAATTACGTCCGTGAAGCTATTATAGTTCTTAGCGTTATTAAAATAGGACTCCATGTGGTGCGAACGATCGGATCGTTGCGAACACTCCGCCGGTATCACCTTTTCTTATCGGGTCTAGTGTGTTGGAAGACAAATTTAGTTTTCTATGCAAATAATGGCATCGGTCGGGGAATAGACAGTTATTAGTTTCGAGACATTGAAAGTGGAGATGCTATAAATTTAACGGAGTTCAATTAAAAGTGTGGATGGAGGTGATAACACTACTTCAAGTGGATTGTGTACATTCGTCTGGTGTTACTGAGATGGAGCTGTGGTTAACTGACACGTAATGAATAACTTACCTGGTATACAGGAGAGGTCATGTAATTATATAAGTTTTATTTCCATTTTATTGCTTTGTAATACGGACATGGATTTTGATTAAAAATATACTATAAATATTTCTTCTTTAAAACTATTATTTAGCAATATATAAGAAGATGTAAATATGCACTAAGAATTTTTTATTTCAAAACAAACGGTAAAAAGACCTATCTGTTAATTAGTAACTCTATGCACATTTGACAAGAATGATCTCCGGCGGTGGTGCGCGAGGTGTCTAAACGATCTCAATAGACGATAATTAACAAGTCCATCTAATGCCTGCCAGCGCCGTGATTGGGACACTGTTTCGGATTATTAATACGATATTCCGTGCTCTACGCCATTGTATAAAAAGTTTATAGAAATTCCTTAAAAAATAATTTAGAAAGAATTTCCACGCCCCGCTATAAAATGATCCCGAATCTCAATAAATAAGAGAAGGTAAACCTGGAGTCCGTCACGCCGGAGCAGACAAAGCCGAGGTCGCTTTCATCAATAAGGTTATATTGTGTTTCTAATAAACTATCTCCAGACGATATCCCGGACGTTTATGGTCGTTTTTGACATGTTTGTGATGGTCAGATACCCGTCATAGATTTATAGATTCCGAGCCATTTCTCCGCTCCTTGGTTGTTATTTTTTGTGATTTACTGTTATGTCTTAGATTCTTTATATTTTGTTTTGTGACGGGAAGCCACGGACTGCTGTCGTGTTATTATATATTTTGTTATGTGCGTGCTTTTTGGTTGTATTTATCACGTATTTCAAGTGTTAACATATTTAGAACTACTATATATATATATATATCCATAAAATATTGAAAAAAAAAATATATTTTTTTTTGTTTTCTTAATTCCTAAATATACAAATTTAAGTATTTATATTTTTATTTCAAAGTAAAACAACTTCATCGCAGCCAATGTACATTTAAAGGGCCCGTTAACTCAATTGACTTTCTTTAGAATTTTACATCCACATTTTATAATTTAATATTTTAAATATGAAGAACCTACAAGTGTATATAATACTTAAGATATTATCAAGTGGTAATGATATCGCGATCTATTGTGTATACTAACGCCATCTAGTAGATTATAACACACTACTCGTAGCGCGCTTTTGTTTTCTTGTAGTTTGTCGTTGTTTAAAGTTTTTTCTAATTCCTTGACTTCTATTAGCTATAATAAAAATAAATGTCACAACGTGCTACATTTTAGGCCTTTTCACATGAAAACACTTTATTTCAATCAGTTCCGTAATTTTAATAGCGATTGAAAAAATATTGATAACTATATATTTTCCTACATATATAAATGTATTTTTTGTAATTTACATTTAGTCGAGGATAAAATTACGAGGCTTCAATTATCCTACGATTAAGAAGGGTGAAGAGGTATCTCTATCTCTTTCTAAGTGGTATGTTGAGTTATGTGTGACATACGGAAGGTACATAGATTAAGTATTAATTTTTCCAACTCTGTGTCTTCGTAGAAAAAGATCCGAAGAGATGACATAAACAATTTTTTCAAAAATAATTTCATATTTTTTCCATTTAAGCGTGTATATATAAATATATTAACCGGATTGTCTATTGAAAAGTATGAAAAGCCTTCACAATTGTTATTTTGCCAAACTTTTCACTATTATAGCAATATATCGAGTGGATGGTGATCGTTCAGTTAATCGGCTGTGAGTTATCCGCGGCGACGGATTAAAGTATCCGATTAATTCTGACATCTGACCTTTCGTGAGTACTTATCGGAGTACTTTGTTACTCTGCCAATGTTTTTGTGATTCATCTCACAAATCTATACAAATAAATAAAATTGTTTGTAATTCCATATTAAAAGCTTTTAACTATATACATATTGAAGTATATGGGACTTCAAAAAAAGAGTGAAATTTTTATCTCTCTGTCCGTTTGTTTGTTAATCTTTGGAGCTGGACCGATTTTAATAGGAATTTCACTGGCGGATAGCTGATGTTATAACATCTTCTAAAAGAGTAACTTGGGCTACTTTTAGTCTTGTACAGCTGATGATAAATAAAATAATTTCTGATTGAATGTTAGAAGTCCAAAGTTTTTCGACTTTTTAACTTTTATTATTTCAGTTAATCGTCTAATATTTAATTAACGTTTAGTCGAGGTCTGTGTCCGGCGAGGAACAAACAGACGTACCTACTCTCACAACACAGCTTTGCTCTTTGTCGAGCCGACAACCTGACATCTCAAGACATCTGCCGCCTCCTGGCTTATCTTAACATTGGCTGAGATTGACCAATTATGGAAACGTGAACGTGACCAGAATTAGACAAAAATCTATTTTTTATTACATACTATTTATTTAAAACACTCCTATTATGAAACAGGAGTTGGACGAATAAGACTAGGAGTATATGAAAGGGGAATATAAAAAATGGCATCAGATTTTATATTATTTTGCTGAATCATTAAGACGACGACGAGACGGAAAATACGACAAAGAAGTGTGATTTTTTTAAATATAAAATACCGAGAAAAACTGCAGTAAGTACAATGTGTATTCTTGTACGTAGAATCCACAATCTTGAGCTGTCATCAAGATTGTGGGTCATCTTAGACGTGCTAAGGGCTGGCTTACTTACACGTCCTGTCTGTGATAATCTGCTCTGTGACGTGTCTTGATTTTGTCTACCGACCTGAGTGTTATGACGGGTACTGATGCGCAGAACAAGAGATTACAACAGATTACTACACGTACAGAAGCTTAAATAACATGTGGATGTTACACAATGTAGTGTTCCGTTTATTTTGGTTCACTTAGACATATTAGTGTAATTGACCACGTGTTGAAGTATTTTCGTCACAGAAGTGCAGTTTGATCGCAGTCCGTACAGATGTGTCTCTCGACGTGACGATGTATTTTTGTCGCCGGCGTCAATAAATAATGGAGCACGGGTCAAAGTCTGAGAGCTAATGTGTGTTGATCTTATCCTGCTCCGCGTAATGCCGTCACCCCTACCGTCGGTCTGGAAATCGGCCATCGAGTTCGCGATGAAAACCGAGAATTCAGTGATAGAAAAAAAAAAAACGAGATGTTTTCATCATTTGTATACCTGTACGAATAATAAATGCAGATACATATATTAATATTATTAAATATAATATACGATATCTCCAAAGGAATCTTTAAGTGCCATAAAACGTGGAATCCGATTGACCTCGATTGACAGACATTAAAACAATAGTAAAATTAACATGAATATATTGACTTTCTATTATAATCTGAATATATTTTATAACGTGATATTTTTCATCGATTTCTTATAGTAGGGATTACGGGTATAAATTTTCCAGTATTTCAATACATATTAAGATAGAACTGGGATATCTATAATAGTATTGGAGTGGACATCTCGCCGAGTGCCTAACTGGACTGATTACGGGATTTAGCCGTAATATATTACCTACCTACTACCTACTACCTACTGCCTCTTTTAAACCCTCCTATAGAATCTACCTATTTTAAGTTTCTTAGTTTTTGTTGTCAAAAATACACATTAATTAATTCGACATTTAAACTGTAGATATTATTTGATAATAATATAAAATTTAAAGATCATAAAACTATACATTGTAATAAAAATTTTATTGTATTTTTATATTTTCGGAAGTTGTTATTTCTATTATGGAATCTCATCAATTTAGTTTATATTGGGTGAGCCACAGCTATATTTATTATATTATAAAGAAGTATTTTGTATGTTTGTGTGTAAGAAATAAACTTTATTTAAAAATTATTTTTAAATATTTGGGTAAAAAACCATTGTAAGGAGTACTTTTATTACGCTATAGTCTTTTGTAGTCATGTGGGAGTCGCGGGCCAAAACTAGTCATGTTCAGTAATTAAAATATTATTGCCCGTCACATCATGTTACAGCTGTGTGACGGGTGAAGCTCTAAACACTAGATTTATTTGCATACCTCAAATATTGCTTCTGACTTAACATTTGTTGATTGCCAAATATTTGTAACTTTAATAAACACCGCCAGAGTCGAATGAATTCTTAATCTTGAGGAGAACAGCTCTAAAACTATTTTTATTGTTAATTAAATAAAGCGATATTTATATATTACTATTGTATATTAATATTAACAATAAATTATGACCGATCTAAATATTGTAAATTATAAACAATATTATAAAAATAAAATATGAAGACTTGTCTTTGTAATATTGAAAAAATAATATATATTATATATTATTTATTAAATGTTAGTTTGCCTGAATAAAGGTTTTCAATTCTTAGTAATATATATTAATATTAAAATATATATTAATATTAAAAAGAAAAAGTTTAAGTATGTTTTTTTTTACACACGTCAAATTAATTCAATATCATCATTCCTTATCAGTTATGATTTTATCAGATATGCATCTGAATTATCAGTTGCTAAGATAATAGATACAGAACATATCAAAGGAATATAACTTGATGAGGTGATATGTCGAGAACAGATACATTTGATGTGATAACACTAATAAATGCTAAATTGATTTTGATGAGAATTTGAGCGATTAGATTTCATTATATGAATTTAAGCAATATCTTATATTGTTAATAAAAAAATATTTTTTTAAAGACATCATAGCAAAAATATATTTGAAAATGTCAACAGCAGTTTACAAATATGTAATGAAAAATCAATACGAACGGGATTCGAACCTATGACCTCTGGTTACCCCTCCCTCTACCAGTTGAGATACCGAGTTGAATTTAGCATGGTATATACAGTCGTCTTTATATTTTAAATACACAGCGCAGTAATCGGTCACAATCCAATCCAATCCAAACTATCCCTCATTATGTTCATTGTTTGGTGTTAATTATTTCCATTGTTTTTCATTTCAACGTATTTTCGTTTTACACACACTCCTACACACACACACACACACACACACACACACACCCAGTGTGTAGGAGTCTTAATGCACTTGTCACAGGCTATTTAATGTTCTTGGCTCCTCCTGGCTCCAATTTGTCGGTGTTTCTGCTCCGCTGGCGCCCCACTAATGAGTTTTTTGGTTATTTGAATTTCTTCCTTTAGTTATTTTTTAGTTTTGCTCCGAGGAACAGTTACGTCTGTAATCTGCATAAGATTGTACTCGTGTGAGATTGGATCTCTTGCTTATCTTGTTTTATATTCTTCTATTTACTTGTAAAAATGTTATATGTATATATTTATTGTATTCTTGTTATGTTCCAGGTAAGGCGGATCACTTTGTGTCTGGTGAGATGTTTTTTTGTTTTATCAGAATTTAAGTTTTACAACATCTTTCCTCAGTCTAAATAATTTTACAGGAGGTAGGATAGTCCAAATCAGTTGTTAGATTAAGTGCTATTGAATTTCTAAATCATATATTGAATAGTTTTATATTTCAATACATATATTATATATGTATACGGTCTGTTGGTGATAAAACGAGCCGCTCGTTATATTCGAGCCATTAAACTATTATCGAAGTCATAAAAAAGTTATTACTTCCAAACGCTACTCCGGTGGGAACTTAGCTTACAATATTTGTCCTAAATAATACAGTGTATTTAATTAATGTCACTTAATTAAACTAACTAATAGAGTTATAAATGTATGATAATTAATTAACAGATTTCAATCTAGATTTTGGTAAATAAATGCTTACTTTAGTTTAAGAAGTAACTTAACGGCCTGTAAGTTTAGTTGTTAGTGACCCTGACATTTGAGGTCGTGGGTTCTATTCCAACAGTTGTTAGAGTGATCCACGGACTGTTCTTCTCAGTGTAGTTACTTGAATCCTTTGTTTTTAAAATCCTCCACAACACGGGTGAATGTCTAATGATTTTATTTTTTCCTTAAAATAGGTTCTTTAGTTTTATTTACATTATATATTAAGAAACATTTGACAATACTTAAATATATATCAAAATATACATACTAAAAGTTGACATACAAATTAATTAAATTCAAACCAAAAAAGAAACCGCAGCAAGAACATCAACTGACGCGAGTAACAGACATAAATTGTTACAACAAAAAATTACTTACATATGTACAGTTGACCTGCGCAAGAGTCGAAGGGTGGAATCCATCTCGGTCAACGATGAAAAAACGCAGCCAATAGAGAGGCGACGTTTGAATAATTGTTCCACGGTACGACCAATGGCGTGCGCTCGCGGCGGTCTTATTCTGGACCTTTCAATGATTAATGTGTTTCGTCGACGTATTTACGATACACTGTGATTCGAGTTTGAATGATTTGTCGGTATCCGCGCTCCACCGCGCCGGATTTACGATCGCGTGTCGATACTCACGGTACTCACGGTACTCACGGGTACCGCGGCGGGAATAAATAAAAATCTACACGGTTATTTAATAAAGGAATATTGTTTTCGTTTAAAAATAAATTAACAAACGAGTTATTAGAATTTCTTAAAAAGAAATAAATAATGTCCCAAACAATGTATCTCGTGGTCGCAGTACGGATGGATGGAGAACATTAAAAGCGTTAATTATCTAATCGGGTCGCAATCGGTCGGCATAATGAGGGAGGCGGTAGATATCGCCGTCTCACATAAATCTGTCAATGCGCCTGCGCCGGTAACGCACATCTTGATCTGAGACAGTCGTTTTTTATGATACTAACAATGCTAACAGGATTTATAGTTAATAGATTAGAATTAAACTTTATATGCACTAATAATAGTTAATGTTTTTTATTTCTATATTATATTAATAGTAAAATTTGAAATAATAATACATATAATAATATCTGTGGTCTTTTTTTTTAAGTATCCTAAATTACTCTTTATAACATCAGCTGTCCGCCAGTGAAAGTCCTGTCAAAATTGATCCAACCGTTTCAGGGAATAGTCGTAACAGACAGACAGAAAAAAGAAATATATATAGTTCCACATGCATTTAGTTAACATTTGTTAATTTGATGCAGATACAATTTTATTTAATTGTATATATACACCCATATATAATGTGTATATATATGTATAACGGAATACTATAAAAATATCTAAGGAAGAGAGTCCGACCTTTATATGATGTAAGCTCATTCAAATTTATGTGCGAGTGGGCGCTCTAATCTCAACGTGACAATCGGGTGAGCGTCCATAATATAAAAACTAACGCCGCCGTCACACAGCACGGGCTACCAAACTATTGATTATGACCTTTAGTTGCTATCAAAAGATTTATCAAATAATATATAATTGCAATACACATGATAATCCTTAACACCTGCATCTGACGACTTAGAGATTAATCGGTACATTATATTTTATGTTAATCTAATGTCGTGTGTTGTTTAAGGCAGTGCACCTGTCCTTGACTAAGGTTAATCATTATTTATTACAAATACCTCGGCCGTGTAAGGCCATAGTAAAAATATATTCAGTTTTCTGTTTTACACCTCATATATGAATAGAACATTAGGTAGGTACTGATGTCTGTTTCAATGCGAGATTCCTCAATTTAAAATGTACTTGAATCTAGATTTTGTGTGATAAGAACTGCTTGACCAGTTTTTGTTAGAACTACTCATTTTAAAATAAAAAATATATCTTAAATAAATTTTGACATCCAACATACTTTATCAAGGCATATCTAATTTGCTGTGAGTAAGCGATTAAGAGAAAAAAAAATGGCTTTTATAAATAAAAATATTATCAAACATAAACAGCTCACTTAAATAGATAAGGTACACGTGTTTATTAAGCTAAGTTCTTATCTAACAGTATTAGATAATCAGCACATCTCGTCACTCATCTCCCACGCACACATTAACTGTATGATTTACAACCGAATATGAAATTAACTATTATATTTTAAATTACAAAATATCATTCGTGTAATATATTAGGGACTGTCCGTGAAAGATTTATGTCCGCCAGTGTGACCCTTCCGACATGAAATGCGGACTTTCCTAAATATTTCGTAACGTATATAATTAATAGTAATATATTATTATAATAACTGGATTTATTAGTTATGGTGAGCGGCAGCTTCATTTCTTATTACTGTAGAAGCTTTTATAATTTGTCACACGGTTGCGCCATACTGTTAAACGGTATTTGGGCCAAATCAGTTAGATTTAACGTGATTTATGATAATACACTTATTTTAATGAATCTATAATGAACTTAGAGGTAGAAGAAAAAATGTGTTTAAGGTCAATTGTAAGTATTGGTCCTGTTATTGTTGTGGTAAATTATTTCTACATAAGTAATAATTAGAGAAAATAACAGACTTATATTATGTTACTGGCAAGGTTTCTATGAAGTCCCTATTCAATGTAAAGTATATATTTTGTAGTTCTTTAATTAATAAGTTACAATGTTATATAGAAAAGTTTGTAAGAGTGAGTGATCAAAATTCGTTAAATACGCTTTTCTTTAAACAACATTAATAAATAATGATTATGTAAAAGAAATGTAAGTACATGTAGTATTCGTTCTTGAGATGTCGTGAACGTCAAGGGTTATCGCTTATTACCGTCATAGTCATCTGAATAGCTAATTAAATCATTTCAAACAACATACCGACATTTACAACGCATTTGTATATGACGTTAACGCTTTAACGGAATTAACGGATTTTAACGGGAAAGTCTCGTTAACTACAATATAATGCGCACCCTACGAAAGATCTGATTCGCAAACACTTCACATTATGCGATGCAATGTAAATTGACGGTTATAGCAGATATTATAAATAACAAAAATTGTAATGAGTATTTACCGTTTTTGATGAGTGAAAATTATTGTTACTTTTAATATCGATTTATTCACCGCTAATGGACGAAATGCAATCGAAATTATAAGGAACACTACCTGTCTGCAGATGTATTATTAACAAAATATTGAACCCCAAAAATGTCAAAACTAATAATAATAATAGCCGGCAATAAATTAAGTAAATCTAAAAATATATCACCGTATTGATTCGTGCCAGGATGAGGTCATCTTAATTAATTCCATCGTCATTATTTATCGTTTATTATTTTTATGTCTCGCCATAAATTTGTGTCATTGGATGATCTATTTGGTAATAGTATTTATCATAATCTATCACCGTTTTTGGTGCTGTTTAATACACACGCTTACACTAGCTCTGTCCATGACTTTATTCGCGTAAAATATGTTTTTGTTTAAGTAGTCTAGGTTACTCCCTATAACATCAGCTATCCGCTCCTTTTAAATTTGGTGCCGCCGTTTCAGAGTCGGAACAAACAGACCGACAGACAGAAAAATTTTAAAGATTTTTTTAAGACTGTTTTTCTATGTAAGTATGTAAGTAAGTATACATAAATTTATTGAAAAGCTGTTAGTATGGTATAACAAACAGACACTTCAAACTTATTTATATGTGTAGATGTGTATTAAAACCTACTAACCAGCAAGCTATGTGTATATAAAAAATAGTTTAGTTAAGAATAATAGAATCCGATACTCCGATATCATCACTTGTATTCAGAAGCACTGACTCAGAATGCCGTGACCATTTCGATGCTAATTTTACGACTGCGGGGCATCGGGAGCCACAATAAACTGTGCTCTTGTATTGATTGATATCTTAATGGAGTATTAGTCGTCCCATACGCCGGCTAATGGGTTTAGTTTCTATGGTGTTTTCGTTTCTTCGCCTCCTTACATGGTAATGTTAATTTCACCCGCATTCTGTTTATTAGATGGAAGATAATTTTTGTTTGTCTTTTTTATATATAAAAATGGCCACTGTTTGATTTTCCTTTAATTAATTTATAAGTATATTGTAACATTACTAGTGAAGTACAAACACACAATGGACAATAAACGATAGAGCACAGAATAAGACCGTCAGAAGCGAATTAGCGGCGCAACATTTTCTACCTACAACCCACTAAATTCGTAGACTCCGTAACATTGTTCCGGTCCGTAACTCCGTACTTTGTATTAACCGTTTCCGTAATAGCGATTCTCACTCAGCCCGATTGGTCTCTACGGACTCGAAAATTGTCTTTAATAAGTTACAACTAATAAAACCATTGTGCTGTTTTGTTTCTCGCAATTTGTTTAAATATTTCGCTAATTTGATGCTTTATTTCTATGTGATGTAAGTATCAATTTGCCTTGTAGTATTTTTGCAATATGTGACATGCATATTATGCATATTTATGTTAGTACATATATGTATTTTGTCTCAGCCTTTAACCTTTTATGACACGGAATAAGTACATACCACTTAATACTTTGTCTCTACGAGTATCGTAAAGATTGTGCATGTTCTTCTCCGGGCTCCTCTGTGTGTATATCTCCTTATTCTAGTGGGTTAGTGCTTTTATGGCGGTTTTCACTCAAGGCGATTGGGCACCCATGGCCTGCAGCTATTATAGTGCAATGCCTTGTTCTTCGATTATGTGTATTGTTATAAGATTTAGGTATCGTTTGGTAATGATATTGATTTTATGTTTTCTTCGTATTATATAAATAAAAATATAACAAACTTAAGTTTATTTTAAATTGAATTATATTTATATAACATCTGTTTTATTTTAACTCGGGTTAATACTGGTTCTGTAAAATAATTTTAGGTCAATTATCCGTAAATGCCAAACATCTATATGTAAAACTTCTCAGGTATAAAGGTCTAAACAATTCTGAAAGACGTCATCCTATTGCCTCATATCATTAGCTTAAAATTAACATTAAACAGATCTTCAATTACACAAACACCCTTCTCTAACACAATGGTACAAGGTTTAAGATGGCTCAATTTTATCGTAAATGTATTTTTGTCAGCTCGCAAATTTCTATATTGCGTTCGATGTTTTCTTATTTTGTTACGGATAGAGTTGTTTTTCGTTTAAAATGTTGAAAAGCCGAATGTTGCTTTGTTCTGCAAGGGATGGCCTGTAATGCGACAGTTTGTAAGCATGAGCCTCAGACGAGGACCGAAAGGGGGGGTTGGGGGGTTAAAGAAATACGTACAAGTTGTTTCGACTTCGTACCTGAAGGTTCACTTGAATAATATATTTATCATTTGCCTATTTTGTTTTTATGATAAAAACTAGAATAACTTTCAGTACACATGCTTTTGTATTTTTTTTGTAAAATATTCTATAATATACAAATTATTGGTGTTCTTATTATAAGATATCTATTTCAATTTTAATAATATTATATATATCTTTAACTGATATAATGTATATGTATAAGATATATTGGTAAAGTAATGTTATTAATAAATATTGTTATTTTAATTAACTATTTGAGTACAGGTATGCCCATGTATTAGTAAATAAGATAACAAGAAAAGGCCTAATCAATTCCATAAACTAATAAAAAATAAATCAAATCACCAAAATTCACTTCATAATCAACAATATCCAATTAGAAATAAAATTCAAAATTTCCAATCAGAATGGATTTAATTTCCAAAAAGATTCCAAAAAAATTATTAATATAATTATTATTAATTTTAAATTAAAATACTTTATTATATATAGATAGAAGCAATCTCATCGAGTGGAATAAACATAAAAGGACATCTCATTAAGCACAATCGCTGATTGGACAGTCAAGTCGAACGCTGTAACTTAGTTTCCCTTAGTTCTAATACGTCGCCCGCTGCAATGAGCGATAGGTTTATTCCGATCACGTGCTCCCACCGACTCGGCTCCTAATTAAAAATCGACCGATTTTTGTTAGCGAATGTACATTTGTTAACCCCCCCTCCCCCACCCCACCCATCTTAACCCCCCCTCGATAATCGTGTAAAGGAAAGCGTGGACGTTTTTTAAAGAGCTCCCGCTATTCAGCTGGCAGATTTTAAAATGCTAGCTAATTAGAAGGAATAATAGAGTTACCTCCGTTGAAATAGGAAATGAGCACACTCCTTTGTTCGGATTCGATTTAATGTAGCGGAAATTTATCTTTTATTTGTCTATCTATCCGTCTATCTGTACGTATAACACGTCAGTCGTCACTGATTATCAAAATAGAGAAAAACAAATCTACTAATCTTGTACAACGATGCCGTTTTGAGTAAGTTTTATTTGCGCTAAACAAACAGCCGTCCAGACGTCAGATGTGTACAATAAAGGACGTGGGGTGGAGTCTTTTTAATTTAGCGTCATATTCAAACAGGGGCGAGTAAACGTGCGAGTCTCAAAGTTCTTTTACCTAATTTTTAGCATAAACCGTTAGTACGACCTCTGACTCAAAGGCAGTCCGGCCGTCACTCACCC
Source organism: Melinaea menophilus ssp. n. AW-2005 (assembly GCA_918358695.1). Taxonomy (NCBI): domain Eukaryota; kingdom Metazoa; phylum Arthropoda; class Insecta; order Lepidoptera; family Nymphalidae; genus Melinaea; species Melinaea menophilus. The sequence goes on from OU911043.1 coordinate 24,182,904, forward strand.
CTTCCATAAACAGCTAAAAATAAACCCCGGTGTATGCAAGCGTTTCTTTGCGAGCAGTTGCTTTGAGGCTATTTTAATTCGCTTATTTCGTTGGGAAATTGCTAGTGTGTTTCAGAATTAAGGTTGTTGCTATCGTTGCGGGGGACGCGATTCCTTGGAATACGAATAATACTTCGAAAAAATATTTATAAAAAATTTCGTGAATACCTTTTGGTAATAATTTTTTTACCAAAATTTACTTATCATCACCGTATCAATTATTTTGCACTAAAATAGGTAAAAGTATATTTAAGATTGTGTGCACAGTGCTGTAATACAAATCGCTTCCGCCCGTGAGCACGCCCTGCCGCCCGGGTACGTCGAGGTCTGGCCGCGTCAGGTCGGTGATTGTAAAGGCGCGATGTGATCCCACTGTGTGCTCGCGGCTTAAAAATATAATTTTTCCCGTACTGATATAAACGCAAAGGGAAATTAGTGATACGGGGGAAAAACGCTGCTACTGACTCTCTTTTACTTATTTACTTATAGTTGAACCATTTTGTGTTATTTGAAACACTCTTATCATTGATTTTTCTTTCTGTTGCAACGTATATATATTATTCTACCATTATTATGTATTACGTTTTATTGTTTAAAACGGTTTGACATTAAACATGTACCGTTAAGATGCCAAATAAATGGGCCAAGTGGAAGTGAGGTAACAAATTAGAGCGGTGTCACAAGTCGTTAATCAAATAGCTGCGCTCGTCATATCTCATCGCGATGAGTCGGAGCCGTCGTGTATCTTCCGGGTGCAGTTTTGAGTTGTCGAAGGTGACGAGTCCTTTAATCTGGGTGATATGTTTTTGATAGTTTCGCGAATCCGTCACGTCCGTCCGTCCGTCACGATCTTGCGAAGGACCGATAGTGGGTTTGAAACTAGTTTGGAAAGTATTGATTTAACTGAATAGTTAAAAATATAATAATTATTACGGATCACGAAAAAAATAATACAAATCTGAAATAATATGTATAATTTGTGTTTTGAATGAATATTTTTATTTCTTGTGTCGTATTGGAGTGTAGTAGGGAGGAATATTTTGTACTCCTTTTATATTAAAATAAACAGGTACACGACGGGACGTCACTTGTCATTAATCACATTACCTCTCCCGTCGCAGCTCATCTCGTTCGACGCGCATCCGTCGCTCACGTGCCGTGACTTCCGTATAATATCGCAATTTTAATCTTATTATAACGTTAGATGTTCTCTTTTATTATAAATTTAATACCTTAAATTATTATCCGATATGTGTTGTAACGGTTTCTATATACCACAATGATTATTAATAACCACTCTCGTGACACTCGTATTTTTCAGTGACATCCGACAGTTAGGTCCCAGCCAGCGATTATATCTATCGCATCATTATTCCTTTTGATTGCGGAAACGTGCCGTATCCACTAATCACATGTAACGGTGCCTCATCCGTCAACGTCTTTCGTACATCACTCACGCTGACTGACGAGACGAGCTATCACCTCGCCCATTATGACATCTAATCCGACGTGATAGAGTTCAATATTGATCGCACTAACTGTATTTATAATGTGTTTGGATTGAGACGTCCAAGAAATTTAGAACTTCCCCGCCCCCCGAAACACTGAAGCGGTCGGAAAGTGCGAACGGTCTCGGAGGTGTGGTGAGGGGTCAATACATATTGGACACGTCCAACGTATGTCACGGCACTATCGGAGTCTCTTAATTGAAGATAATAAGGGGGGACATGTGTCTCTGCCGCGTTTTTATGGGGCGTAAGAGAGGTATGTCATGTGTTTTACTTTTTCGAGTCTCGTTAAGTCCGGCTATTAATTTACGTCAATCGTGTTTCCGTTACTTTGGTCGGGAATGTCGATTTAAAAGGGTACTTTTTCATGCGTTTTTCTTTCAGAGATTTGTCTGAGTGGATATAAATTTAGTGTACTATGTCTTGTTATAGCATATTAATGTAGATACAGTGTTAAATAATTGTAAATATAAAGTAATATAGTATATAAGACACCACAGGACTCAAGTTTATAAATCGCCATTGTTAGAGATCGCCGGCCTCTCACCTGCGTCGAGCAATACCAATCCATCTGCCGGCTTAGCTGCGACCTGAACTGAATCTTATCAAATAATTTACGTCATTTATACTATAAAGTTACATAAAATAATGCACTGAATAAGGATCATAAAGTTTATCTGTCATTTATAATCAATAAATATTCTTTCTAGATCTAGTAACATCTCGCTGGACACTGAGATTACTGAAAAACTTATTTGGATTTAGTCTTATAATACTGTATTAATTATATTTTTAGATATTTCTTTTTACATACGACGACGAAGATTATTAATTATATATAGAAAATTAATTTGGCTCTCAATTAATATAAAATATAATTAAAAGCAGAAATGAAAAGCTAAAATATAATATTGCAATTCAAAATATATAAAATAAATTCTTCTCTGTCATTTTCTAAGTTTTGTTTGACGTGTCTGCGACGTGTCACCTGCATTGGGATGTCAAAATGGGGGTGGGTGACGGGAGGGGGGGTGGCTCAGTCCGGCCAAGAACGTCCGTCTTTGAGGGTATTTAATTTTGTGCAAATGACATGATGTCTGCGCCAGACGTTAAGTATACTTTGTTTGAATTGTTTTGTTTTTTCTCTATTGATTTTTGGTACTACATTTTGATGAAAATATTATAGTTTGTTTTGGATACAATAAGTTTATTAAATTATTAAAATTGTAATCGCTTAGTCGTCAACCCGTTAGCAAGTTATCTTAAAATGAAACGCCGTACTTATCTGACACTTGCCTCTTAGAATACTTAATAAGAACATGTCCTGAACAGCGAAGCAGACTCCGAGAATTAAAATTCAATCATTTTAATTAATCACAAAAATACCTAATTGTCGAGAGAGCAACATATCCACATTTTTTAAAACTCACACAGCCAAACAACTCCCTCCCCCCTTATTATCCGGGGGGGTGCCTCCCCCGGGTGGGGTCCGTCACGTCACTGTCCCCGGATCGCCATCGCGACGTTCGAGCGCCTCGTTTGTGCCACGACTTGAAGGGTTGGAATAAATTTGTACATTTTGATGTTGGAAAGACATCTGAAATATTTTACGAAGCTAAGTTGTATATATCATTACAAGTTAATGTCCTGTAGAGGTCCTCTGTTAAATATAACATCTTTATATCATGTAACGAGGTGGTACGTATTCGTCTTAATCTTATTAAAATTTAAAAAACCAACAAATGATTTGAGTGTATTTATTTTAAAAATATATTTAGTCAAAGTATTTCTAATGTATCTGCAACTAATTTACTTAATGCCTGATTTAATCTAAAACGTAGCTGAGGTACATTGCAATTGGAAATCCGTTGGTATTCAATTTTACACGAGCATATTTCACCAATACCTGAATCGGGTACAAAACGACCAGTGTTTTTTTATTTTCTCGTATGCAATCGCTCCGTCTTACGTCTGCTCAGTGCAATATCAATCCATCTGGCGGGTGGGGGCAATGGGAGGGGGGGGCAACCCCCACCACCCCGTGTCAGTCTTAAATGACTGTCACGGGTGCACTCGGGCGGCATTCGCTTCAAGAACGTCGGACGGACGGCTCCCGCTTTGATATTGCCTCGTTATTTGTTATTGTATTGCGCTTTATGTTTATAACGTTCTAAATTTTAACATTGTTCCGCGGTGCTTCGGGCCGAGTACTAGACTCCGTTATAGTCGTCTATAACAACCGTTCTATTCGTTTACTGATTAAATTTTATCATTTAACGATTCTACCTTTACTATAAATTTTTTACTATATTATCTGGACTTTATTTCTCACAAAAATCTCCGATAGGTCCATTTTTGCATAATCTTTTATTTTGATATAATAATTGCAATATTCTTCAGTATATCTTAGAACTGTTATCACTGTTAGTATATCGCCTGTCACTGTACAGCTCGTGGCACTTGTTTTTGCTCGCTCTCATTGAACTGTCACTGTGACGCTCATTCTCCGTCAGTCGACGTCGATGGTGTTCGGTGTAACTCCTCGGTTTATATGTTTATTTTATTATAGGCTTCGATATCTTCACCTGATGTTATGTTGAATGTTTTGTTGACTTGTCGTTTCGTACCCGGGCATGTAATAACTGTGCGTTTATATTTTTGTATTGTCCATCGGTTCATAGGTATCGATTTTATATATTTTTTACCTTTGGATTATAATTATTATAATATTTTAGGGTTTATAAAGTAACTAAATAATTTGTTTTTATTAAAATCAGTCAATAAAGTCAACGGCGAATGCTAATTAAACAGTGCCGTCAGTCAGAGTTAGTGGCAGCAGTTGGAAGCTGCATTATCAACTTGCATCGAGATGACGCCAGCGCTGTCGCTCCCACGTCCCCAAGTTTACTCTGCTCCGCTGGAAATTTCACTCTAGACTTAGCGGGTCACGGCCCAAGTCAAAAATAAATGCGTCAACTTCGATAACGTAGTCTCTTCGAAATTTTTTCCCTTAACTCACACACATACAGTAAGATTACAGAAGCTCAGACAAACTTGCTTTAAAATCAACTGAGGTGTCTTAATTGAACGAGGTCTACTTGTCAAACATGTTCTATGATTTCTTTATAAAAATGGATTTTATTGCTTATTGAATTATGTCCATAATCTAACTATATAATTACTAAGTCGTGTAATGGAGATATTTATCCGCTGTCGCTTATGACTTAACAGCATGATCCAAATCACTCCTGTCACGTCAGTGTTTCTGTCTTGACATGATAGCCCGCGACTAAGTAAAATTGTCCTGCATTGCAACTGTGTTTAGTTTTAAGTCCTTTTGGAGACAATTTACAAGATAGTTTAAGAGAGAGAATAAAATGACTATATATGTTTTTAAAACAAAAATTGCCTACAAATATCCTGTCAGAGACGAATCAATGATAAGTTTTCTAAACCTTTCAAGCCGTAACCCGCCGTCGTTCACAACTCGCGCCGTGTTTGCGAATCCCTGTCACGTCAGATGTCTCGTCGATGACAGTCCGCGACTAACCGTTCTACTTCTGACTTCGTCTTGTCTATTTCGGTCGCACTTATTATTGATTGCACATAGACGTCTACTCGATTGACAGCTCGTAGACACGTAGTGCCAAGAGTTTTAACTTCGGAAATGGTTCTGAATTTACCGAACATTTCTAGCTTCGTGCATTAAGTTAAATACTCCGGTGCATTAAAGCGAATATATATTTAACTTGAAAGGAACTTAAAAAAATATCTTAAATCAGATGCTATTTTTCAGAAGAACAGATATGAATATGTACGATTGCTAAATGTTTTACATTTATATGTTTTTTTTTTATTCTCAGAAAATTTATTTAGTCACTACCTACTGCGGCAGTTTAGTCTCAATATGTAAATCCTTTCATAGATTCAGAAAATACTAAGACAAAGTAAATTCGAGTTTCACAAACGCAGTGTCGGTGTGCATTCAGTCAGTTACTTGTCGCCGACATCGTCATGTCTCTGGCAGACCGTCAGTTTTGCTTATGTTTTTACATAAAACTCGAAAATGTAAGTCTTTTAATAATATAATGAAATTCTGAGATTTATCATGAAACAGAATCCTTAATATTTAACTCGAAAATGATTGCAGATGCGATCATTATTGTCCTGATAATCCCGGGATACTGTTTTAATATTTTTTAACAATGATGATTTGTCTTTCCGTGTCTCCGCGATGACTATGACGTTTAATACGGGTAGCATAAAAACTTATATAATAAGAACAGTACAATATTGCAATCACCAGCCCGGAGCGTGTTCCTGACAACTGTCACGTCACTGCAAACCCGCGCCCGTCGCTACTTACTAAGTTTGTCAAGAAATACTTCTTTGCATTGTATTATTTTATACCATATATCCACCTACTAATAAACCATGATAAAGATAAAAAATTCAAAATACAAAGGACACGGAAAACTCAGTAAAGTAATTAAAATCTCTAATGTAGGGGAGAAACATGTGAAGCAAAGAAATTAACAAACTGACCGTTCACAGACATCAAAGAAGTGCTCGTATGCACTTGAACGGGCGGAGCACTAACGTGACGACCATCGATTGTGGGGGGAGGGGTAGGGGGGAGGCTGGGGGTAAAGAAAGCTTTAAAAACAGAGCCAGCGGCGTCTCAGCGACGGCCCAATACGTCCCCGGCCGGCCGTCGATTACATTGCATACGCTACGTAGCGTTGACATAAAAATATATATACAAATATATGTACAAAAAATATTTTATCATATTAAATAAAGATTTGAACGGATCCTAATATGGTCGATATTTGGATCCGTTCAAATCTTACATTAAAGTAAAGCTTGACATTTTAAATTGTGATTTTCTTTACATATTGAAATTTTGCTTCATAAAATATACTTTCCTGTTTACCTTTGATAAATAATTAAGTTTTTAAATTATTTTAATATTATTTTTGTTATACAATGTTGTCGTCAGTACACATTGCGGAAACACACGAGCATCGGTAATACAACATTCGTTATTTTTCGCCACCTTCCAGCGTATTGATTAGTCCTCATTGGCGCCCCACCAGGTGCTCGCTACAGATGTTCGTTTGTACGACCTGCAAAACATATAATTATGTATACGTGTAATGTGTCAAGTGTAATTTTAGATAACAATATTTATGCGAACAACTTAAATATAATGACTTTTGCAAATTCAAATGTGACGTTCCACAAAAAAAATATTAATAGAATATTTTGAAGATTTTTTAAATAAACCATATTAAAATATACTGATATTGGTTCTTTGTAATCGGGCGTTTGTTTACAGTTAAGAGGATATTACATTAATGCAATGAAGTCCTTAAAAATCAAGTAAATAATGTAAAACTCCAAAAATTAGTCGAATGCATTAAACGTGGCATGCAAGAAAACATTTCAAAAGTAAACCGAGCAAGCACGAACAGTCGCGCAGTCCGGGCGAAGTTCCCGGGAAAAAGACAAAGAATGCAGAAACACGGAAATGCGGCTCATTACGAGGACAGACGGTCAAACCTACACCCGTCTGCTTACACGTCACCCGAAATTACTATCGAAACTTTTCAAATTAAAGTTCTGGTGCAATTGACCCGCCGGCGTGCGACGGGTTAAATATTTTAGCAAATCATTCTCTTGGTTTCATTCATTAATAAAACTCGAATATCGTTAGACTATTATTATATACTAGCTGTTCCCAAGAATTCACTCGCGGGGAATATTTTTTTAAAGCACCCTAACACCAGCTATCCGCCAGTGAAAGTCCTGTTCAAATGGATCCAGTCGCTTCGGATATTAGACGGAACAGACAAACAACAAATAAAATAATTATTTTTTAAGTACTGCATACTTTCATATGCATGAAAAGATGTTAATTTGAAATTACAAACATACCCTTTACAATGTTATATATGTATGTATATATTATTAACATAATTCTATTTATGTTAATTTCCTTAACTTGTTTGTTTTTTATTACATTGGTTATTGTAAGCAGGATTAATTTTTCCATTAACAGTTTCATAAGTAGTTTCTTTCATATTTTCAAACTGTTGTTTCGTATCGACATCCCGTTCGATTGCTACGCCGTGTTCACGCTGAGTTACGAGCAGCGGTGAATATTTATTTAAATATAATAGAAATTTAACAAAATATAGATAAACGAAATGAATGTCGTTGTAGTAAATCTCGAACAGAACACATAAAACTTATTTTTAAACTGTTTAAATCAATATAAGTACCATTACACGGGCTCTTCAGTTAAACGCAATCCGCTAACGCCCCCGCCGTGTCCTGACCCTCCCCGCTTTTAAATCTCCAACTTTTCGCTGTTTTAATTAAGTTGACGTCGCAGTTACAACTGTGTTGATTTGTTCCCAACACTCCGCTACACTCAAGCGTTCGACCGATTCTCGAAATGCATTTCTTTAGTCGCGCTAACTAGCTGGAAACTTTACCCTTTAATATCGAGTTGCAAGGTTTATTTAAGTCTTTGATTTACCGGCTCTCGAAACCTATGTAACTTCACTTAATTATCCTAATCTTGATATCATTTGCAAATAATGATTTATACGTTAATTGTTTACTGATATAAAATAGATATATTAATCAAAAACAAACTAATTTGTCCTGGAAACATGTGAGGAAAGAACGATGCCAATTTCAACTCGTTCTCTGCTGGCGACCGGCCATTGTTTAATGAAAAAAATGTTACTTGTTGTATTAGTTGGCGTTACATTGATGTATTTATATTATTTATATAACATCCGAACTAACTCTATAGTAAACATATTTTAAACTTTTTAATTAATATATATAGAAAATTTTAAATTTATTGAAAATATCAATACTCGAAACGACATGTGAGCTCAGTTAGCAGAGCGACTTAACGGTATCTAATAGGTCGTCGGTTCGATTCTTTTAACTAAATATTTTCAATACATATTAAATATTTTCATTACATATTTATTTTAAATTGCAATAAGCTTAACATGATCTAATATGTTGTCAATTTCGATATATATAACTCTTTACCAATCCTATATATCGCTTAAAAATATACTTTTGGGCTTAACTGACCCGCTATTCTTAGATAGACGGGTTAAAACGCATGTCGTGACGAAGTTAACCAAAAGTCCTGATAATTGGTGTCTAATAGACATTTCAAGTCTCAGTTAGCGGGACAAGTTGAAACAGCGTGATAGTTTTAACCCTGTCATGACATGTTAGACCAAGCCGCATACTTTCTAGAATCCATTTTTTTGTTTCTGTTTTTTATCCAGTTTTTAAATCTCAGTCTGAAAATGTATTTTGGATTTAAGCTTTCTGATGATTGAAAGTGTGCTTTACGGAATGTTCCTTGTGATATTAAGCTGTATTAAATATACTAGTTGTTGCCCGGGACTGCGTTCTCATAGAAGGTTCAAGTTCGACAAATTAGTTCGCAAAGAGGTGCTGTATTTTTGAAGACAAAACTTTCGATAACTGGTAGATTTTTTAAAAGCATATGTTTTTATGTTTGTTAGGATCCTAGTATGATGTTATATAGCTTATATTTTTAATAATAAAATAATTATCCTAATATGTAATTCTGTTTTGGAGTTTGTCGTCCACGTGTAAACAAATATATAAAATACTCTCTCCCTCGAAAATAACATCAATAATAGTTACAGTTTAAAACTGTAGCAATTTAATGAAAAGAAACAAAACATAAACAAATAATATCAAAACATATTATATAAGATAAAAATATCCAAAGTTTCACGAGGACTAGGACTAGATTAAAGTCAACCCTTCCCGAGCGATACAGGTAAGGTACAGGTGGGATAACATCAAAATACCCCAACATCTGCCACAAATCGAATTCTGTATGAATATACTTTAATTAAAAGATATAAAAAACGTCGTTGACCCGACGAGGAGCTCCGAAAAATAAGTAACTTCCCGGAGACATAACCCGAAATTGGATTACGGAAACACCATCACTCCCTCGTAAATATTTTAAAGAGTCAGCTCCAAAACTATCAGCATCGGACCTCGACCCCGCGCCGTTATTGGAGGGGCAGGTAGCACCGATACTGCTCGCTCCCATCACTGTACTGCGAAAGAAATCAAATTATATATACAATAAGCGAGCTCGTGCCCCGATTTACATATGTATTCAAACTATTTGGACCGTTGATACGAGATTGCGGGTTGGTAATATTGCCTCCGTTTACACCGACTGTCTTGACTCGCTTAAGGACAGACGTGGACTTTTCCTTTTTCTTATTATTACTTCCATAAATTGACGAGTCGAACGAAACAACCGCACCGTTTTGATTTACTAATAACTGCACCGTAACCGAAAGTTATGAACCGTAACGTGTTATGACGCTTTTAAAATAAAATCAATATTTGAAGCTCAAAAAATATACATGAAATCCCATGTATCGTTCGGGACGCGTCAAATAAACCATAGCGAGTATTCCTAACTGGACCCAATAAAAAGTTGGCACTTCATAAAATAAAATTCGATCACGAGACCGGGAGTTATAAAATTCGGTTTTGAGAGGGTTAAATGTAATGGATAGTGTACACTTACATATACGAGTAGATATACTAGTGTTATACATGTATGTTAAGAATATTTATTATGGAGAGAAAAAAATAGGTTACATACGGCAATAATTAATTATAAATAACATTAAAAATAACTATGTTATACAATATATATATATATATATATTATTTTTGTATGATCTTAGATGATTCTTCGATTGTCTGCAGTCTGCGCTCCCCAGAGGTGCGGCCGGACACTATCTTTCAATGCGACATTCCGACCCGATATTAAATCCACTTCATTCTATAAAGAATTCCAATGGACTCCGAGACCGAGGGTCCCGGTCTGCGAAACAAAGAAACGTAGCTTCTGATATCTTTGCGGTTACTGTCACGGGACATTTACTAGGGTTGAGACAATTCTGGCATATATTTGATTTGGTAGTGGTTCCTCATAGTGTTTTGTTCTGGATTACAAAAGCATTGATATTATAGCGGATAATGCTAGCAAAGATTTCTCATATATTATTTGACTTTGAAATATCTGATTTTATCTTCTCATTAAACTTATACTATATCAAATATATTATTTAATTTATTTAAAATTACTAAAAAAACTACTATTCTGTGTAATAAAAATATAATCATTATTAATAAATAATTTTATTATTGTTTCAGGTAAGCTGCAAATAATGAAGGCTGTTAAATTTACATAAGCGGTACAAGTACAATAATAAGTGTTTGTTACAATGTACTTAAAAACAATACCTTTAAAGAAAATTATTTACTTAATAAAGTACTTTTCATAAACTCAAAAAGAAAAGCATTTTCATCACACTTTTATTTTAATTAAACACTCATGATTTCCGCAAGCTCACATCATCTAGATGAGAATCCCATTAAAACCTCGCCTTATCCCGGTACTCGGGATTGCCAATCATTTCGGGATCCCGGGATCACGGGATAATAAGTGCATTTTTGTGAATATTCACGAGTTCTCTCGGGATTGTGTGATTGTGATCGTATGTTATTACGTGTCCGTCTCGTCTTCATTTAAAAACACTTTGAATATTGGGGTTGTTTATTAGAATATTAGAAATATATAAATATCCAGTTAACACAACTTTACTAAAAAGGTTTTCATATTAAAAAATCTAGTGACAATTATCACTAGCAAATAATATAATAAATAATCAATATATAAATATAAATAAGTATATATCGCATAAAGTATTGTCGTATTTCAATGGACGTGTATAATGCAATCTATTAATGAGGAGGCAGGGGCGGGCTGTGTACTGTGCCGTGCTGTTATCAGACGCGTCACCCGCGGTTAGTCATTCAATCATCTTTTCATTTCGCTGACGTATCTCGGATGTCCGCTGCTAATTAAATCCGCTGTCATAACTGCGGATTTAAATTGTATTTGTGGTACATGATTTTGTTTATGATATGTAAATTAAATTTTTGGCCTACCTATTTATTTATTATGTCGTAAATTGATCACATTGTACATAGCGGTTAGGTAATAATCGATTATCAACGATCAAAACGAAAAACTACACACAATTTTCCCAGACGTCGGTACAAAATGTCACCCAAACGTTCACATAAAATTTGTCAAGGGATTACAAAATAACTGCATCTTCAAAGCGTACACGTAAAACTTCACACGTAGCCATACGAGAGGGGGCGTCCCCCTCCCTACGGAAGCGGCATTAAAACTTTTGAGTGATTTCGCTCAGTCAAACGCTGCAAGACGGGCGAGGTCCGGCCGGGACGTGTCCAGACACGCTGACCACGCGATTGTGGAAATGAAAGACTGAGAAAATTCAGAGCGATTTTCTAGCTACCTAGCTTCCGTATATATTGAACTTCTCAACAAGTAATAGGACTTAATGCTTAAAATCTAGATATGTCTTCTTATTAATATTAATACAAAAATTTTATTTTCATACCCATTTTAATCACTCAAAATTGCGAAATCTTGAATGTATAAAGATTTGTCAGTTTGATAATATCAATTTAAATTTTGTCCGAGATAGCATTAAGGCATGGTGTTCTCGTCGGGACGGATGTGGAGATGGGTCGAGTTGGAACGAGTGCTTCACTAATTTGTGACCAGTCGCTCGATTCAGGAATTATAGTTCTATCTGCTTTAGTAAGTGTAGTGCCTCGTTGGACTTTACACGGCATTATGTTAACTATATTTTTCATGTTTATTAAATTTTAAAATTGATTAAAAATCATATTGACAAGTAATTAAGTAACAAAAATTGTCGATAGGTACTATACTCTAATTGAAATCTATTTACGCAAACATTAATTATATCGAAGGCAATCTAGACGGACTAAATATCCGATTATCCGAAACCCCAAATCAGTAACCGCAGTGCATTCCTCCCGTGCCTCCCCTATTAGTTAAAATAAATACATTCGACCGCCATTATCAATCGGACGTCCACACGTTGGGGGTTGGGGCGAGGGGTTGGGGGCTGACGTCTCCATCGTAGATCAATGTTCCCCTCACCTGCACTTTTAATTCTCGAGACTGGCCGTCTGTCTTTGAGATCTTCTACATTGTTATGTTTCATCGACTATCATTTATTGAGTTTTCATTTGAACAGATTTTTAATTTCGTAGGTTGGATTATGTTGAAATTGAGTTAATATTTTTACTCGTATTTTATTAACAAATTTGTTAATTTGCAAATATCAATCCGAGATTAAGGCGACACTTAGATCGAGGTATATCACACATAAAGACATATAAGTATATTTTTTGTAATATTTTAATAATTATAAATCAAAATAAGTGCACGACACATACACAGTAAATCAAGTTAACATCATCTTACTCCGACACAAAGCCACATGAAGGAACTTTTGAGTACAATTAATCTGTCACAATAAAATTATGATAAGCGCAAAAAAGCAGCAATGAAAACGCCACAAAGGATTTATTGAGTCAATCCGGTCAGTGAGTCTGTTAAGTGGTATTTCAAGTAACCTTTGATTTCCCAAAAGAATGTCCAGCGAAATTGGAATCTAAGTTATAAAAGTTTGAGGCGGCAAGGGTTGGGCGAGGAACATAATGATGCACTTACACACTTACTTTTTATGTCTTTGCGTTGGTTATTCGTTTTTCAGATAAGCGGTTCAGAAATACAAAATGTCTGATAATTCTTTTATATATATAAAAAAAAAAGATTTTTTGAATATTTCATTATCTTCCGCCCAATTTATACGGCTAATATTTTTTTCTTTATCGTAGTTATTTTCAAGCGGTCCGTTGATAAGGGACATTTTTTATTCTTTCTGCGGAACTCAACCCTTTTGACGTTATCTCAATGATGTCACGGGACATCTTGTTTTCGTTACGTCAAGTCGCAAACAATTGTCCAAAAAAAATCATTATACATTTTCATGCCCTTTATAAAACCTACACAAAAAGTAAAAAATATATATTTTATTCACTTAAATGTCAATAATAATATAAAAAAATTATTTGATACTTAAAGGGACCAAGAATTGATAATAGTAAATTTAAATTACCATCAAAGCACAGCCCGTTAGACAATACAGCGAGTGTGTCGCAGAAGTAAATATCACCTCCCTCGCTCACCCCAGTTCGTTATCACGTCCGGGACATAATTTAAGATGGGAGTCAAAGGGAACTCCGCTGGTCTGTCTCGTCCAACTAGACTATCCGTCAGGACCATCTGCAGCTTGATTTGTTACGGATTTTTCGTGTTTTTCCTAAGTGAGAATGATTACTACGTAACTCTGTTGTGAAAGTCGTAACTTACATTGCTCTGCTAGTATTTGGTTTTATTATAAAAGCAAAACTAATTATTTATGCGATTTCCCTCGTTACACTATAAAAAAACGTAATAACGAAGTGAATTTTGAATATTTATACAAATGAGTTTACCCAAAACCTTCGAGTAGGTATCCGAAATTTCCGTCTTATAGGGACGGATGAATTATGTGACGTTCTGTGAATTATGGAGTCTAAAAATATTGATGTAACCACAGTAAATTACTGACGGTGACAGTGAGTGAATACCAATCGAGTAATGCCACGCGACTCGTGCAGCTGAACTAGTCCATCATCCCGCCCTGCATCCGTATCTTCAACAATTGGCATTCAAATCGATGACCATTGTGACAGACTTACAGACTCACCATTGTCTCTATGATTCACTGTCTTTGATAAATTATCTGCGAAAGGAGACAGATTTCTTTGTAATTATCGAAAGGATAGAAGAAATATCTTCAAAGTATTTTAAGGTTTAAAGACTTTCGTGTCAGATAAATTAGCTTTTATATTTTGCTACAGAACAAAGGAAAGAGGAATCTAAATGAATATAATAAAGATTAAAAAATATGAGTCTACTTTGGAAACTCCTCAACGTATAAGACACCAGATAAGCTCTAACTTCAGACTCCATTACCATAGTAAATGTGGCCGATTTATAACTCATTCGAATTCGCTGGCGCGGTTCAATTATTATAAATATGGCGGCTATGTGGGTCAGGCGAGTGCGCTGGGAGTGGTGCAAGGAGTGGGGGCGGGTGGGGGGTGGGGGGACACCCGTCAATCGATTGTCAAGGAGTGCAGCGGATCGGGCGGACGGTGGATACACGAAGAAGTTACCAACTCTAGATGCATTCGCATGTATAAATGTAGGGTTGTGTTTTCAGCTTTATATTCCCTTGTTTTAGCGGAGTGCTGATATTTACAAAATTTATTTTGACTAAGCGAACTTTGGATTTAAGTAACTTATGTTAAATTTTTGTTTAAATCTAAAAAAAAACAGTATTTAAAGCTGGAAATATTAAACGAAACATCCGGATTAACTTTCATCTAACATGTACTTTATATTAAGATTCTTTAATATTTATTTTTGAACAACGTCAAATGTTTTCACGTTTTTCTTTGATGTCTTAGATCTATCAAGTGGTGTCTTGGATTCATGAGAAAATAGAGTCGGCTTTTAAGAGGTCGGCAGTCGTTTGATGACAATAACGCATGTTTTATTAGTACCCGTGTGGGTGAGCTTCTGTTTACGACATTATCGCTCGTCACGTGAAGCACACGGAGCGTTAAGAATGGATGCGGTACAAGACATGTCTCTTAAACATATACGCTTATACTCTTATTTTAAATGACTTGTCTGAAAAGAATACATCTAAGTAGTAGAGAGTGGCTGATTAGTTCAATGATCTGTACATTATTGCGTTTTGTATTTGATTATAAATGTTTTTCGTGTATTAATGATACACGAAATAGTCGAAGAGTGTAATCCGTGAGTCGCACACTATTCTCGATGTCCCGGCCGCTATAAATATAGTTTATAGCTCTATCAATCCCATATACAACAGCTGGCGGACTCGTTAAGAGGACGATGATTGATACCGTCGCAGCGTCTCACGAATACAAATATTTTAAAGATTACACGGATTTATTGTTTTCCCTGTATCGTTATCGTCGTGACGAGGACGGGTGGTTTCATTATTTTTTGTTGTTTGATGTCATTTCATTAATTTGTATTATATTGGTATTTACTTATAGTAATTATCTGTTATAATAATGACATTTTACTAGCCACTAGATCTCGATAGGTTCGTATCAGTTATAAAGTATATTCGTAACAAATAATAAATAAAAGCTTCTGCACCGTAAATATATATTTCCTAGGTTAATGTATCGTTATTAATAATATAAGGTATTGTTGAAAACCTTATGTGAACACCAAAATCGTTGTTGGTAGTATGGTAGAGAAAAATGTATAGACGGAGCACGAGGGACGTAGAACGAGCGGACTATGATATATACGGAACAGCAGTAGACGAAAAAAGAAGCCGCGACGGTGACGTTTCGTGATTTATACAGTAAACACATAAATCCGACTTCTATCTGTCAGATGTAAGGGTGGACGCACACGAGCGACGCCGACGCTCTCCCGACTGTCGCACTCGACATACTTGTCTTTATTAATGCTATTAAAGCTAGCCTATAACTTTTAATACAAGCTGGTTATAAAATGCAGTTATCCCTCAAATTAAATTTCTAAATGACTTTCCTGTAAAACTAAGAGGAATTATAGCTATAGATTAATGGGATGACATAATAAATATACTTTATAACATATAATTATAATTTTTCATCGGGTTGTTGTTGGAAGCCTTATATCACCTTTTCCTCAGTGTTAAAGGTTTTGAGTCGAAAATAAAGCAATGTGTCACGATTAGTGCATCAACTGAGCTAAACATGTTATTTTTATATTTATTTGTCTGCGTGTGTGAATTCCTTATATAAATTTAGTTGTAGATATAATATTCGTAGATAAAAACTTAACGCCATTTGTTATTGACTAAAAAATATATATACATGTAAGAAAATTATAATAATAATAACTTAAATTAATTAATAAGGTTTAGAATATTGTCTTTCTTAATTAAATTTTGTCTGTAAACTTTAATTTTAATATTTTTATGTGTATTTTTGCATATAACAGTAATTATTGAGTTATTTCATGTTAAAATTACTATTATCTTATATTCAGAACTAAACATTTCATCTTAAATAGCAGCAAGTTATATTTTTAATAAACATCTATTTTGAATGAAATGTTTCTTGAAATCAATTGAATACTAAAACCTCGTGACCTGTTTCCTAAATAACCAGCGGTCGGTTTGAAACATTATTTAACTAAAAAATATACGACAATACTGCCAAGAGTTGCGATTCCATCAATCAATCAGAAGATAATTAATTTGTAGATTAATGTCATTAACAAACGGTGTAAATCTATCAATTACAATCTGTAAGCCTGGATTAAGGTTACATGGTATCAAAGCCGCCAGTGTGAGTATCTTAAAGTTGGCGGTGCGCGGGGTGCGTGCAAATATGACAAATTTATGTAAAAGGCGCCCTCTTTGTGCTCGGTAAGGCAAGGGGAAATTAGTGTTCATTTTGTATGATGTTTATGAGAGCGACACACACACACACACACACACACACACACGCTCAGACACACGATAATGGTACTGTTTCCTCTGTTACATCGATTTTTATAAGTTTATGTTATGTGTACTTTTTATATATTTAATAATATCTCCTGTTTAAGTATATAATATCTATTTAATATTAGATTTAATATTATAAGTAATTTTATGTTTTGTGGAGTTTCAAGTGATTTAAAAATAGTTCTTTTTCTAATATTATAAGTTCTTTAATGTAAAGTATTTATTTTATTTATAAGTTTAGTATAAAATTAATGTGCTCCGATTGTGGCTTTGAAATGATTTTCAAATTGTCTCTTCTTTCTCTGATTTTAGTTTGGTTTTCTTTGAGTGGTGATTGATTGTGCGCAGTTCACGTAGTGTCAATGTTCAAGTGATTTTTTTAAAGAAATCTGAGATTCAGAACTTTCCTATTTTACCGACACTGATTTGTAAGCGGAGGTAAGTTCAGAATTAATATACATTTTAAATAATTAATAAATTTCAATATCAGATTAAGATCTAATTATTATTGGAAATATCACAAATACCTTAAACAAATTTTAAATATAAAAGAATGACATTAAAATGTATAGAATATAATTATATATATACCGTAGCCATCTCTCATTCCAAGACTACGAAATCATTCTTAAAGAGCGCGGAAACGAATAATTTCTTTATAAATTATTGCGAGCGAGAATTGAACTGATATCCTTCAAAGGAGGCGAGGGTGGAAAGGGGTGGTCGTGATTTATTGGGCCATAAAGTATTATAATTAAAAGCTGGGGAGAAACTATACGGTGGACGGAACTCCGGCCCGTTTGCAGCCGCAAATGTTGTAAGCTATCAGTACGACTGCCGGGCAGTGCCGGGGCGGACTGTAACACATCTCGGCGGACTATTGCGATTATCATAATTTTAATTGATTTAGAATTTAATTATTATTTTTATATGTGGTTCATATTTTCAGATTTGTAATTAATTTTGAAGATTTATTATAAATTTGTAATTATCTAAATCTTTTTAAGTATTACATGGATTATGTCCGAGCGTGATCTTTTTTATTTTTTTCATTGAAATAATTTAGTCATCATATCAGAGTAAATAAAATGAAGTTGATTGCTTTGTTGATATATATCTCTGTGAAGTGTTTAGCGAGGTTGTGTCGCCGTCTGTACGTCGGCGTCCCGTCTGCGTGACAAACGCTCTGTTTATTAAAGTCAAAACATAATACTGGAGTGGCGTAAATCATGCGTCGCGGGGGGTACACCCACACACCCACACGTCCACTAATTTTCAGAAATGGCTACTGAAGTTCAGACTTGGGTGCACCCTGCCTGCGCTCCGCTCGCTTTTTAAAACTAAATTATTGCGTTTACACGTTATATTAAATTATAACTCAAATAAATATTTCTAAAATAAAATAAATATAATCTTACAATAATAATGAGAAATCCATACAATTGATAAAGATTTCGCAATTATATAATCTGACAATGATCAAGCCCGGGGCAGGTGGGATACCTAACGAGGTTCATGTAACTCCATTAAAAGGCCCATTATCGGTCCTAAAGCGAAATTCGACGACTCATTAAAATATCCAGATATTCGTTGTACGAAATTAAATTCTGTCGGGATCCCCATAACAAATCATATTTATTTACACCTAAAAATACCTCCGGCAGCCATTAGGAGGCGCGGGCGCGGACGCGGCCCGCCAGGAGATTAGGCAAGGAGCGACATTAAAGAGAAATTATTTATTTAGGGCCCGGCTAGATTACATTACTCCATACACATAAATAACGAAAACAATAAGAGGTATTCTAATAAATTATCTTTTTATTGCCGGATTGTGAAAATTTTAGACACTTATCCGGGGGTCGGGGTTGGGGGAGGGAGGGGGGGTGGTTTTTGTCCCAATTATTTATGGCGGTTGAGACGCGGGGGATTTTGAATTCGTCGGTGCGTCTGTGTCGCTCCTTTCTTATAGAGATCCTTTTTTTAATTAAAACTTTCGTGTAAGTTAATTAATGGCCGCATAATAATGGGATAGATATCTTTATTTAAGCGTTGTGACGGTCTGGAGATAAGTATTATTTCAGTCTACGCTTTACTGAGTTAACACATTTTATTTATAGTCGTTTTTAAATGTCTATGTACATTATGGTTACAAATTCAGGATTATTCTTCAACTGTTAATTACCTATAAGTCTAATATTAAAGTAACAAAATCCTAAACAATATTGGTATACAATACCAAAGGACAACCAATAATTCTTTAAGCTAGTCCCTTGTTAGTAAACATGTCCCCATGAATCAAACATTGCAAGAGCAATGCAATGCAGCGCGTCCCGACCCATTGTTAGAACGCAATGCCACAAATCAATCAGAAAAAAGTCAAAAAACCGAAACGAAGCACTAAATGTCCTTCAAACCAATACGGCACAAGAATACCTCGCCATGAATAATCTAATAAATAATCTTTTGAAACGTAATTTATTAGCTACGGCATTACCGGACGGAAGGCTTCTGAGAGCGGGAGAGGTATACCTTGGCAGGGGGAGGGAGCGGGACGGAATTAATGTCGTCCGTCATAAATAACATCGAGCAAAAACAATGGACAATGGATTGTGGTGCCGAGATACGTCTTCTTTAGGGATTCCCCCCTCGAAGGGGGGGAAGGTGGCATCATTTGAATATGGGTCTGAACGATCGCGTGCGCAACCTAGGCCCAGTATATAGCATTATATATATTTTCTTTTTTTTGTATACAAATATTTTCTTAATAATACATAATTGATTATTTTCAATTTACATTTAAAATTCTTTATCCTAAAACTAATTACGATCATGTATGTTCTTTGAGTGCACTTCAATTCCGTTTGCGCCCGCGCAGCTGTCAAACGCAATTAAAAGATGGCGCTACCTGCGACTAATTGAGTTTTCATGTACGCCCGGACACCCACCTCGTCTTAATGATCTAGTGGCTTGTTTTTTTCCTAATTGACTGTTTTGTTTGTTTGTTAAACAATGTTTTATATTATTTTATTCTCATTTTGATGATATTGGATTGAAGACGTTATTTTTCACCTCCGAATTTAATATACTTAATATATTTCGATAAATTATACTATTAATGTGACTGTCTGTTAATCTGTTAGTCGATGAATCTCTAAGGGAATATAGTTTACGCATCAGAATAACATATAGGCTACAATTTTAAAACACGTAGAATGTAAAATTTAGTGCAACCGAAGTCGAGGACAAAAGCTACTAATAATATAAAACTATAAAAGTGTTAACAGACAAATTATATATGTGGTGGTGTTTTACGATCTATTGGTATCATCTTCAGTGGGAGCCACACGGGATGATAATTCAGAATGTCACCATTTTAAAATCGTAAAAACTAAATTTGATCTGACCTAATATTTGTTGTAGGAAGATTGTTTTTACGACTTAAGGATAGCATTTAATGTGTGTATCCATTACTATGTTTCATGGTTTTTAATGTATTTTTGGTATTATGTAAGTTTTTGACGCCCCTTTTGGAATTAAAATGAAATAAAATAGTAATAAATTATACATGGACCCATAAATACGATTACATATACATAGAATTCATTAAGACGGGTAATGACACTAGCTCAATTTGCATTGATACAACATTATTTCAGAGATCACAGGTCCAAGTCTTGTTCGTGTTAATACATTTATTTATATAATTTAAAAGTAATACATTCCTTTTTCATAAATATGAAGAAAATATTTAAAGCCAAATAATAAAGGTCAGTGCAGAAATACTTCCACGTC
This sequence comes from Melinaea menophilus ssp. n. AW-2005, assembly GCA_918358695.1. Taxonomy (NCBI): domain Eukaryota; kingdom Metazoa; phylum Arthropoda; class Insecta; order Lepidoptera; family Nymphalidae; genus Melinaea; species Melinaea menophilus. The sequence goes on from OU911043.1 coordinate 24,203,863, forward strand.
TACTTTTCAATATCCCGATGAGTTGGTGCGGACCTGCGAGTGTTTACTTCTGCTTCGTATCTAGAAACCTTTGATACTCTAGTATTTGACGCGAGTTGTAGTTCAAACGTAGTTATAATTGGATTGCAATGAATAATACATTAAATTCACCGCGTACAAATATTATCAGGCACGCAGTTTATTACTCAATAATATTACGTGTTTATAAGAAAAATTATAACAGATATTTAGCGATAAAATCGAAGCTATTGCAGTAAAATTTTAAATTGGAAGCTATGCCGTCCTTCCCTTCTGCCGATGTTTGAAGGGGATGCCTCTTAAAGCTGTCATTTTTAGCAGCTGCTAATGTCAGAGGTGACTGGCTCGTCGCCAGGCTGGAGTATTGGACATACCGATTCTTAATTTATGAAGTAGAGCGCTGCTGTGAGTGCGGAGGACCTAGTTTTCACGATTGTTGGCAAGATACACGACTACGACTAGCTAACATTGTTAAATGAAATTATTGTCACGGACTATGTGTAATAAAATATTTATTCTATTTATTATTTAAAATATATTATTGACTAGCTGTGCACACGACTTCGTTTACGCGGAATGTGTTTTTAATAAAAGTATCCTAAGCTACTCCTTGTAACATCTTTCTGCCAGTCAATCCTGTTAAAATCGGTCCAGCTGTTTCAGGGATTACCCGGACTGAACAGATGGTTTTTTAAAACTTTCATAGGTATAGATATAGAAACTTCAATTTACTTTATACATTGTATCAAATTAAAAGGTATGCCATTAGATCATTAAGAAGCAGTGCATCGATGCGTTGTTTATTGTTTTAAGTAACATAAACACCGAAAACACCTGATTGACCGCGGATTCGCGTATTTGTGTAAATGCGCTGCACATTTTCACGCTGCGTTTTATCAGCGGCAGCATAAATTGCGTTTCTGCTTTGTTTCATTCATCTTCACACCGATGCATGTTGCAACGATTCAAGTCGATGTATTACCTCAATAAACACGTACGGACGGACGGACGGACCGGCCGGGTGCCTTTTTATATGTATTTTACATATTAACATTCTTATAAGGAGTGATATGTGTATACCTACGCTATCTTGACACTTTATTTGTGATGAATTTAGTGATACTCTTTTCATTATTTGTTATTGTTTCTTATTTATGTTATTTTGATATTATATTTTTATTATCAATTACATTCGAACTCTAAATATGACCTTCTCAGAGACAATACTAAGATAGCTAAGTAGCGTACAATGTCAAAATTCATAGAGGTCATTGAACTTTAATATGAGTGATCCATTCCATCAATAAATATAAAAGTTGATGTTATTTAATATTCATATTAATTTGAATGTTAATGACCATCGGAACTGTGAGACGCGTGAATTATAGTTTTGTTGTTTACTACTGTTATTACTTTGCGAATTTCGACTTTATTACAATGATGTTAAAGTATTTTTTATATTTTTATATTTGTAAATGTCAAATTCAATCGAAGTACAAGTCATATCGCACTATCAGTTTATATATATAAGTTTGATAGCATATTTTTATATCCCGGTGACACGTCCGTCCATCCGTCCATCTAGCCATTCTATTCTCACTGGTCGTCGCCGCCGTTACTCACTCTTTATTGCCCATTACTCTCTGATTAAAAATGTGTATAAATAATCCAGATATAAAAATACATGCTGATATCTTAGTTTTAGACGGATGTCAGTATTTATTGTCCGCCATCCGCCCACTCGACTATTTTTTATATTGAAAAACGAATTATTTTTCTAATTTTATGTCAGAATCATTATAATTTGATGCAGCGCCTACGACACATTCACAGTTATCACCAAATCTGATAAAAAAATTTGCTATAATTTTTTATGAAGTGGATTTTTATAGCATTTTGCACACGGCAGAAATTAGCTATAAGTGGAAATTATATTAAAGTCATGTTTATGAATATTTTTGTGTGCTAGTCTAAGAGTGTCTGTTGACGCGCTGGAGCTGGTCTGGATGTGCCAAGTCAAACACGACTGAAAGATTCATCATTCCTGACGGCTTTACGACCTTTAAGACTACATACCTCATAACTATTTTTTATGTTCTCGTGCTATATTTGTATAGTTCAAATGCTGTAATATTTTATTTTTTTCTTTTACGACTCTTTGGTTTTTTAAATTTTTAAGATATATTTCAATAATATTCTGACTTGTGTCTTCAAACATTTAACTTTAAAGTTAAATTACATAGTTAACTTTCAATTTAGAAGTTTAATCTTGTTGCAAAACAGTACATGAAGTCCAAGTTTTTGATAATACTACAATAAAGTGAAGGAAATGTGACTCGTTGGTCCGCTTAAAGCGGTTTTCCCTCGGGAACTTAATGAACTTGGACCAGAGTTTCAATGATAGATTTATTAAATACCACACTAACTCATACGTTTCAGTTTTTAAATATATAAGACACTTAGTCTCTTTTCTATTATATTATGTTTATTTTTTAAATTGGATACGATGACACCCCTCATTCTGAATGTAAATTGATATTAAAATCTATAGTTTGTTGTCCGAGAAATTTCGCATTCTGGACCACACGAATGATTAATATATCTCCATATCCGTAAGGATGTCAACATCTTAAATAAAATTTGGATACCGCTAGGAAATCCCTTAAACATCATCCTATGACTTCATCTCAGTAACCTTAAACAGATGCCGATCGTTCCGAGAGGCAGTGAGTCAGCTGAATTTATTACTTTTATTCTCACAACTATCATATTTCCACTAACTTATTCATATGTATTAATTTTCCACAATATTTTGTATATATTTCGTTTTAAATGTGCAATGATTAGGAAAATTATCTGGTCATTATTAATTTGCTGAACCGATTTCCCATATAACGCAACAGCGCACTCGCTATGGAACTGAGGTTTATTTAAAAAAATATGGCGGCTCACATCCTAGCGACTACTTCTAGCCACCGTAACTGTAACGTAACGACCTCGACGCGGTACCGAGACGACTCCCCAGCCAGATATTTATCAATTCCACGACACCAATATCGATCCTAACGTCCTGTAAACTGAGTCCAATTTCCCTCGTAGTGTGGAGAGACGAGATTTTAAAATTTCGAATCGCCGCGACATTAAATCGTAATCGAACACTTTACAGTGACGGCGGCGGCGAAATATCGGCTACGGATAGTATAAATATGCACTTATCTTTCTTTTTAGTTAAAGTAAGTCTGCATAATGCAGGCCACGTGTGTCGCGAATAAAATTTTAGCACTCCCGCATTGTTCGATGGCTTTTCCCGCGAGTGCGAGAGGGATAGAGGATAGACCATTTTGTCAGACCAATAACGAAGCAAGTGCCTATAATTCGAGGATCGGAATGGGGGTATTTTTTTATCGAATCTATGCGAGGCTTTAGAGCGGATTCTTTCATTTTGAATCTAGTGCGTCTGTGTCTGTGTAATCGACCGTCCTCTACATCGCTCTCATAGACTCTTTTACTTTTAATTAAAACTTACTTTTTATAATATTAAATGTATAATTTATGATGTTTTCATACTGTTCGACCTCAGAATATAATTTGCATAAAAGTAAAATTAATGTACACTAAGCCTTGAAATGTAAATATCTAATATTTATATAATATAAATATGTATTTTTAAGCATTTTTAACTCCAGAATTTAATTTAAGTTAAACGTGTGAACAAACAGAAACGATGTTATCAATTTTAATATACCATGTGATTGATTATTAATATAAAATCCCACTCGACGTCAAGCCGATTGATTGACATATATTAACATTAATTGACATATTTTTAATTGCACAATTGATTGTATTGCTTGATAGATATGAATTGACAGTTGCAAATAAATGATAATCAGAATTTATTATGAAAATAATTTAACCTTAGAAGCTAGTAGAAGTGATTTTATAATTTATTTACATAATAAAGTATTCACGGTCACGACATAGATGTAACAATCGCTTTAGAAATAGAAGGGAACACTATAATTTTGTATACATATGATACTGAAGTACACATCTCCACTGAGTCATACCTATCAATCAGCATCAGGGTAAAAGTAAACAAGGACAGGTCAAGGCACTCCCCCCTCCCCCGCCCCCCAAGATCTTCACTTGATTGATTTCTCGATGCACGTATGTTGAAGTGTTTTGATGCTTACACTTACTGAGATAGTTTTAACAAAATTATTGGCATTTTTTTTATTTGTAAACAGTTTATTCTATAGCTATATCTTTTTTATTTTATAGATTTTTTAGGTATGCATATTATATAAGAAAGGTTCTATTAAGTTCTTGTAGTATTCTATGATTTATTGCTAATATAGTGTAATGTAATTCATGTATCACCAATCACAAATCGATTTTTGACGTAGCGCTAAATGTTACCAACATTATTACGTCATTAGTATCACTCACAACGATCAAGACGCTTCCAGCGCTCTAACGCAAATATTAATTCTCATCATATCTCGGGTGATTGACGGCTGTCTACGGGATATATCCGTCAGGAAACCCCCCCTCCCCCCTCCACCGCCCTCCTCCCTCACCCTGGAGTGAAATATCTCAATCTTCGGAGCGATTTATTGATTGATATATCGATTTTGCGAACGTCTTAAATTTATGGCTGTCGGTCGAATTTGATTTAGAATGGATGATGTATCGGAATTAATTTTATATCAAAAATTCTTATATTAAAAAGTTACGTTGAGTTTTAAGTAATATCTCAGACAAGCATTGTGGCAGTTCCAACTTTTACCAAATCCTAATAAAATTATAAGTCGAAGTTGCATTAAAATACTTTCTAAATCTTGTAGAAATATCAGACGAGGTGCGAACATCGAGCGGGACCTCCCACACTGCGACATCTGTTCACTATTTGTCAAACATCATTTACTATTTTAGACTGAAGGAGCTTTCGACAGTTGATGCAGTGAGTTCCTGTGTGGAGAAAGAATGTATGTCAACCTACGAACACTTTAATGACATTTCGTTTAGAACTGAACACTCACGATTCAAGTTTAATATAACAATGCAATTAAAATAGTTTTCTGAACAAATAACTTTTAATTACTCACAAAGATAACGCCTTCGATATTTCCTAACACAATATTGACGCACTTCGCAGACAGAAGGGCGTCTTTGCCGCCATCCTGTGACATCTGACGTACAGTGTTGACAGCTACGCATCTGAGTTTAATTTTAAAAGATTTTTCATCTCCTTTGCCCTTAACTCCCTTCAATTAAGGTTTATTTCGTTTGAATCGGCAGCTGTTAGTCTTTTTACATTTCTATGAGTTTTATTTCGGTGTCGTAAAGTTGAGATTAGAGTGATTCCTCGGTCCAAGGTTTTCAAGGTTGGTTTGATGGAGTGGCCCGTCAATTAAATAGTCGAGTGTTCAGTACGTCTTGTGTATGATTGAGTGCAGTGATGCAGATTTACTTTGAAGATACGGTCTTGTGGTTCTCTATTTTTTTACTGACTTTAATGCACTTTTTAAGTTCTGTTCTGTTTATACTTTCACTGAAATATACTTCTTCGACCATAACTTTAGGTACATATTTCCTGACAACAAATTACGTACATACCACTTTCTTCATTACATTTTCTATCCGGCATCTTAACGAAGAATGTCTTAAGAATAATTGCAAATATAAAACGTCTTCATAGTTTATAATGCTGTCTGTCGCAAAACGAGTTATTCTAAACACAAACACAGGGGAGAAAAATCGATGATAGGCACATTGTCCGACCCACATCGACTTTGAGCTGTCAAGTTTGATTGAATCAACTTGACAACCTTCAATCTCATAGAGGCGGCGTTCAGATTATATTATTAATAAAGTTTCATTAACATACACAATTCCCGCAAGTAAGATATAATGTATATTAGATCTCATGAAAATGACAAAAAACATTTATTAGTTATTGTCCAATTTATTGCAGTGGCTTATAGTTTATTTATCAACGATTATATCATTAAAGCAAACCTTCAATATTGTGACATGTATAAATAAATGTAAGTGAATGTATCTATTGTTGTTTTAAGTTATTGCAGTAAAAGGGTCCATAGATAACACAATGTTCACCGCCCGGCGAGTCACGAGCCACTTTCCAATTCGAATCCACTACGAATTGTAATCCAATGTAATATCTAATGAGTTATTTTATTATATTATTATATTTTAAACCCAATTATTGAAGCGTAAGCTAAGTTCTGTTTACAAACAAGGTCGCCGAAAATGGAGATTTCATTTATGTATTTATTTTCGACATATATAATATGCTGGTATATTTACTCAAACTACACAAAAATACCGACAGACTTAAAAAAAATCTAGTCGCTTCTATCCGTTCCAAAGCGGGCGAGTAAATAAAGCGGCGGACAAAGACGTCCGTCTGCGCGCGACATCTGAGCGACGTATGTCCCCCCCACCCCCCACCCAATAATGATGTTAACTCGCCAGGAGCACGTTTTTGACTGTTTGTTAAAATGAACAGAGAAATACCACAAACATATCCAATTAGTTGATGTTTTCAATAAGGGATGTAAAGATAATGATATCTTCATTTAGTAATTCTAATATTAGTCTTTCATTTTAATCTCGACATCTCGTGTATGTGGAAGATAACAAAAATCAGAGACCAATAATATAATTACACAGTCTATGGACTGACATGTTCTTTGTGAACGGTTGTTTCATATTCATTGTTAATATGGTATTTAGAAATATACCTTTTTATATATATGTAGTTTATGTGTGTGTGCATGTGTGTGTGCAAATTGTAAAACTTACATGTGTATTTTTACAGTGTTTCTTGATTACGAGCTTAGGTCCCCGACGATCTACTTTGAAATTCTAGTATAGTGGACAGGGTATAGTCCTTAAAAGAAAAGCTGAAAATACCTCAAGCGTAACCTTTCACATATGTTGAAGTTTTATGATCGAAGGTAATCCTTCGTGTCATTTATTGAACGTAAATTACCTGAAAGCAAAACTATAATATTTTGCACAATATTACACAACATCACAAAATGCCCACACGACGTTTTCAAATAAATACCGATCCGAGTTGAGCCAGCTCAGTAAATTGTCTTCAAGAGCTGACCACCCCCTAGGCGGAGGGGGCGTAGGGGTAGGGGTGCCCCCCCGTTCGTCTTACTTATGACTGACAGGCGGACAGCTTGAGTGATTGAGAGTGACTCGAGGTATAATGCGCTCCGGCGAGCTACCAAAACACTCCGTAAGATCTTATCTCAGTGCCCTGTCTAAATGATTCATAGCTCTATGTTTTGTTGAATAGAGCCGTATTTAGTTTGCGTTTATAATGAAGATACATCGTACAGTTGTGTGAAATAGTATGCAGTGTTATTATGAATTAAAATATGGTTTTTAATGCGCTCTGCGAGGTATTCGCAATTAGATATTGTGTTATGAAAAGTGCCTTACGTAGCTGCAACTACAAGTTGTTTTGAAACATTGCACGTAAAAAATATATTAATTGTGAATATAAACGTTGGATTCTAATAATTATTTAATAAAGAATGGCAATGTAAAGAAAGGAATTAATAATAATTTGTCCTGTCCTCACATTGACTCTGCGTTGTTGTTCATTTTCATGTTTCATTTATTTTTATTATATTTGTGTAATAACAACATTTAGAGGTGATATAATCATAATATCCGTACGTGTGTTCATAACAGTTTATCCATACAACATAATTCGCAATTAATTCATCACAAGATAGCCAGCACGCAACCTTATCCGACGGACGGACGGACGGACGGACGGACAGACAGCTAATCCCGACTGCGTCAAGGTGCTGTCATTATACCCTGTATTATCTCTCTTTTTATTATACATGTCTCGGGGATTTTTGCAATATTATATTATATATTTCTGGACTTCTTTCAGGCCGACTTAATAATATATACCTTCAGCTTTAGGGTAATATAGTTTTATTCTAGATTTTCTTTTACTTACTTTCTATTTCATTTAATTGGGCGTGTGTGTGGGTTTGTTTGTGTGTGTATATATATGTCTGCGTTGTTTCTGCGTGTACAGGTGTGTGTGTGTGTGTGTGTGTATCCACTAAATTAAAAATATCACTTACCGTTATGTTAGTCGCGCCTCAGCTGTGAAGTACCAGGCGTACATAAGCTATTAAAAGGTCGCAAATTATTCGTCATTTAACAAATTACCTTGCAGCTTGTATAAACCATAACGTAATGAAATTAAAGTTTAAAATTGCTAGTCACACACAATTCATAAGTTTGTATAGCGTGGGAGTCCAACACGATGATCGTTCGACAATTTGATTTGGAATATATAGCTAAGTCGAGTTGTAAATAAGTGTCGTAGGTGTCCGTGTTCGATTCCCGACTATGTGTTCTGTGTGTGGCGCCGTAAAGAGTGACTCTTGTTAGACATTTATGTCGGATATTTTCGCTAAAACAATATATTTAACTAGAATAGCAGCTTTGCTGAGAATTGTTTCTTATAAGATTCTTATTCAATATAAAATATAAATGAAAAAAATGTCGTAAGGTCGTTGACCTTTGTACGAATGCCCTGAAGGCTAATTATGTCAACTGTCAATCAGGAGTTGATTGAATCAAGGGGTCGCCGGGTCACGGCAGCTGTTCGCTACTCATTTTAAAGTACTCGGGTGTATTGAGAGAGAATTAGGTGTATTTAATTTTATTTATATCTTTTATTACGCAATATATTTTGCGATTGGCAATTCAGGTTATCTTACTGATATGGATATTACTTTTTTTTTACCTTTTCACGTCTTTTATTCTTCTAAGAAATTGTCTCCCAATTAGGGGGGTTTTTTTTAAATAAATATTTTTTTTTTTTTTTTTTTACGTGATTTGTGTCGTAAATAAACAACTAATCATTAATATAAATAATTTTAATCTTACACATCTTTTTAGTGAAAACTGAATTAAAATGAATAAGCCAATATTAACAGATAACAAATAGTCTTCCATATTATACACATATAACAATTAGTCATACGACTGATAAAATATTGATAACAAAAACCCAAAATTACTTATATATTGAACTGATAAGTACTTAATCCTGTGGGACCTTGAAAATCAGGGCAAAAATGATGCAGGTGCGTGGAAAGTTTCATCCAGGTGTTATCGTGAAAAAATCATAATAATCCAGGTGTTAGTTTGGTCGTGATTTGAGGAAATCTGCTGGAACGAGGGGATTAGTTGAGCCGGCCCCGTAAACAGCTGATAACCGTGATAACGCGATTATATTGCATTGCAATTGCCGATGTTGTTATCATTTAATGATTTACGATTGATTTATTTTATCTTGTATCTAAGTTCCAAAGTCCACTCCCAAGATGTGTCGCTTGTTGTTGCCGATGTTATTCAAATTGTATTCAGGAAGTATTTGAGATTAAATATCAATTATAAAAAATCTTAATTAATATCAACGTAAATGCAGGTAGCATTTCCTAGAGTTCCTAGCATTAGTAAAAGCGAAAACTTGATATCTTGAAGACTTATTTCTATTTATTTATTTTTTTTGAACCGCACCCAAATCGGTTCAACCGTTTCGTAGTTGTGACGTCACAAACAGACAAAATACACGTACATATTTTAGACTTATAACAAATCTTTTTGTGTAATAATAGTAATTATAAGCTTTTCCCGAATTGTAATTATTTGGAAGATTTTTTTTTTTTTATTGAGTACAACTCATTCTTATAGCCGAAAACGCTTATCACTGACGCACTGAGGAACGATGTTGTTTTGAATGGAGTCACATTTACACATTTCTTTGGGAGAATTTTTTTTGTTGTCAATCTGAAATTTGACCGAGAGATTGTAATTTGTTGCATGTTTTTGTGACCTTTAAAAAAGATTTATATAAAAAAATTAAGCTTGTAATTGTACGTAATCTCTTTTATTCTATTTTTATTAAATTCCAATCACAAAAATCGAATTAAATAGCTAATATTTATCATTATACCTATTGTCTGACAAAAAAAATATAGAAAACATTCAATAATTAAAAATCATTGTCCAAGTATTAATATATAGATGTAATAGATAATGTGATAAGACAATAATAACACACGGTCCATTGCACACCACTCAAAATACAGACCAGAAACACGATAAGAAGTAATATCTTATTTACATTGAGCTCAAAGTTTTATTTATTATAAAACAAAATTGATTTACCGAATTAGTTAATATTACTGTATCATTTATATCACAGAAGTTTTTATAACATTTTTAATATTAATTATATAATAAAATGACTTGCTTGGTTAATACAGAGCTGTCCGTCTGTCGCTGTCCTGTGAGATTTCCTGACGGCAGGTGGGGCGGGGTGAAATGGAATATCTTATATTTATAATTAATACATTATAATGCGTAATTAGATTAATATAGATAAGATAATAATATTACTGATTAATTTTGTTTTACTTGAAAGGAAAACTCAGCTACTGGAACTAGTTCTACAACATGTACTAACAGGTTGGATTAGGGAAATAATAGATGAGTATCATAGAAAACTATGACTTTGATGGCAGATTGCCATCACCCATGATATTCTGAAATTCCTATGACATCTTCGGGGATTCTATTTTTATTTACCTTTTTTATTTATGCGTTCTTAAACATATCTGTCATATCTGTCATATTGCATAATGATAATAATAATAATAATATAATAATAAACGTTTATTTCGGGACAAGCCCATATTTTGTTAGTAACAATTATTCTTAAAGACTAGTGTTAGTATTATAAATCAAAAATTCAAAAATTAACAAATTAAAACAGCAATTACTAAATAAGCCAGCAATTTACACATGTAGTTTAATCCAATGTTGCAGCATTGGACTCTCCCATCTATCAACAAATATTTTTAAAATACTATTACGGCTGCCGCGGAAACGCTTTAGTAACGATGCGCTTCTATTACGCATAATAGCTTTGAAGTCATTAATGCGTCTTTCCGCGAACATCAGCGAGGCACTGCAGCGCCACGGCAGCCGCAACAGTATCCTGAGCGCATTATTATATTGTATGCGGAGGTCACTGTAGGCACGCAAGCTGTAATTTGTCCACAAATTACACGTGTAAAATGATTGGCAATAGGTCTTAAATAGCGTTATTTTCACATGGTCAGTACATCGTGCAAATCTGCGACCCAGCATGTTACAGCGAACTGACAGTGACCTTCGCTCCCTATCGATATCCTTATTGTCACACAAGTTTTCTGTTAGCCAATGACCCAAGTACTTAAAACTGGTTACCCTACGAACCGGTAATCCGCACAGCGACACTTTGGGTATAGATGTGTAACCCTTTGTTCCAGCCTTAAAAACCATGATTTCGCTTTTCTTTACATTGTACTTGAGTCCTTGTGCCTCACCATATGTTTCACACATTTTTACTAATTTTCTTAACGCATTGATCGATGGGCTCAGCAACACCATATCGTCGGCGTAACTAATGTTATTAATACTAACACCGTCCACATGACACCCTACGCCGCTGTTATTGAGCTCACCTATCAGACGATTCACGTAAAGGTTGAAAAGCCGAGGTGAGCTCAGGCCCCCCTGTCTCACCCCGCACTCTAACCGATATACATTAGAAAAGGATTCCTGCCACTTTACACTGTTGAGTTGGTTGTTGTACCAATAACAAAAGAAATCGATAACTTCACGTGGTAACGTGGTTTCATTTTGAAGTTTCTGCCATAAAACCTCATAATTGACCAAATCAAAAGCTTTGGAGAGGTCCAAAAAACAAGCAAAAACCGGCGTCTGCCTACTAGTGTAGTACTGGACAGTCTGCTTAAGGCATAAAATAGCACTCTCTGTGGATAGCCCTGGTCTAAAACCGAACTGATTATCATTAAGTTTAATATTATTAAGTAATTGTTTGTCAAGCAGACTGTCCAGCACCTTGGCCATGATAGTCGCTAGAGATATTGGCCTGTAGTTATTAATATCAGATGCATCACCCGTTTTATTTTTTACAATTGGCACAACTATGGTATACATAAGTTCATCAGGTAAATAACAATGACTCATACACAAGTTGAAAAACATAGATAGTATTCGAGGTAGATGTTCACCTGCGTGTTGCAAATGCTCGATGCTGAGACCGTCATGGCCGGGTGACTTACCTCTTTTCATACTTGATATAACTAATGCAATATCTTTTTCAGTAAATCTGACTGTAATATCACCCGACACGGATCCAGCACCGGGCATTCGAACAGATTGCCTTAGAGGCGAGTCCACTTTAAAATGCTGCTGAAACACGTTAGCTATGTCCACCGGATCATGCACACCCGCCACACTCACAGGACGGCTCGACATAGGCTTAAATTTATTTGTTAGTTTCCAAAATGTTTTAAAATCTTTATTTGAGTGACTTTTCGCTATTAAATCCATTTTAATTTGTTGTTGATTTTTCTGACAATATTTCAATTTATTTTTAAAGATGGTTCGAAAATTACACATGTTAGCGTAAATGTAACCAGTCCTGGGTTTATTATGTAAGAGCCAGTTTTTATACCATAATCGAGCCTCCCTGTGAGCACTATGAACATATTTCTTCCAGCCCGTCACGTATATTCTTTTATGGTGTCTATTTTCACTACCAACATATGTTATTTTAGCAGCATCTTTTAGTACATTAATTAGATTGGTATACAATTGCTTCAACAGTGTAAGGTGTCGAGAATCAGAACAAATACTATTAGAACATTTATCAAATTCTAACGGAAATTTAAAACAATCAAACTTTGAATTACAATGGTTTAGATATTCAACAATCTTATTATTATGTCTCTCACCCCAAAGTACTTTATTGCACTCCTTATTTTTAAATGTTACTCTAGGAACTATTAAGTTTAAATTACATTCTATTGACACGGGTATGTGATCAGACGCATATACATCATACTGAACTGCAGCTTTACTTATTAATTGTCTCGCAGCACTACTCACCACGCAGTGGTCTAACCAGCGAAGGGCACCATTCGCAGTGCTGCTGAAAGTGTACGAATCCCGAGGCAACAACTCAATATCTACACATGACCACAACTGATCTACACACACAGATGACAGCTCACGTTCAAAACGTTCACCGGGATGCGCGTTGAAATCCCCCAATATAAACACAAATTCAATGCTTGTAGATTCACATATGGCAATTATTTCACTGAGGCAGTTATTAAATTCTAATAAATTGTCGGCCGAATCCGTCGGCATATACACGGAAAATATTAACATAGGGCAATCGGCGTAATCGATTTTTATCGCAACCAAACGATCACTATCACACGACACTACGGTAACCGTCTGAAATATGGACTTTCTCCACAACAATGCCACTCCACCGTATGGTCTTCCAACTAGGCATCCAGTAGATGTATCCACAGCGGACTTGCCAGTAAAGGCAAAGTCACTATGCACACTCCCTAGAAAGGCCACATCATGAGGAAGCAGCCAAGTCTCTTGCAAAGCCATAATATCGCAATCATCACATAGGTTCCTCACGCAGTCTGCCGATCTGATAATATTTTTACAATTAAATGTCGTAAATGTAATTTTCCTGAACGTAATATCCATCATATACTTGATTTATTGTTAACTTCGTTCACCAGGCGGGTGTCTGTGCTAGTTTTAAAATTAATAAATCGTCTAAAGGTTATACCCTCCGGCCACAAATTGTCATCCAAAAAAGAGGACAATTTGTGTTTTGGAACAAACACCTTAAACGCATTGTATGGTCTTTCTTTTTTCATATTTATTTTCTCCAGAATAACATGTTCATTCGATTTCATTTTAATATATTCCGAAATGTCAGTTTCAGTAGTTTCTTTACTGACGTGTGATATAAATAACGGAATTGGGTAGACCTCGAAGAATTCGGTCTACCCATTCATTTGTCCCCGACTTTCGAATTTTGAAAAAATTTCTTCACAGGAGGTCTTCTTATGACCCCCTGAGTCCGAAATGACCATTGGTCAAAATGTTTATATATATATATATATATATATATATGCGTGCGTGCGTCCAGATTCGACTTTGTCAGCACGATAGCGGCTGCAGTTTCACTCGGATCGCTTTCAAACTTTGCACAAAAATCAACCATCCAAAAATGAAGGTCAAGTTCGTTAACCAGAGAAATCCGGCCACAGGGGGCGCTAGGGCCTCATTTTTTCCGATTTCAGTTTTTCGACCATAACTTTTTCCCTATACAAAATAGATCAATCGCGTTTATATTATATGATGTCTTTGATGAATACCTATAACTAATGTAGATAAACCGAAAACCTAACTTCAATAACTTAGGGGTGGGGGTAAAAAAACCGAAAATTTATGGAAAAAAATTCATAACTTTTTTCTGGTAAACATTCTGACATCACAAGTATTTTTAATAGAAAGGTTATTTTTTACTCTAAATTAAGGTACCAAAAGTTTTTCCGTAAAAGATACCGTTTGCGAGAAAAAAAATAAAAACCACTTTTAGCTTGAAAATTTAAGGTAGGTAAAACCACGGCAACTTTTTTCTGATAAACATTTCCTCCTTGCAAATATTTTTAATAGAAAGGTTATTTTTTACTCTAAATTAAAGTATCAAAAGTATTTCCAAAAAAGATACCATTTCCGAGAAAAAAAATAAAAACCGCTTTTTGCTTGAAAATTTTTGATGTAAACAACGGCATCATGTGTTATTCTTAAGTAGTGAGTTATATTTTAAACGAGTTACACGCGAGGTCTACCCACGCGTGTCCCCCTGCGGGCACGGATTTTTTTTAATTCAGCAGCCTTGAATTTTACTGTCATATTTGATATTGCTTTTCCCGTCATTCCAGAAAAACGCTTCTTAACATTTTTTTTCACTAATATCCAATCTTCCTCTTTGTTTTTACTCGCTGTCTTATTGTTTACAATTTGCGCGAAGGTTCGTTGACACATAATATCACGCTGTAAATCAGCGTTCTCCACAACGGCCGAACTGTGTGGCGTGAGTGAGACAGTATGAGGCTGAGTCACAGCTTCGCTATGCGTGCGAGTGAGCACGTTGTTAGACGAAGTGTTGTTTACGCACTCGGGAGTTGTCGTCGCGCAGGTAGAAGTCAGCTGTGTTCTCAACATATTGTCTGAGTTATTGTTTTCTACGTACCCTCTTTTTAAATTAATATTGTTTAAATTTTTTAACGGAGATTTTGGGCATTGGTTACTTAATTTCACTTCTTCAAATTCAGATTTAGTCAAGTAGTTGTCTTTTATGTCGTTTATGTCCGATCTTATCACCAACAAATCTTTAAGTAATTTTGTTACATCTACATGATCAAAACATATCGGTGGCAGCTTATGCAAGTCATATGCCACAAATATAGGTATAAGCTCAGGATCCATTGTCTTAAACACCGAAATCATATCCTCCAGGTCTTTCTGTTTTTTATTCTTTCGTCTCGAAACTAACTTTTGCGTAGTTTTCGTGGAAACGAACAACAACTTCTTAGCTTCATCGATATCCTCCTCCGAAAAGGCCGATGAACATATCCTGATTAAGCTCTCATTATCCACAACATCATGTCTATTTCTTATAAACGCTAGCACCTCCGAAATTACAATATTACAATTAGTACATTTAACAGCACTCACGTTTGTAACGGACATTTTTAGTAGCACTCAATCCGTGACCGCTCACGATGCGTGCACGGAGAAGACTGAATTGAAACTGAAAACTTGAAAACTGAAGAATAATTAATAAATAAATCAATAAATAAGTTATATCAAATTTACTTATTCTATCTAAGTACCAGGGTAGCATAAAGAAATAGAAGTCTGTTTAACATTCGCTAAAAATGGACGACTAAGAAACCGATGGTTTTACGTAAATCTTCCTGTCCCTTAATATGAAGTACAATAAAAAGTGTCATTGTTTGTGTGCTTGTGTAATTTTTATTATTAAAGAAAGTCCAGTTATAATAAAAGTTAAAAGTTTTGGCATCGAGCGTCGGCCATCGAACGATTACTATCAACAGAGTGCCACGTCAGCACGTGAACAGTGACGTGATCTCAAGGGACGGGCCACGGAATAAATCAGACATAAAACAAAACTAAATAATACAATATTTGCAAAATATAACATATGTATATTATTATTCATAATATATAATTAATTTGTGATTATGATCAAAGCATCTCGTCATTTGACTGACGTTTACATCTCAAGGGACGGAGGATTCCTGCACTTCAGTCGAAAACTTTTACAAGCTTAGTTTATATTACATTTATAACAAGTCAGGTAATACCTAAAATTAATATGAATGTAAATAAACTCTCTTTGTCTGTCTAATCTTTGAAACGGCTGGACCAATTTTAACAAGACTTTCACTGTCGGATAGCTGATGTTATAAGGAGTGAATTAGGCTGTTATTTTAAAAAATATATATATTTGAACAAAGTCGTGGGCAAAGCTAGTTAGATATATGATTTTATCGCTCTGAAAGCATACCACGTATCGAAGTTACCTATCACGTGAACATCGAAGCTCTGTGACGCTGCCAATAGTTGTGATCATAAATTCATTACAGTGCAGCATCCTCGAGCAATACTATAATAATCAGTATTAATCGCATCACGGGGGCGTTATCTTTGATCTGCAAAGGTTCTACCCTCGGGCCTTCATCTCGACTCGAACTGATTGATAGCGCGAGATGCATCTGATGCGCCAGGGTTGTTACAATTTATTATTAGGTTAATATAAACATAACAATTATAACGGATTTTTTTTTTCGTGAAAATAAATTCTTATTTTTCATATATGGCATCCGTATTTGTATATAAAGTACAGTTTTTTTTTTAAATATTTCTTTAAATTTTTTATGCCTTGTATTAATAAATACTCGCAATATTACGATATTTTTTTTTAATAGTAATTAGTTATAATTAATGATAAAATTGGCAGTCCTGATGCGGTAATACAACGCTCACAAAGTATGGGCGTAAGAAACAAAGAACAACTAAAATATAATTTATACCAAGCACCTATCACACTTATCAAATTTATTATTATTTAATACACATTATAAAATAGATTTTATACAAAATTAGATTAGATTGTATAGATAAATTACTTGTCTAAATAATATTTCTATATTTGGTATTGACAAAATATAATAATAAATAACCCAATCAAAACGAGTCGTCAGCTTGCGTTCGTGCTCATCAGTATTTAGCTGCAAAACGAATAAACAAAATCGATAAGATCTCAAAATCGATTAACACGACGCGACGCAATTAATCGAACAAACTAAGAACATGAGAATCGAATTAAAATTCCACTTTTATCGCCTAAAAGGGACACGTGAGATGCAATACTTGAAGATGGATTGACGCGTCAAGTTTATTGCAAATAAACCAATAAATCATATCCGACTAAACGTCTCGAGATCAAGTCGCAGCCGTGACTCCACGGACTTGACAATCAATCAGATTGATAAACCAATTGATAGGGTCATTCAATTATAGACCACTTCAAGACAGGGGACGTGGCTGGAATATAACGTAAAATTAAACTTAAATGAATATAATTTAATAGATTATTGCTAGAAAACTTGTCTATTTTTATTAAAATAATATGTAATGGCTTGCAAATATGAAACAATATTGGACTAAGTCTTCTTCAATTTAGCCGGAGGTCATTACATTTCTATCCACTCTTGCGGAGCTGACAAAGAAAATGGCGCATACAAAATGGCGTCGCCACGTTAGATATACTCAAGGTGCCCCAGGAGCGCAATAACGATGAAGCGGCGTTAAAGAAGTGCATTCATTTGCATTTCTATGCGCTCTTGAGCAGCTATATGTATGGATAAGCCGAAGTGTGTCCTAGGCCTTAAATTTGCATTTTTTGTTCCTTCCCAACATAATTGGTTTACCACACATGCATTTTTTGTGATAAGAATCAAACTTAAATAATAATTAGTCATCCTATATTATCATATCTCAGAGTTAATTTGACAAACTAATTGGACATCCTAAGTGGATCATTTTTCTGGTGCATCCATCATCCGAGCACCTTCCAGATTGGAAGCAATAGACTATTCAATTTGGGCTCTCAACACCAACACCGCAACGGGTCAGATCGCTGATCGAGAGCCGTCAGTTTTAATAACAGACCGGTGATGAATAATGTTTTAATAGCGTGGTATATCTTAATATCAATAAAGGCAGGTAGACTCCTAATGCCTTGGAAAAACATCAATCAATCAGCTTGATATCTTTAAAGTTGTAGCAAAAAGATTTTGGAAGGTCGGTTTTGAGTGGATACACCTTAAATAATAAACGAATTGTCTACGTTGCGATGGCACGTTTTTAAATCATTAAGTTCACGCTATGATATAAATAAATAAATAGTATTTCCAGAATGTCCACACTAAAGCCAAACTCTGTTAAGTCGGACAATGCGTTGAAAGCCGAGGTCGGCGATCAGGATCGTGTTTATTTTCGACAACTCCAACACAGGTGTCACGTCATCTATGACGAATGACATTTGTATTTCGGACCTTTTGTGTATCCTGGACTGTTTGAGTATGACTTTAATAAACACACCGTATATATAACGTGACATATACGCTTTACATACATTTCAATAAGTATTTTTTTTCTCATGATAAATAGATTTAATTTTTATATTTTTGTGTTAATTGTAGTTAATAAAGTAACTGAAATCAATCAATAATTTATTAAATAAATCATAAATGACTTATGAGTAAATATAGACATGTTAAGAACCATAACTTAATACAGGTTCAAAACGAAAAACAAAATCTAAACAGCTTAAGATGGCCAGCTAATGAACGCGGGGTAACCCTGCAATTCTCTGCGTGCGGTCACCGTGTACTCTGTAACATTTTAATAGATTATATTTTAGCTTGAAAATATTCCAGACCACTGTAATACGAGGCGATGTCAATAAAGATTAAGTGGATTTTCAGAGTCGGGTTACGCGTCTCGGACGGACAGACGGACAGAAATCCAGCCGTTGACGTGTGATTGACGGGGTCTCTCGGACCGACTAAAAGAAATACAAGAAATCGACGGGTTTAACCCTGCGTTACTTTGTCACGGACGTTTCAGTCGTTTATTTGCTTCGACTGATTGGTAATCTTCTGCTGTTCGGCGGAGCGATTACTGAACGTTTTTTTTAGATTAATCATTTGTTTTACGTTTATTATATACAAAATACATACAGAGGTATACGTAAATGTATATTTTCTTGTGAATTGTCAATATTTGGCACGAGCGCAGGTGCGAGACCACCTCGGCGGTTGTCAGTCATCAGTCTAACGCCGACGTTGTTAAATTATCAGAATAGGTTTGACTATTTCAACCGTTTTGTCTAGAAAATAGTTTATATTTAGCGTATTTAGATTACCGGCAACGAAGATTTGTTACTTAATAATATTCGTAATAAAAACCCAATAAAGAAACAGTTTTCATCGATCTAAAACTAAAAATCTACATAAAAAGAATTACATATAATTGATTATTTGTTGTCTGTGTCTAAAATAATATTTAAAACCATCGACACGGTTAAAGCATCCAAGGTTATTGTTATCTCAGAATAAATATTTTGTAAAGACAGCGTGCAGTGGAACGTAAAACGCTAAGTATGTAAGGTATTAAATCAATACATCAACGACTGTTGTGTGGTCGACAGTTCTGAGAAACGGACCGTTCAAAAAGTGCCGGATACTCCGACCTAACGACTCGGAGTTCACGAGAAATCAACCTACTTAACAATTAAGGCTTATATTTATTAATAGATCACAAAAATAATATATTTTTGCATTATTATTAATGTCATTTAAGTTTAGAACTTACTTTTTCTCCATGTGTGTGATGTCGTTTTTCGATTTTGACGTTTGACGTTAAAATTTATTTTACTATAAGATTTGTGTCATTTTATATTTTCATTGATTATATATTACTAGAATTATTTTTCAGTTTTTCTTCTCATTACAGATAAGAATATTAAGATAATATTTTAGATATTAAGAAATAGTCCATTATCTAGAAGAAATCTTTCTTCATCATCGTCAAATCTCATGTTAAATGACACGAGTCAAATCTAAAAGGACAGAGCCGAATTGTGCGTTTGAATATACGATAGTTTCATGATCGCGGATTTGATTGAGGGATCACTGAATGCAATTGTAGCGGGATGAAATGGGAAAAAAATGTTTATTTTTTAGCGTAACTCGACGGGATTTGTGATATATTGATAGCAATTTATTCGGGACTATTTTGTATGCAATCAGATTGTATTTTTTTTTCCGATGTGTCTGTTAGCACGATGGTGTTTATTATTGAAGAATTTTTATATAGTTTCGTTTATTGATGTGCAGACGTGAACCGATCACTTAAATGCGACGCAATCACCCAATAAAACTGATGGCATATAATAATCCTAAAAATGGCCCCTCTAGATACAGATCGTATTAAACGGTCAGTCGAGCACAAAGCTCGGCCAATCAGTGAGACGATTCTTTCTAGCTTCACGTATTTACGTCACATTTCTTCGATTTTCGCGGCACGTTCGAGACGTAATAAGCGGACGGCCGTCCTCGTCCGTCCCCGTCCGTCCCGTCCGTCCCCGTCCGTCACGGGGTGGCTCCGGGAAGCGGGATGGGGGCAGTTGGAGTTAATGAAGTTTCTCGGCCGCGATTCCCACAGGTCGTCACATGCGGACTGAGTTTGCGGCACATATTGTGCACGTCCCGCTATCGCCAGATATTGCCCGGGTGAAATGTTTTAATAAGCGCATCCCGGGCGCCTAGCGTTATTCCCTCTTATTAATGTCTATTGTTTGGAGTTTTGCGTTATTGCGTCTATATTGACGGTTTGTATCAAACGGCTGGCGCTTATTAACACCCATTCATTTGATGTCTTTATCAGACTGTTGTTTCTAATAGTTTGTCGTAGAAATTTGTTTTATAGTAAACTTTTGTATCGTACAGTTTGGTATTGACTAATAATTACTCCCACGATTGTCTCCCGTTTAGTTTTTGCAAACAAAATCGTTTAGAGGGCGTCACTGTGAGCTGCTATTTATTCTAAACTGCAAGCAATTCAAACTTATGCAAGCTTCGACGTCCGCGTACGGATTCCAATTGCTCGTCCAAATTAACAAACTTTGAGTCCGCCCCTGTCTCCCAAATTACACTATACACCGCTTTATTTACAACGCGTGCCGATTTTTTTTTTTTTTACTTCAAGCTATTACTGTATATGTATTCATTTGAACTTTTATCTTGTTAGATTTTGAAATTTGTATAGAAAAATATATTAAAAAATGATTGTTATTAACTTCTAAACTATATAATACATTATATTAAGAAGTCTTCCATCTTAAGAGATCAATACTGGGGTGCATTAATGACATTTTTCACATGTTTCTTGCTCAGGTCAAGGGGGTCACCTCTAGGTTTGGGTGGTGGGGTGGGGGGGAGGTGCGGATCTCGTGTCAATCAGTTGGCAAGACGTGAGCCGAATGAAGATGTATAGTTAAGACGTTTCTTTATGATAACGTAGTCGATTACGCAGGTATTGGGTCTTTGTTATATATAATTACAATACATGACTCAATATATGGGAAGTAAATAGGAGATGATAATTCCTCATATATTTTCAGGAATTTATCTTAGTACCATATTGTATTACACTATAAAAGAACTATACGTAATATTGTTTCGTTTGAGAAAAGCTGCTTTAAATATGTGCTTCTTTGTCTATATATAAATAAGATATGTTTTTTGGTCACTAGTGTTTAAGAATGATTGATTAACTAATTTTAATAACACTGATCCCCGTGGTGGGTCCAGATCACTTGAGTCGCCAAATCCGTTGCGAATTATAAACACTTCAAAAGGCAGCGGCATAAAAAATCCTATCTGAATTCAGTTTGAAATAAAAAGGTTCGCGAAAGCTGATCTGTGATCACTCGAAACCGTCGGAGTGAATGAATGAATGGAAGAGTGAATGAGTGAGAGCGGCCACGGGACACCAGTTGATCTGCCGTGATGGGACCGTGTCCGTCAAAGTCAGCGGCTGGATAAAGATGGAGAAGCATTCCTTTGTGGTTATGTAAGTTATACAAGTGACTATAACTACATGTATATCAGAAAAACAACGATATCTTAAACCACATTTATAACAAGAGAAAAAAAGAATATCGCATACAAATAAAACATAACCGGATGAAAAGTTAGTGTCAACGGAGTTTATAAACAAAACAGCGAGCGACGTAACAAATCGCAACAAGCGTGTTTCATTGAGTGTTTTTTGTACGTTTTATTTACCGTCGGGTTATCGTATGCATTAAAATTCGGCAATAGTGGGCGTGTAAATCAAAAGGCTATAAAATGCCACAATTCGAGCCGACTCCATGCTAGCTGAGCTTGATTTATTCGCTCACCGGTGTTGGCGCGAAGCTCGTGACGTCACGGTGTTTTTTTTCTCGGCTTTTTGGCTTTTTATTGATGGCGCTCGGTTAAAAAGCGGCCGGGGCGGGCTAAGCGAGTGGCGTCAGAATTTGTGAATGATTTTTCATCCGAGCGACTCATCCTGCGTTTCGCTGCCATTTGTCAGCCGAGTGAAAAAGATGCATGTACGAGGTTGTGAGGTGTATTTTTTTTATTATTTTTCGGCTTTTTAGGCTTTTACGCGGATCCATTGACATGTGAAAGTGTGTTAGCGTCGAGTTTATAAATCTGTTGTGTTTTTTTTATTTAAAACCGATTTAATTTTTTGCTTTCCCGTCATAGTATAAGCGGTTTAGTGATTCACTTCGCGGTTTAGAATTTGATTTAGATTCAGTTTATTAATTTCCTTTATGTTATCACAATATCTTTATGCATACTAGTTTAGGTAAAAAACACAAAAATGCAACTTGTGTAGAATATTTTTACATTTACATTTATATCTTAAAAAACCTTTCATTAGCATTAAAGGGGGAGAGAACGGATATAAAAATAAAAAATATATATTCATATTAAGGCAACCGACCTTAACACTGCCTGTATTGTATAATTATATAAATTAATATGTGTAAGTATTACACTTATTAGTAATAGTCATGCAAACAATATTAGTTAAAAATCAAAGCAAAATGTGTATGATTGAAGCATCACCACGGACGTGTCGGCCAACAGTCCGGCGGCCAAACCGCCACCGCGATTTACGATTTCATTAACGACTCCTGGTTTTTTAATTTTTATGAATGGTAACTGTTTAATATTGAATGTTAAATACAGTTATTTATGTTTATTACAGCCCACTTAATATGTAGATATAGTTAAATTTGTTATATTAATGTGAAATAATAATAAAACACAAAGCTATCGTATATTAATATAGCATTATGTTATGTAGGAACGTCAACAATTTAATCAAAAGAGGTCTAAGCTGAGTGAAAACAATAAAAAATAATTACAGTTCCCGCCTCGCCACATAAATAGTCATTGCGAGTCATTCAAACACAATTACATACTCCGGGACGCCTCGTTAAAAATCATATCTAAGGCCGTCTACACCGCGTCGTTTTGAACGCGTTACTCGTTTAATATGAAACCGAGTGTGAAGCTGGCTTTAAATTACTTTTAAGTATAGTATAAGATTTAATTTCTCATTATAATATATTGGTTAGAGAAATATTTTAATAGTTTTTTTGTCAGTAAAAATGCTGAAAGCATAAAACGGAATGCAAATTAAACAACCACACACTTAACACTAATAGTTGAGAAAAACACAAAAACCACCCCAACACAGCCCCCCCCCTCCCTTAACACGGTTAATAATAGGCTCCTTGCCCTCCTTATCTGCAGTATTAACCCATAAAACATTATAATTTACAGCGCCATGACGCTGCGCAGTCGGTGGTCTGTGATCCTCAAACTTTGTTAAATAATGTCTAAACAGATAAATGTATTTTGTTTCACAATTATTTATCGTAATAGTTTTAGTTCATATACGATTTTTAGTTTAGAACTTTTTTAAAGTATTGCCGTTTTTAAATTAATTGTACTAAATATAATTGTTAAATGTTTTCTTTGCTTTTTGTTTTAATGTTCCGAATGTTTCATGTAATATAACCCTGTTGGGATGAAAACAAAAAGGTATGAATACATATGACATTAATTAAAGTCTTATTACTTAACGCAATACATTATCTAACGAACCATATTATCAACCCTACACTTTGGGAGGCGCCGGCGGATACTTAAAAATAACGAGATTCTAGCAAATATTGTAATAGCTGGTATTTAGAGCGTTGTTTTAACCGTCTTCGCTGACTCCGCGTTTTTGCGGTCGGTGTCGATAAAACTTGTTTACCTTTTATCGACGTGTCCCATCCCTATTATGTTTTGTGTTAATAGAGTTTGTTTACCTTTTCGTCGATATGTCCCATCCCTAAATATGTTATGTTTTGTGTTAATAGAGTTTGTAATGGTTATTGTAGGAATTAGTGTTGTCGGCACATTGCCTCGTGACGCTCGGATTATATTGTAATGAAGATCGTGTTTATGTTTGTTTTCTTTGTTAATAATGGCGTTTGTAAAGTATAATATATTTTGGGTTTATATTTCGAGTTGAGATTATTATCAGTTAAAAACATTTCACCAAACATAGTTCTTAAATAGCAAAGATAGTTCTAATAAACTAATCCACTTACGGCACGTATGAACTAATTTGCTCAAGGCTTAGTTAATTCAAAGATACCGGACGTAAACAGATAAGTAAGCAACCGAACGACCCAATAAAAAGGCAAATAGATATAATCCTTTTGTTTGAAATTGCACTAATATTTGCTATATCTCACGGGCTCGTGGGATGCTGCGTCTTACGGCCGCTTCTCTGTATCTATATTATACAAGTATAAAAGTTAGCGGAAAACCTATTCATAATACACATATATTTTACAATACAATATTTTATTATAAATATGTAAGTAAAAACTTAAGAAATGTGTCAATTTGTGTGTAGAATATTATTTTATTTTGTCTTCGTATTAAGGCAGACGTACACGCCACTGCTTGTGTCTCGGGCCCGCGATAACGTATCGCTCAGTAGGCTAGATTATTAGGTACGAAGATTACAACAAATCTCTCTGGTTATTGATACTAACTAATCTGCACTAATGTTAGTTCGTAAACGTATATATTTTATCTAGTTTCATTGTGCTCGATCCTTTTGTAAATATTGGTACGGATTGTGTTAGGATTGAAACAGATAAACATCATGAAATTATTATTTACTATTTTATATGTAACGTATACTTAATCCATGCAGCTTCTTGCTGATTCTTCGTGGATTTAATCTTGGAACCGTGTAATTAGTCTGACTTAATGCAATGCTTATTTGATATAAAAATATATATTTTCTATCTATTAAATTAAAGAATAAATTCTATATGATGCCAGAAACAAAGAAAGTTCGTATTGTTCGGGTTTTATATTAAAATACCCTACAAATAGAATCAATAATTCTAATAATATTAGGGATAAAGTAATAACAAATATTATTAGGACCAATGTCTGTATAATCAAACGATTCATCTCAACATAACCCATACCACAAACAGAATACATCCCTAGATAAGTGTTACAGCAGACAGGTATACTTAGGTGAGGTTGAGGGGTTGGGGGGATAGGGAGGGAGGGGGGCAATTTAATTCTGTCCACGTTCTAATAATGACCGTCATAATTCGTTCAAAGTGTCCGGTCTGGGACACTTTAGCCCCAGCGAGGGTGATTCCTTTGCATTTTACCCCCCCTTAATTCTATTTTCACTTGCACACTTGCATTCGTTGTCTTGCAAGTGTGATATTGGTGTGTCTAAAACCACCTTAATGTGAATATAATTTGTTATACTCGTATGAGTTATTAACGAAGAGTGTACAGTTTAAGCATTGTCTGTATTATTGAAATTTGTAGGACTATTTTTTTCATGTCAACTACTTAATAATCGTCCTACTTTGTACTACACAAAACGTCACAATAAAGTATTTCAATAATGTCCTTTTAGAGAAGTCCTCAAAACTCCGAAACAAAGCGTCCCATAATTCATAGGAAACCAGCATCCGTTTAATCCCATTCAGGAGAGAGATAAAAATCGTGTGTACCTTGAGATCTGCATGTGTGTGTCGGGCTTTATCAGCACGTGTAGCTTCGTATTAAGTTTGATTTATACCTCTTTATATCTTAAATGGATTAGGGAAGGTCCCTTAGGCACACTTGTGTATGGGAGTTAATGTCGTTTTATGACGATCAGTAATTGCTCTGTAACTGAATATCGGAAGATGTATACCGGTCTTAATGGTTAAGCTATTTGTGTAGCTGTGTGTGTATATTTTGTGTTTGTATGTATTATGTATTAATTTTGTTCTGATTTGTTTCAGGTATGTGGACAATACATTCAACATGTTACAATAAGATTAATATTTTAAACCCGCATTTTGGTAAGTCACTTATTTTAAACAAAAATAATATTGTCTAAAAGACTACATTACCATTTAAATAGATATTTTTATTGTGTTTGTGTTATTACAAATGCAAAAGTAAAATATCCGAAACTCTTTTTACAAAAGCCCCCGCTCCGCTAGTGTTGTACATCTGTGGGGTCGATATTTACGGTTTTTAATTAGAGCTGGCTAATATCGATACGTGATGCGGTCGAGTCGGCGCCTGGTTAGTTTGTATTTTGTGTGTATTAATGTCTCTGTGTCCTCTATTAAATTATTTTTTATTATATAACATTATTCCAATATAACCTGCAAATATAATGAGTAGTATAATTCAAACGTTCAGTGTATAATCTTAATTTTAAACGAATAGCTTCAACACATTATTTTTATTTCCTAAAAAAATTCTAAAACAGGAAATAGGATAACTTCCTCATTGTATCTTATTAGGTACTTATAGATCTCATCTCAGACAATTCCCCAATTCCCATTCCCAGTCAATAACACGTACAACGAAATTAAAAGGAAAAAATATATTAAAAATCATTTGCATAATGAATGCACGATATTGCGTTATTTAAATATTCACTGTAACTTCAACTCTAATAACACGGTTTTAATTTCATTTTCATTTGTATATAACTGCTCAATTTAAATCCTGTAAGACTCGTGTAACGAACATATAATATTGATTAAATTCTATTAGAATTCGTTGACTATAAGTACATTAAATTGCAAATTCAATTGGAATGTTAAAGAACTACCGAACTCACTGCAGTGCGGGTCACGTGCAATCCGCTGATGAAGCAAAAAAAAAAAAGCGCCAAATGAGCAAAATGCACACAATCACAAGTCTTCCAAGTACTGAGTTCATCAAAAGAAATCCAAACAGAATAACGGGAGACAGTCCGACGGTGGAATACAAAGAGGCAGGAGGGTGGGGAAGGGGGGCGGGACAAAAAACATTTGCTTCCACTAACGAAACAATCGCAAGCATAATTGATTTTAACTTAGACTGCAAATGAAGTCAAGTATCCTATGTTGAGATATTTGATTCTGTATAAGGTTTAGATTTGATTTAATTAAACATTTTAATAAATTGCTAATTTATGTTGAAAACATAAAAAGAACATGCTGTATAAGAAAAAGGTAGACGACAAAGTAGTCAGAACGCAACGTCACGCTTGGCTTTCAGTCCATCCACAACAATGCACATACTTTCTTTGTATCTGAATCCTTTGTTTTACCACCTACTAATAATTAAAACTAAAAAACAAATACAATTTTTTAATAAATGTAAACTATTACATGCATTATTCAATATTGTTATGATTTTTATAGAATTAATTAATGTTATTAATGGGAGGTTTTAAGGAGTTGTTTTTTGACCACAATTCTTTTCTATATACAATTATCGCAATTTATAGAAATATATATATTAAAGACTAGTCTTAGTATGCAGGTGTATATTGAAACGGGTCGTTTTTAATCAAGGGCTCATTTGAATAAACACACGATAGCCGATGTTGGCTTAATGCTGATTCATTAGGATTTTGAAGCAAGAACTGTAATGAGGTACGATATGGTGGATTTTTAGCCCTCTTCGTGATATGTCTCAGACTGAAACTAAGATAGATTCGCCATTTTAATTAAATTGAACAATGTTAAGAATTCTTATTTAATTGTGACTATATATAGATGATGCTTTTTTGTTTTATTATTTTTATGTAATATTTAAGCAATTAAATTCTTTTTTATTTGTCTGTATCTAAATAGTTTTTCGAGCAGTGCACGGGCGCTAGTTAATATAAGTTTCCAATAAACAATACGGGGTATTGTTAAGGTCAGCGCTACCGGACACGATCGAGATGTACACGATATGCACCCGGCGATGCTCGACTTCAGATATGGTAATCGCCTGAGGTAGGTCAGCTACATGAATTTAAATTGGACAATAAAACAAACTGACAATCTCTCTCTCTTAAATTACTTTTTAAAATGTTTCCTAATAGTTTTTATTGGATTAAACCATAATGTTATTTATTTAATGTAATAACAGATCTTATATTTATTTTTCTAATAAGAAATTTACCGACGCAGAAAAAAATTGATTAAGTGTTTTGTAACCATATAATTGAGTTAATAAAACGAAGTATTTTATTTATAACAGATACACATACACACACAATTTAGTGTTACTTCCTTGCACACTTCCAAAGTGTAAGGTCTATGGATAACGACCGGTAAGAAACTGTATGAAATTACTTGCACATATTTTATATTATTAATTATTGAGTCTTAATTGATATATGAAATTCCACCCACTATGAAACCAAGTTATCAATTTATTTATTATTAATTATTACGTTTATAAATATAGGACACCGGAGGATATGTATCTTCGTTTTCCAATACAGATACATCAAAGAATGCAATATCTAATTAGCTTTTAATCAAAGTCCTCCGTCTAAGACGCAGAAATCCCAGTCCAGCATCACGTATGATCCCAGATGAACGACGTCTGGCACGTACGGACACCGGACATGTCTTCATGTGGGATGGTAATGACGTTAGATTTAATGTTCATACGAGATTTTACTTCCATTATTTTATTTATTTTTATATTTTCCACTTTGAATCAATACTAGTGATCACTTGTGTATCAAATGGGAGTGTCGGGAGGAACTGTTTTGATACTAATCGACATATGCCCTTCTGTAAAGACACTCCAACTTAAAATGAAGCCTACGAAGGTTTCAAGGAATTTGAGAAGAATCACACAACAAACTCAGTCGGGTATTTCTTTATTGTGTTCAGTGTTTCACAAATTATTGTATTGAGTAGGACAGATTTAAAAAGCTTGAGTTCCGTATGATTTATTTTTTTATTGTTAATGTATCGTTTACTAAGTTGCGTTAATTTAATGTATTTCAATACCAAATATTTCTACTAGTTATAATAAAATAATATATATAATTTTGTAGTCCGGGGAGATGTATGTGTAAACGTCAATAGCCAAGTGAGTGCGGTGGCACGTAGGCCGGGTCCTTAAGCGGAATACTAATTATCAATTACGACTTAGCTGCTTCATTGCAGGGAGAAGTTAGTTTAGGGTTCCGTATTATTATATTAATTATACGTGTCCTAACATTTTATTTGAAAATTATCGCTTTATTTTCTGTGACTTAAACAAAGCAATAAACCCGAATAGAATTTTTCAATAAAAATTAATTTATGCACGACCTATCGTTATATCTTTACTAACTTTCGATGTTCGTCACCAATTACACTATAACTATAAAATAAATTATACAAAATACATTTTAATCGCGTCTATAAACTACTTATCTCCCGCGGTTTTACTCTCTTGTTTGTTTTAAAAAATGTGCTCACGCGTTATATTAAAGTTCATTACGAAATAACGGACCGAGTATTAATATATAAATATTCAAAGTGAGGTCGGAGGTCGGGTTGTCGTGTCTCCGCGGGGAGTTTATTTTCTAATTAATAAAAATAACAAGAAACAAAGGAAAAGCTAGCTTTTTATTTCTTTACCTAATTTTAGTTATTTTTATTCAAATAATACATTTGACTACTTAAGATGATTTTAATTCAGTTACTTCCTTTTCGGGTTATATT
This sequence comes from Melinaea menophilus ssp. n. AW-2005, assembly GCA_918358695.1. Classification (NCBI taxonomy): domain Eukaryota; kingdom Metazoa; phylum Arthropoda; class Insecta; order Lepidoptera; family Nymphalidae; genus Melinaea; species Melinaea menophilus. The sequence goes on from OU911043.1 coordinate 24,234,101, forward strand.
CAATAAATGAAGTGCCATACCGACATTGTAATGGTCCGCTGACAGACAGACGACCGACGCCGGAAACCAAGATTCATGGACTCAAAAAACCATAACTAATAAATTTGTCACGCTTCTATACTGACGAATTAAAATGTTATAGACATTTAACATATAGACACGCCTAGATTGATAATTTATGTCATTTTATTGTAATTAATTAGTAAATTTTTTAAGAAATTAATAGAATATCTTGCTAATTCTCTTTTGTATTACACAACAATATACAAATAAATTTTTAATATATATTTTTTAAACATGTTTTTAAAAAATATATTTTTTCTACTCTAGTAAAATATAGAACTGGCTTGTAACAACAGTTTGGTATATCTAATATCATTTTCCTGTCTAAATATTCCAACTCTGTGGCTATCGGTATTATTCGATCATCACTAGATGTGTATAAATCTGTTGTGCCCTTTCCGGTTGGGATTTTTTCATTTTATCATTTCAATGACCCTTTTTCATTCCCGGCGCCAGTTGACACGTTTTTATTATGGAGTATTGTCTTAATTAATATCTTCATGTATTCAGATATATCATACGTCATAATAAAAAGAACAAATTGAGTTTTTTTTTACCAAAAACATACTTACAGACGATTTTAAACGTATTTCCTAAGATTAATATTATTGTTTCTTAATGATATTCAATTGACACCTAATATTTGTGTGTTACTGTGAGTGATAAACCTACATTTTTACGAGCGTATTAAATAAATTTGGTTTAGATTTCATCGTTTACCGAAATTGAGAACCATTTAAACGCAGAGTAACTTTAACATAGAGTTCAATATAAAAATATTATCTTTGTAAACAATGGAAAGATTTATATAAATAAATTATTTATTTTACTTTTTTCTGAAGATTTCTTCATTAAAAAAAATATTTATTTAATATACAAGTGTCTATGATCGCAATTAAAAATAAATTATAAAATAGCTCTGTGTTTTAGTTTATCTGTATCATTTCAGATTTAATAGGTCATTAATAGTCCGTCAAAAGACTTTAGTGCACTTTTACGATCAGACATCGCATACGATTTTATTTTTATTATTAGATTATTATTTATATGTTATTTAATGCCCGTGTACTGTTACGTTTATCATTAACTATATCTTTATAATAAATTTATTTATTTACTTTTACTTTTCCACTTTGAATCAATACCAGTGATCACTTTTGTACCTTGATACCATATTTATTAAAATCAGCTGTTCCTTGAAGATACTCCAACTTAAAATGACGGTTACGAGTGTTACAAACCGCCCTGCTCCGAGAGAAACCACACAAAAACGTCAGCCAGGTATTTTAAATACAATTTAAAACAATAAAAAGAATCGAGTACCGTAATATAATAACAATTCAATATAAAAGACGAGTAACGTCGCGCTGAAAGTTAGTTTAATACGCCATTACCCTCAAGAATGTTCTTCGAGAATTGCACATAAGTTTCTTTAACCGACGAGATTTGATCGTCACTAGTGAGTTATGAATGACATGAACACCGGCATCAAAGGAATGGACGCGGTATATTGTGTTTGTAGGTATCACGGATAGGTGGGATCCGTTGAAATACTGATCTTACATTATTGATACAATCGAGGTACCCTTGAAATAAATTGCCATACATTATTATCTATAGAAAATAAATTTGATATACAAGCGAAATATAAACACATAACCATACAAAACATTAAATTTTATAGATAACTATGTACAATATAAGATGCCGCATCCAGCGGTATGCAATACTCGTCCCGCTCGGAGTCTCACAATAATAATACGTCAACGCCAGCTCACTATCTAAATGGTGTTTGAATGGTTTCCATCAATAAGGCACGGAGTGTATCCGTGTGCGTGTGTACGTTTGTTTTTATATAATTTATTACACTGTGTCTCGCTGTACCTTCCTGTGTCATGATAGAAGTCAATAAATTTTGATTACCAACTAAAATTATATTCTAAACTGGTCCTACTTTACTAGTAATTGAAGAATTAGTTAATATATTTTATTTAAATTACACAGTTATTAGTTATCATAGTACAATAAAAAGAATTTATTATTCTTCTAAAGTTGATAAAAAAGGAAGTCATCAATAGTATATCGGTGGAAGAATCGTATTCTGGAGTAGGGTGACAACGTCGCATGTCTGCGCACAATGTGCCCGGGACCGGACAGCGTGTTCACACGATCAGATTGCGCCTGCTTTATGGCACCGAACTCGCCCCATTAGTACCGACCGGAGCTTGAATTGCCTAATTAGAATTACACGCAGACCGCTTACGTTTTCGCTATGATCGCGATAGAAAAAGCTAAACGAAAGAGGCTTCGATAAATTGAATATTGTCTTACACGGGATGGTAGCATTCTTGAAGTCGTCCACGTACCGTCCGAGGCTCGTTCTCGGGTGGTTGATTTACGCCGGGTGGTGAGTCTCGTTGATACGTAAAGTGTATAATTTATTGTAATTCATTTTATCGCCACAAATAAACGGACGTTTCGCAGTATGACAGTTTATGCAACGAAATTATCCGACCGGTACGTACAAGAAATACACATAAAGATATCTGTTCAGTAACAAAAACATTATCTCTGAAATATCGTTACAATTTCCTTGATCTGTAATATAAAATCTCGATGGTTGACGTTTTGTTTGAATTTACGTACGCGAGCATCGAAAGGTTGTCGTAAAATTGAGGACGTTATGGTCGCTGATAAGTGCGATGTCGGGTATCGGACTGTCCCCTGACATGTTTATCGTGGACACCCTACCGGCGGACTATTTGAACTTTGCAGTTTTTTATTGACACCGTAAAGTAAGCACCTCGCGTGAATAGAACATTAGCACCAGCGTCCACGTACGTTGTACGTTTTATTTTTTCAAACTAATCAGAATAGTGGAAACTATTATCGTATTGAGGTTCCTTAATGAATGTCTATTTATCTAATCAATATTGACGTTTGGCGATAGATCCGAATTATTGACAAACCATCAATCATCCCTTTAACATTTCTATGCCACTTAATTACCAACCCTAATGCAATGCGATAAAAACTAAATTCAATTAAAAATAGATATCAACATTGAAGCAGAAAAAATTGGTAGGTGGCAATTAGGGACTGAATTGTTTACCTGTTTAAGTGCTCGCGATCGATCATCCGACAGCAGATAAGAAAAGTGATTTTATTAAACACGGACGAGCGAGACGAACCCGTACACTTTATACGTATATTTAATTTAATATTATTAATAAAATACTCTTGTTTATTTTTGTTAGTTACCTTTTAGTATTTTATATATTTTTTATTTAATATACTAAAAAATGCCTCCGGTTTTACCTTTCATTGTGGAAGTATGGAACTAATAAACAGTTAGTTAAAAAGTCAATATATTTATGTACTGTAAATTGTCGACAAATCAGTCCGGGCGAGTCTAATGTTACTGAAACACGATATTTCTTTATTAAATGGGACTATAATTGAAAAAGCTGTAACAAATATAACCAAAAGTCAAAAGTCACTAATAATGAGCAATTATTCTAGATGTATTGTAATATTCTACTATTAAGATAAGTATTTTGAGGTAATATTGGTAAAAGTATCAAAGTGTACACGCCGTGTCCTGTGTATAAACTGATGTGTCCTGGTGTGATGGATAGATTGTGAAGATCCATCATGGCGGCGCCAGACACCATCTTAAACCCTTTCAAAGGAAATTGGAAAGTTTTTTGCACTAATATAATAAATTATCTTATTTATTGTTAGTGTGCTTGTGTGATAGTCATTTTTTATTATTAAAATTATGTATTATTAAGTTTAAAATTAAAAGTTCATTTTCTATGTCTTTAAATATACGAACCGATGAAATAAATTCCTTCTCAACGTCTCGTTACTAACTTATTAGCTATTTATACACACAAATAGTATCAACTCTTAAAGAACTAATCTACGAATCGCACGAAACAAAGTGTAATTACAAAACAAGCTGTGAAATTTGTCCGGGAATCGAACACGTAACCCCGTGCTTCCAAGAAACTAGCTTATTAGTAAAAGAAACGTTTATAGGAGCGTCGCATGCAACCAATTATTGCAAAGCCTGTTTTACAAACATTTGGACAAATGTTTGATAATATAATCTTCGTCAAAGCAATTTACATTTAAAGATCGTTGTTAATTATAATTAATTGTCACAAATTTATTTTATAAGATTTTTAAATTAATAAAATGTTGAAATGTAATATTTTTATTACGTATATATGTATAAAAAAATATGTGCAACCATAAATGCATCAGACTGTGCCATAATGGTTCCAGCATTGGCGCCAATGCGCAAAAGAGCCGATTTGTCAATTACTCGTCGCAATATCGCATCGGCCGGCCATCTTGGTTGCGTGTAAATGTCAACCAGCTCTCGACCAATTACAAGCCGGCGCGGGCGCACTTGACGGCAACAACGCACCACCCGATACCATAAACCCTTCGCCATTTATAGAAGGCGTAATCTTGGATCGCCAACCGTTCCAATTAATGCTAATCCGATATTGAAACTGCCTCACTAAATTGTCGACGAAGACGTATCGACTGTTTCGAAAACTTGAGAAATATGAATTTATGTTTCAAATCGCTATGTTTATGCAAAATATATTGCAGCATATTCCTTGAGAATGCATAAAATTTTAAGTAAACATAATCTCGATCAAAATTACTTTTCAAACTGTCGCGTACAATTTAGTTCCAGATGTACTTCACTTCACTTCATAATAAACAGAACATTTATTTACATTTCCAACAAAGTCATAAATAACCATCGAGCTCGTGATATTGTCTATTAGATACAATATTAGAGGAGGTTTCAGTGAGATAATTTACAGGCACGTTTACCACCCGCGTTTTAATGTAACACCGAATGCTTTAGGGCTTTAATAATTTCATTCCGCCGCGCCCATTGTGCTCTCAGTACCGAAGGGACACTCACGATCGGAGACGTCATCGGTGACTATCGTAATTCCTCTCCAGCATCCGATCGCATCCATGTAGAGGCCTAACTTAATATGTGCATCACGACGGGAGCGTATATGGCCTGCACCCCGCCCAGTATCACCGACCAATCCTATCGTGCATTTTAATGCGACATTGTATGTATATTGCGAAGATGCTACGAATAAATTGAGTTTTTCTCGACGCACTGACGCTCCGAGACGCCCTGGACAAAATCCTAGCCGGATTTAAAAGCACTTATCCCGAACTCTTTACGGACCCCTCCTAAACCTACAAATCAATCGTCCACCCGCACTCCATAAATTAAGTGGCGAAACAATGACCCTAAATTATTGGGCCGTCTCTTTTATCAGTATTGTTCTTTTTTCCAGTCGACTCCTTACACAAATGAGACCGGGCGACTTATTAGCTTTCGGAATTTCACCCGCGGCAGATCGACAGCGCCGATAGCGCGAGTGGGAATGCGTCGCCCTCGCGACGAGTCCTCGTTAATTATTACACTTCCTCCTCTGATGGACGATACAATCCGCGGACGTGCGTGCCTCTACCTTCTATCGTTAATTCTCGAATGACCTCATGCAATTATCCAAGGTCTTTTATTTTTTAGTCAACCGCAAGTCTCACTAGTATTTCAGAACACGATATCTGGTATTCCATCACGGGACGCGACGCTCGCGATATTTTTCGCTAGTCGTTTAAAGGTGCATTAACATAAAACAAGAAGGCATGCGAGCGCGTCCATATTTCTGCTACCGTCGTCGTGACGGCCGGCCGCGGTATTGTGCGCGCGATACAGATCTCCCGACGCATGCACGCCGCCACTGGATATTTAGAAGCTGTCTCTTAAATTCGAAGCGACTTAACGAGTCGCATTCTGCGTACGGAGACATGCGATCGGCTATTGTCCCTTTCCTTTATTTAGAACCTCTCCATAACTGGACAACTGTGAGACGACTCGCGGTGAGGTACCGGGACGACTTTGTTAAACCGTGACACGAGATTAATTAATTACCAAAGAATAACTTAGTTTTTATCTAAGCAGTAGCCAGTAATAACATAGCCATTACACTGAAGCGTACATTAAATATAATCCCAAAAGGGCCACATGCAATGTCTGAATATATTGTAATCCTCGCCGCAAATGCTTTCTCTAATTTTCTTGGACGATAATACGGGGTGACCTTTCCACCGCCGAGTTGACACGTTCCATTATAAAGGCTCTCATAAATACCTTATTGGAAGGTAGGGTGCCTCATTACGTGGCGTTGAAGATCATTAGTCGAAGATAAAATGCGGTCGCACTGGTCGCTGCATCCAAAACACCCCCTTTTTAAACCCCCTTTGCTATTTCCTGTTTATAAATTGTATTAAATTACATGCAAATAAACATAACTAAATGTTGTGACCAATTTTAAACTTTAATTGCGTTTTGCATTTCAAAAATGGGATTTCGAAGTGCGATTCGTATCTGGTAACTTTTTATAATTATGGGTTGAATTTTCTTTTTCTGAAAATTAAACTGCAAAATCTCGGAGTCAGCTCCTCGAATATGATAATGTGCTATCTATTCTAACACTAAGGTCTAATCTGGCGACGTATCACACGAGTTAGGTCTTGCACGGTGTCTGTACTCAAGTGTCCTCGGGCGCGGTATGGTAATGAAATTCGATCCGTACATTCCCGAGTTAAAGATGACTCTTAATGCGCATCCAAATACTATATTATAAAATACTCTGCATTTAAGATACGGACGCGTCGACGGAGTGAGTATTTCGTGGTCTATTGTTTTTTAATGATAGAATTTTGTTTTTACTTACTTACACCCGGTCAAAATCTTGAAATGTGTGTATAGGTACTTAAAGAGATAAAAAAACGTACACTTAAAGATTGAATAATTTTTGTTACATAAGTGTGTTAAGTCTGTATATACCTATCAATTGCACTATAATATATATATATATATATATGTGTATGTGTGTGTGTATGTATGTGTGTGTGTGTATGTGTATGTAAATGTAAATAGTGTCGTCCGCGGATAGGACACTGGAGCGTCGCAGCACTCGCGTTATGGTAATGAGATCGAATCCGAAATTGGACGCAGTGTGACCACTCGTATATTTTGCGTCTTCAAGATTTATATATTTTTTCAAACGAGGCTATTATCATTATCCTATTATTAGTTCATATCTACTAAATTAAATAAAATTATTATATAAAAAATTTATGAAACGGATTAGATTAGATTAACATAAAACAAATTAAAATTCTCATCTTAACTACAATACAAATATTTAAGTTAAGTTTAAGCAACTTTAACTTTATTTTCTACATTATTCTAAATCATTCTTTCAATTGGTTGTTTTGCGCTCAGCAATGTTTATTTAGTAATATGTTTATCAAGTGTGAATTTATTTATTGATGGTCGATAAGGCAGTGCAGGAAACACTTGATCTTAATGACAAACATGTCGTTTTTTTATTCTGGCAGTTGCTATGAATAATTTGACTCTTTGTTTATCACTTAAAGTGTCAAGTTTCATTTAGATATATCATTTATTAGACTCGTGTTATTAGTTATAGATTTTTTGTTTCGCTTAAGATGCAGTCTCAAGTCCAAATATATTAAATTTATATATGTATTTGATATATACGGAGGTCGTGTTTGAGTCGCTTATCTACGAAATCATTTTTCATAATTGTTAACTATCAATCTTGTCGAAAACCACTCACCTCGCCCCGATCCATGGTATTGTTGTTTGTTCAGCGACTTAGCCGCTGGTTGACACCTGACCTATTTCCATGATCGTTACAACACGCGATCGCATATCAAATTGTATTCACGAAATACCAAGACGACTTTGTGACGCTTGATGCTATCTGTGACGAATTGCGTTTCACATTTTTCATATTAGACGTGCTTTATTGAGATTATTATGAAACAATTTCATTGCCTTTTCTATACAAAATTAGGGAGTCAAATGAAAATAACAAGTAATAGGATCAGATTCCGATATAAATTCGAGGAAATCTTTTATCTCGTACAATACCTGGATTAAGAACCCTTCAAATAAATTCGATGCAAAAAGTCCGAACTTGTCCCATAAATCTCAGAACGGGGACTGAAGAAATAAATATCTCAACTCGAGTTACAGCCTTCGGATTCCAACTGCAGAAAATATCGCACCCGGATTCCGCTGCCGATGACAGGAGCAAAGGAAAAAAAGCGCGAAAGTCGAATTCCCTGGCTCCGCCCACGTGCGAGCGACAGGTGAATGCGCGCGCGCAGGAGACGCGACGCTGCTCTGTTTTCTCTGTTGGGTGGAATACATTTAACAATATTATGACGCAGTTAATAGTCACTGTATTTTAGAAGCTTTCTACGTTTTTATTTAAAATTAAATGCAATATTATTTCATGAACAGGTTGTTACCAACATAATGTATGCTAAAATATGCAAACATTATACAGAGATCATACAATGTTTTGTGATGTAATACGCATCTAAAGGATTATTCAAATTGGCATAGACGCCTCTCGCTACTAGGAACATCACGATGTCGGAAAAACAAAAGTTGATAGGCGATACATCACGATGCATATGCATTAAAACGTACAGCCAGAGAAAGACATACAACAATGAACAATGGGAGCATAAATCAGTATAATTAGTTTTGCCTGAACGGAGCAAAATCATTGGTCAAAACGCAACATAGTCCCGCCCCCTGCATCGAGGACGTTAGAGCAGGTACTTGGCAAGTAGGATTGGATCAAATGTAACGTCAGCAATGAGAATCTCGCCGAGTACTTGACGATGAGTAAATGACGATCAAACATTTTGCAACATTAATTGACATATCTAAAAGTACCTAATTCCGTGATCTGTGATAACATCCATAATTAAAGTAATCAATCATGTGAAAGATTACTTATCGCGCCGAAGTACGGTCACGGTGACACTGGATTGGGATTTGGGTTTCTCTATAAATATAAGGTTTTTGATACGAAAGATTTTAACCGTTGATTAGGAAAAAATAGGAAGTCAAAGTAAGGTTTGCACAATAAACCTACCAAATATAGTGGTGGAAGAAATTATTTATTAATTTCGACAATTACATTTTTATTAAATTTTTAATGTGACTTTTTACAAATGTTCTATCACCTTCCTCAGATAAAAATATTGTTTAAATTAAAATATTAAGTTGTTCCATTTTTGTAATTTCTCAAAAATAATATTACTTCATTAATAAAGAGGTGTTTTAATGATATTTAAAGGTAAAGTTAACACAGCGTGTATCTGCGGACGCTACGCGAGGCCTCTCGTGTGAATAGCATACTCGTAGCCGAGCACGTCTTTACAACTGTACATCTGATGTTTTCCATTACTTACAACTACAACTTACAACGAGTTATAATAAAATGTACTGTCACCGACACAACCATACACCGTATTTATTGCTTTATTTTTCTTCACCCGATAGGAGACGATACTATTAACAATATTCATACACAGATATACACATATTATGTTAAATATATATATAATTTATGCCTAAAATACAAGATTTCACTTCGTCAACTATAATGGAATTTTTTAACAAGGTTAACGATTCTTCTATACTTTGATTTAATAATATTGGAGATTATGGAACGGAAATATAACGGAAAGATATTAATGACGATTATTTAAGCGATGATAAGTATTTAACCTCAGGTTAAAAATATTATGTTTTCATATACATTTTCCTCAAATATTTCACGTCAATATTAATTAATCATAGAAATTAAATACGTGTTATGAAAATATTAAATTTATTTGATAATTTTTAAGCACTATTTGTGATTAGAACAGTTAATGTTTGTAGTAAACTGATATTTCAGCATCAAATGGGAACAGATGGATGTACTCACTTGAACATTAGTATAAATGGAGTGGAACGCTGTCCTAATGAAAATGATGACCGGGTCTCTATCCCTCGACAAATACGGATTGCGAACATGATTTTGGTGAGGATTTTTCATGAGATAATCCAGGGTCGGACCCTGGTGTGCCCGGTGTGATGAAAGCGATCGGTGGAATTTTGGTCAGGATAGAAAATACGTTAACAATTTTGAAGACTTACAAGATTACACTAATTTTTATTATTTTTTATCATTTTTAGAATGGTTATTGTGTTACAAAATCCTGTTTGGAATTTTTTTTTTAAATTTATTTCGATACCAGCTGTGCCGACGACTTCGTTCGCGAGGGATATTTTTAATAAAAGTTGTAGTACTAAGTTACTCCTACATCAGATATCAGCCAGTGAAAGTCCTGTTAAAATCGGTCTAGTCGTTTCAGAGATTAACAGATAGAAAATTAAAAATATATATAAAAAAATCATAACAAAATTTGGTAAAACTATATTGAATACATAGATCAGTTAATTAATTCTCACATAGGCAGGTACCTACATAACAAATAACCAAATTGAATACGTGGTAATACGCGGATTTTGTTTAGCGACATCACCAATCAATCACAACCGCTGATCGATGCGACGACACTCGATTCATAAAGGTATTAATTTAACTTGCCCGTTGACGTTGATTGATATTATCGATATTAATGCGATATAACCGAATAATTATTGTACCCTCGTATCGATTATTCATACCACAATCTCGTGATATCGATTAAAAATTCAGATCTTAGTAGATCTAGATAACGTTATTACATTTTTGTCATTTTAAGTAATTTTATGTTTGATTGATCATTATATTTTATATTTTCGCAAATTCACATAACACTGATACCGTATCTGATGTCTGTGTGATATAAATATGATATATGGGGATGACTAATTGTGTTTATTCAAAGTAAGAATTATTTTTATATTTTGAATTCCGCGTCAATAATAACAATACATCATTATTATCATATTCTAAGTACTTGATAATTATTATTTTTATTTTTATAATGAAGTGATGAACTCGGCATTTTTCGTCATGTTGGAAGTGTTGTGTGAATTATGAATAAATTTTTGATAAAGTATTGTTAGGATGGATCGTATTTGAAAGAGTTTTGCTAGAAGTTTTCATTATAATTACTTAAGTATCGAATAATTCTTTTTAAATATTGTCCCAAACAGATAGACTCAAAAGGCATTTTGTAAACTTAAATATAATAGAACAATTGTATTTTACTCCAGAGAAAAAGGAAGGGTAATGATTTTAGCAATACGTAAGTAACATTCTAAAACATTAAATAATGTATCTCATGTTATAAACAGACAGAGAGCATATAAAAACCAAATACATCTTAATACTAAGGAACAGTACTGAAGTGATTCCTGAGCGGGGTCGCTGACAGCTACAAATGAATACTTGTTGCGCCCTATCATGTCCTATCATATCCTATCATGGGGTTGTTACATTTTGTCTAACTTTCTACGTGTCTTATATCTGTTTGGTTTTGTTTTAATAAACACCTGTTTGTTATCACTTCATTTCTATTATCTTAAGGAGATAAAAAAGAACTAAAATCCACCTATAATGTTCCTATAATCAGTTAATATGTAAAGAACAGCATAATGTTATTCCCATTCCACGTACGGGACCTGTTGCGCTGACGTCAGGGTGACATCACTGCATCGTTTGTAACACGTCACATCATTTATCTCGCAGATACTGAATGCGAGTTAACCTCCAGATCCATCACGCCGGATGTTAAGTAGCAATGTAACACACTCGCTGAAACACTGTTAGATGTTTTGAATCCAATTTATAATAGATTATTTCTGATAATTGTCAGCGAGTAACATTATTTGATTGACGTTAATTATATATATTATTATCCTATTAATTAATTTATTTGTTTGATTGAGGGAGTGTCATCTTTCAAGATACAGACCTTCCATCTTAGAATTAATTATTATTATATATAATTTATTTTAAAAAAGAATCAATATTTTGTTTTTCTATATGTTGTGGTAAAAAATATTGTTTATTTTAAAGTTAATTGATAAAATATTCTTAGTATTAATCTTGAAGCCTGATTAAAAAACTCCTTTAGCGCTTCACAACCTTAAGTCGTACAGTATTTTCTAACAATTCGAACAAAAACTAGATAAAACTAGATAAAACTGGATAATACTTGTATTCAGTAGGCTTGCATTAAGATTAGGGCAGTTTTACATGAGCGTCTATCGGCAGCTCCGTTTATCTCGCAGGCGCCGACGTATCTTATATTTTACGATCCACACACTCTTAATATATACGGTGATGGCTGCGATTAAAAATAAATTAAATCAAATATAACGCTTCTTTATCTGACGCCCGGAGAATTTATGCATTTCGTATCTCAATACTGACCTTAAGATACCTTGATGTATGTGTAAAAATCTTAACAATTTATTAATATTGTTATTAGACTGATTTTCATTTGATGATTCCAAGTTTGATTTTTGTTGAACAATATTATCTGTAAGAAAATAATTATAATTTTTCGCGATTAAAGTTACATATGTGTTATACCCACCAATCCACAATGAAGAGACATTCTGGTTAAGACTCCAATCCCTTTCATTGGAGAGGAGAGTTGTTTTGACAATGACAAATATTAACTGATGCTAAATTCCACTATTAATACAATATGTATATATATATATATATATATGTGTGTACATGTCTGTGCGTATATCATATACTCCACAGGGTATATAAATAGTTTAATTAATTGCTATGTACCGAACTGCAAAAAGTCCTTGTATTATTTTAATATCAAATATCAAACCAGATGTTATCAGTGGACCGATTTGTCATATTTTTTGCCTATAATTTATATCAAGTGCCATTTAAATATATCTCGTATAAGAACATTGATTTCTTTTATTATTATACACATATAATATTTCAGTTTATGTCTTCATATGATAATGATTCTATTTTAAGGGAAAATATAAATAAATGAATCGTAAAATCTAAATTATAAATAATACACAATTCATTTTGTACGTTCCACAAATATTGCAATAATTGATAATAAAAAAGCATAAAAAGTCTATCAAAAGTTCAATCATTTAAAAACTTGTGAAGTCGATTATAGAACTGAATGCGCTAACAAAGGCCCCTTTGTGGTGCGAGGACTGGAGCGGACTGCAGCGGACTGCGGCGGACGAGACGACTACGAGACGAGGAAATTACGTGTCGACCGTGATTGAAAGTTTGAAAAGTCTGCAATCGATTAACTAAAAACTTATATCAGTCCGTTGATGTGTTACAACCAACCTCTGGACGCAGGACTCGGTCGAGGTGGACTAACTTAGATCCAATTTAAACAGTTCTAGTAAGTCCATATATGTAAACATGGTTGTCGTGTAAATATTATTAATAATATTTGATGTAAATAACATGGAAGTTGCCAACACTCGTCCGTTATCAGATACACTACCATCTGCCGTTTGATTGATCATCAGATAACTATGACGGTAAGTGTACCGTTCGGTTTACCAACACTGATAACACGAATCGCAAAAGCTCCTCTACGACTATACCACATAGGTACAAATGTATAAAATCAAAGTAATGTTTCAATGAATTAAATCAATCAGAACGATTTAAATCATCCCGACAACTCTTCACTTGAGTGAAAGGTGCAAATTATCGAAATACTTATTTTTCCGCTGATAAAATCAAGATTTATTCTTTTAGAGCGCCTCAGTGCGTTTCTAAAGCGCTGTCACTGCTATCGCCGGCCGACTTTATCATCATGATCTACTATTATATCTGTTTCACGGAGAATTTTGGTGAAATTAACCCATTGTTTCGACTAAAAACCGTCCACTCACCGTGCTTTGAGAGTGCCTTTATTGCGTCGGGTTTCCAATCGGGAACAGCCATTCATCTGATTAAGTGCTGTATTGCACCACTTTGGCCGAGGGCGGAAGGGACAGCTGACTGTTGCACGCAAACCACGAGCAATAATTCAAAAGCGTCACGATAACGCCACGCGTCATTTAAATTTGACTCTGCAGCCGCTCGGACCAGACCGGGATGCACTTCCTTTGATCGGAATCGGGTTTATTCGTTTGTGGCTCCGCACGCCCCGGGCGATCCATTCCGCACATCTTTGCCACGGATTGACGTGGTGCGTTTTAATCAATTAACCCAAAACGCGCTTTACGAACCATTGGGCAGTGAAATAAACGAACCACGCAGCCCACCGTGCCTTTTTGGATTCTCAGATTACAGAATGTATTTTTTGGACCATTTTCGGATTATAACTTCATAATAAAGCGAAAGTCAGTAATTCTCTTTTTGGTTAACGTTTCGTAAATTCAACTCACCGGTTATCTCGTCGGATTAGAAATTTGATATGTCAATTGACGTCTAATGTTTGATGATTTTTGATAAATCAATTAAATATAATTGAATATTAGCACCGCACGTTTTTCCTTAAGATAAACAAATATTTTAAATGTAAATTGTTTTTCTGTTAATTGACGAATTGTTGAGATAAGCATTAAATGTTGAAATACAGTTGTTATCGATTTATCGAAATTATGTCAGTTGATAACATAACTTTGAATAATTGATCCGCCGGGTCGTTGACTAACAAAATCATCAATCAATCATTAATCATGCGTTGACGATGACCCGCTTTTTATAATTTACAATTTTTATCTCAATGTATTTAGATTTAAATATTAAAATCGCGTGATTAAACCAATCCGAACTATCGTCGTAACCCAAATAGTGTTTTATATCAGTATAATTACGTGTTGTCAGTCTGTTTGCGCCTGGGCAGTGGAGTAAGTTTTAACGTGTCCGTCGACCTCCATACAACAAAGACGGATTTCGGTATTATCTTGCATCGCCGTGTCGCTCGTTCTTGATTAACTTGAACAAATACATTTTTGTGCATTGTTGACTTTACTTTCTTTTGCCCCGTTTCTTACTTTCCTCAATGTATCTAAATTTGAAGGTGACAAATATTTAAGTACCGTGTCATTTGTAGTTTTGAGTTGAGTGGATGTAGGTACATTAATTAATTCATTAAAAATATTTAAACGCGGTTATGTTCTTGTGATAAAATTCGTTAATATATAAAAATATAATTTCTTTTCTAGTTCTACGTCGCAATGTTTTGACATTTTGCGACTTGATCATTCACATAAATTCTTCAAATTTAAAATAGTAACTAATTGCTTAATAACTAGTATTTCTCTTTGCCAACAGAAGAATCCACGAGTCCAGAGAGCGGAGTGAAGGAACGAGGAGATCGTGATGGGGGGGCGCGGGGGGGGACGGGAGAGTCGCGCTCCCCCTCCCCCGCCTCCCGCGCCTCCCCCGCAGAGGAGCGGGACATCGAGCACAGCATACCGGCCACCCTCATACAGGACCCCAATGCCGAGAGGTATGCTCCTTTGATTACAGCATCGAAAAAACGAGATTTGATAATATTCGTTGTTATACAAATTTTGAGGGAGGAATTTTGTGAAATATCAGGAACCTCGGAAGTACGACCTTGTCAGCTATGAACGTTTTTAATCGTAATTGTAGTATGACCTTCTAGAAGAGTCATAGGTGTGATTGACCACCTATTAATGGTGTAACATGAACTGAGCTGTTTCACGTCTAGAAGATTCACACAAGTTTGGGAATTTTTCTAATATTTTTTGCTTCTCATAAACGCAAAGTACGTAAAAAAGTCAATTCTTAGAAGCCAATTTGACAAATGTATAAGAATAAAGTAATAGTTTCTAGTTACAAGTTAATTTTCAGATATCCTCACAAGATTGTGAAAAAACAGCACTATATTATTATAACGATTATCATATTTCTTTCATAACAAATGTTTCATATTTTTATATATATCTTAGTATAATTTACAAAGTTTGTTTGTCACATTTGAACAAACAATATGAGGTGTAAAGAGTTATCAGTTATCAGATCCATTCATAACTCAGAGCGCATTGTCTACTTGACGGTGGTCTCTTCAATCCGAAGTGTACATTAATGATGCCATTGTTTTAGATGATTGTCAACTTGGACAATCCAACCGACCGAGTCGAACCATCCAAAGCGTGTATTCCGTTGACTTAAAGATCAAATTCATCCAAATTCCGTTCCACGAGGAAAGTCTGTGCGGTGACAGCTAGGTGATACTAAAAATGATCAGGAATCCTCCATTTGACACTCCATCAATATATGTTTTGTAGTTTCATTGTAACACAGCGATGGTTATCGGGGTGGATAAGTTTTTTTATGATTTATTGAGCTATGTTAATAGTTTTTGCGATTAGATATTACTATGATAAATATTCGCTAAGATTAGTTTCTTAACAAAATGACTTCTTCTTCTTTTTCTTACTCCTTACCAAAAAAATTTTCGATTATGAATTTTGTGTCAAAAAAATCGGACTTATTTTTTCCTTAAATTGCCGTGTAACGCCTGAAAAATATTTTGAGATGATGAATATTTTCAACTGTAAAATGATTTAATTGTTTCAATATTATTATTATTTGAGTCAGGGAGTGCAAATCATAATAGTATACAAAATAGTAATATAATAGAAAATATGAGAATCAATCATTTGTCTGTCTCGTGCTTAACGAAGTCCGACCATTTCATTATGGAACAGATTTTTTGTTCTTAAAATATATCAGTAAATTAATTTTCAACAACTTAATTATGATTTTAATATTTTTCAAACCAATAAAAACTGGACTCTACTTAGCAGGTAGGATCCTTTTTGCGGTCGGAACTGGTTTTAATCATGACGCCAGAGAAAAATAACCCTTAATTCCTTAGATATATGAATAAGTATGTCTTTGTAGTAGTTTTTTAAACGGCAAATTATATATTGGCTCTGTATCACTCCCTGTTCCATCACTGTCAATTAGCTGCAGTGAGGAGACGTCATCCATCATAAACACTCCAGAGCTGGATCCTGAAGCACTATTGTTTACATTTTGGATTTATATTACCAATACTATACTAATATTTCGTATACTAAGTATGGATCTATTTATCTAAATGTCGTTTTGGTACTTATTTTATAGCCTAAAGTAAACTGCGATCGCAATTGTATTATTGTAGTGAATCAGCCTAAAATATAATTAAATAAGATTTTGATTATGTTTAATTTAATTGTGAAATATAATATTCAGTTTAACAGTGTTCATATAAAAACTAATATGTTAAAACCCGTCCAACATCGAGGCTGCAAACAATATACAATATTATAATACCTCACTTTTATTGCTTCAAGACATCTGTGCCAGTTTTAAAATTCACGTTGTAACTGCGAAATTATTCAAATAGTGTCAGGTGTCCCCGCATTACGCCCGCACGATGCGAAACTAACTTTGAGGTCTTGGTCCTTGGTTCGAAGTCACAGAGTAAAAATTCTCCTTGATCTTAGATTCGTGAATGTCTTCGAGGTTTGATATTTTTTTAAGCTGTGTCAATCGGCCGAGTGGATTGCGTGCGTGTGTGAAAGAGACGACAACACGTGTCACATAAATACGAGTGATTGATTGACCCGCAGGCGACTAATGCTTATAGGAAGCAATAAACAGCTGACGGTTGAATATTTCGAAATTTAAAATGCTGATTCAACCGTATTTTTTGTGTAATTGAAAATGATTTACGAAGATAACATTGGTTGAGTTAATTGTTTTTGTAAGCGTACCATGCTTATTATTCTATTTTTTTCTAATAAGAGTCTCTTTAAAATTGTTTCTAACAACTGATTTTTCTTTGGGAGTTTTGTGGCTTGGAATATAAAGGGTTGTTATTGTTACATGGTAAATCCACTATTTATCAAAACAGGAAATCTGTTCATGATACCCGCAAATCCATTCTCGTCCCCTGTCCGTCCTTTTGTTAAGACTCGTGTCGACGTTTTGTTGAGCGCGATTTCCTTGTCAATGTCCACCCTTAGAGGCGGTCTTTGGACCTCTATTAACTTTTAGAGAACTTTTCATAACTTTTTTCCAGTATTGCCTTAAAAAAACATTATTGTCTACAATTTATTATGATGATTGGTTGTCAATTTATCTATCGTCTAGTTCTCATTGGTGTCACGACAGTGAGTCAGCTAGTCGAGTAGCGCCGCTGTCGGGCGGCTGTCATCGAAACGATCGCCCGTCATTGCACGTCCACCTCGCGCATAGCACGCACGCTTGCATTACGCAGCGCACCACCCCTCGAAGCGTTATAGCTATAGCCGTCTCACTTCTCCTCGCGGATTCGTGCGCACAGCAGGCGCCTATCTCTTTCTAGCGAGGGGCGTGCGGGGAGAGGGCGCTGCAGGCGGGTCGTAAATCACGCGGCATCTCATTCCACGCGGGACCGCCGTCGCCGCCGCAGGCACCGCGCACTTCCCTCTCGACCGCGGGCTATGCGGCGCGTCTTTCGCTACGTGTTTACATTTCTATTTTCACCTGGGAAGTTGATATTCATGTTGTAAAAGTGTCTTTGATTATAAAGTGTTGTTCGTTTGATGGATCCGAGACTGTTTCAATATTATCTGCTCGGAATAAACTGAAAAAATTTCGTCCAAAATGATCGTCGAGCACGACCACGTGAGGTAGGTTTTCTTTGTACAAGTGTTACATTGTTTTATTCAGATTTTATTATTTTGTTTTATTTTTCATTAATATTTTTTTTGGTTTATTCATATTTTTATTGGCCTTCATCAACTTTGGTATTATAAATAGTGTCACGTTTAACTTGTTTATTGAATTTTAATTAATAAAATATTTTGTTTATTACAAAATTATATCTATATTCGTATATTTAAGTAGTAAGCAGAAGCTACATACATATTAAAATATTTTTATGTAAGTTTTGTTTATTTTTGAAAACTAAGAAATAATGCGTTTGAAGCGAAAAAAATCTTTTTTCCCTTTTTTGGTGATTCCGATAAAATGTAATATTTATTTAGAAGAGTATAAGAGGCGTTTAAAAAATTGGATTGAATTTATTTATTAAATCGTACGTTTTCTGACACATTTTTTTATTACATTTTTAAATTTAATTGAATGAAATACTATTATAAATATACTGTTGCTTACACGTTAAGTGAAGTTAAGTTTTTCTAAAGACTAGCATTTTATTAATAAAAAAATATTTAATTTGGTTATTTTATTTACGTAAGAATTGGTCTATTAAAAACTATCCAATTTAATGAAAGATTATAGTTTTTTATTCACGTTTATTAAAGAAAAATATTTTAAAAAAATTACAGATTTTGTGTATTTAGAAAAATATTATTATTTTAATTTTATTTATAAAATGAGAAAACATTAAATTAAAAGTTTACTTTCATATCATTAGTACCGGTGATGCGCGATTTTTAATAGTTAAGAAATGACAATGACAAGACTTCAAATTTAAAGTAAATGAATGTATTATACCCATTTACGGTATCCGAAATATTACAGATGGTTAAAAAAATACTAAGGATTAAAAAATAAAATGAAATATAGATAATAAAAATACTGTTTTCCTTTTTTTTATAACTGAAGTTTTTAATTTATCTGGTCTTTCCTAAAATTTTCTTTAAAATACTGCTTTCCCAAAGTGAGACATTCTGACTAGAAACTGGACTAAGACAATAGAAACAGCCTCAGAACTTCGTAATAGAATTTTATGTTCAGAATTTAAAAACTCATATTTGATATTTGACGTTTGATATTTTACATTAGCGACCTGTTAAAAAAGAAATAATGTTCCTACAGGATGGATATATTTTGCGTAAGAATTCTAATGAATATGTATTTAATTATTAATATTATAATTGTGTTGTCTACAGGGAGAGCCCGAGATGTCTATCGCGGGAGTCGTCCGGCGCGCCGCGATGTCCCTCCAACGACTCGGTGTACTCGGGTCGGAGCGCGCCAAGCCTGCCACTTCCTGCTGCGTTGTCGGCAGCACTGCCTGCAGCACTTATGCCGCCCCACTCCGCCGCGGTCGCCGCATACCTGGGAGCAGCGGCTGCAGCCGCTCAACAACGACTCCTCATGTCCTACCAGGAAGACATCACAGATGCCGAGCGACCGGACGCCGTACTAGACTTTAGCACTAAACGAAGCGAATCCCCCATCGACGATGAAGACGTGGATGACGCTGTCAACCTTAGTAAGAACGAGAATGGTCCGTTAGACTTATCTGTAGGTACGAGGAAAAGAGGGCCCGAAGATTCACCGTCTCCCGTCCCGAACAGAAAAAACTCGCGCACTTCTGACTTTAAACCAATCTCAACGGCATGGCCGACGCCGGTTACCCCACATCTTCCTTATTTTGCTGCCGCTGTTGCCGCGGCTAGCTTGTCACCTAAAGGCGGCATTCCAGCAGATTGGAACGGTAAACTAAAACATGGTGCACCAACACCCAGCGATGCTACTAAGGCACTTGAAAAGATGAGTGAATTGAGTCGATTAGGTGGGGAAGAACTGTTTAGGTCAGTTCAAAGCGCAGCATTAGGTGCCGGTCTTACCCCAAATGCTGCCGCACGTCATTCAGCTTGGCAATCTCACTGGCTTAATAAAGGAGCCGACCAAACAAAAGATGTATTGAAATGTGTTTGGTGCAAGAAAAGTTTTAATTCACTTGCAGATTTAACCGTTCATATGAAGGAAGCTAAGCATTGTGGTGTGAATGTACCGGTACCTCCTTCGTCGGGAGCACCAATTCCTCCATCGCTTCAACCACCTTCCAGTTCGCCTTCGACGCCATCCCATAATTCATCATCCTCCAGCGGATCGTCGAAACCTAATCACAATGATCTGAATATGCTTATAAAGGAAAATATGCCGATCCCGAGAAAGTTAGTACGCGGTCAAGATGTATGGCTGGGAAAAGGAGCTGAGCAAACTAGACAAATACTTAAATGCATGTGGTGTGCGGAGAGCTTTCGTTCATTAGCCGAAATGACCAGTCACATGCAACGCACCCAGCATTACACAAATATTATATCCCAAGAGCAGATAATTTCGTGGAAGTCCTCGGATGAAGCTAAAGGATCCAATTCAAACACCCCGGGTACAAATAACGCTGTTCCTCCGACAACGGGAACCAGTAGCCATGTAAGCGCTGTATTAACTTGTAAGGTTTGTGACCAAGCTTTTAGTTCCTTAAAAGAGTTGAGCAATCATATGGTTAAGAATTCTCATTATAAAGAACATATTATGCGATCGATTACGGAGAGCGGTGGTAGGAGACGTCAGACGCGAGAGAAACGAAAGAAATCGTTACCAGTTAGAAAACTTCTCGAGCTTGAGCGAGCTCAACACGAGTTTAAAAATGGCGAGGGCAATGGTGTTCCTATGGGAAAACCGATTAGGGATTTTGGCGCCGGTAGCCGAATAACTTGCGAGAAATGCGGAGATAAAATAGAGACCGCCGTATTTGTAGAGCATATTCGTCAATGTATCGGCTCTCCGATGTCTAATAGTCAAAGGAATTTTCTAAAAAGTGCTCTTCTTTCTAATAATATCATTCCACCTGATGTCCCTGGTCACATCACCCCTACTAGTCGCGACGGTCGTAAAAGCATAAACGAGGAGATTCCGTCTCCCGGTTCCGCTCATCATCGTTCTCCTTCTTCGGTCAACGATTCTTCTCCTAGTTCCAAAGATCACAATGCAAGCAATGACAAAAGTTCTTCCCCATCGGTGCTTAACGCTATAGAACAATTAATAGAAAAAAGTTTTGACACGCGCTCGCGGCACTCGGTACCCGGTATACCAGGCGGGGCTTCTCATGCCCCGATCGGTTCAAGTATTTTAAAAAGGTTAGGCATAGATGAAAGCGTAGACTATACTAAGCCACTAGTAGACCCTCAGACGATGAATATGCTCCGAAATTACCATCACCAACAGGGATACGGACGCCGAGAACGGAGCGGTAGTGAATCTAGTTCTATGTCAGAAAGAGGGGGCAGTAGGGTCGAATCTCTTACTCCAGACCGTAAGTTAGACTCTTATCACATGACTCCTCGTACAACTCCAGATACACGCGGTTCTCAAACACCGGCATCTGAAGATAGGCTAGCTGAGGTTAGAATAAAAAAAGAAATTACTGACGAGGAGGAACGCGAGAATGGTGTAGATTTGAGTAGCCAGCCCGTTAGAGTAAAAACTGAAGTAGAGGATGAAGAAGAACAGCAAAGGCCAAGTAGTGCAGTCGAAGAGGATATAAAGCCAACTGTTCCCAAACGTGAAAGCGAGGGTCCGAGCCCCGCAGCTAGTCCCCGGAGCCCAGCTAGCGATCGCTCTGCGGCTACCCCCGGCACTGAAAGGAAGCCGGCTTCCAGTTTAGGAGCCCTATCTTCTATGTTCGATAACCTTGCTGGGGGCGGTTCATCAAACGAGCCAAGTTCTTCTCGTCGCAGTGGTAGCCACCCTTTAGCTGCTCTACAAAAGCTTTGCGATAAAACAGAGACAAATTCATCCCGCGCTCCCGCCCCGGCTCCATCCCCGGCTGGTCCACCCAGTATCCTCACTTTTAGCTGGGCTTGTAATGACGCGGTAGTGACTGATTCTATTATGAAATGCGCTTTGTGTGATACGCCATTTATATCGAAGGGCGCCTATCGACACCATCTATCAAAGATGCATTTCGTAAAGGACGGTGCCTTACCTGAACCCGTGCCAATGAAGGCCCCGACCGCCGCGTCGTCGCCAGGCCCCCACAAGAGCGGGTCTAATGCGGCCTCGCCCCAGGATCCGCGAAGCCCTTCCCAGTCCTTTGACGAGAGCCCCCACTCTAAGTTCCTCAAATATACGGAACTAGCGAAGCAATTATCCAGCAAGTACGTGTAGAGTGTAAGAGGTCGACCGGCCATCAGTTGTGATGATACCATATCCTGATACGAAGAACCCTTCTAGGGTCGTTAGGTCGCGACGCGACTTTAAGTATTTCGAAACTCTTTGCCAATTTAATTATTTAGGTAATCGTTAGAGTTCACCGCATAGCTCGGTTAGTGTAATTAACGACTAGCGACATAAGTATACGCCAAACGTCTTACGTTCGTTAGATATAAGAGAATATTTTCAAAATATTGCCTTTAGGAGAGGACGGTTACGCGCGGTCGAGTCGGTCGAGTCGGTCGAGTCGCCGCGGCTTTTCTTCCACACTATGTTGTAATTCCATTTCGATAATTGTAAATATTATAAGTCACCATTAAGTCTTAAAAGTTCGATTCGATCTCTTGTAAATGTATATTTTTTGCTAATAATCTTATCATTCGCGTGCGATTGGTTGGTTGGTTAAGACCGATATCGGTCGCACGACTAATCGGTGCGGGCTCGTGTCGTCTCGCATAAGTCTGTCAGTATTTTATGAAAATTCGTTGCAATATCATCTTTGAGTTACTTAATGTGTATGTAAATCAGAGTTAGGGTTAACGCGCTTAGTTTATTTGTGTATATTTTGGAAGCTTCTGTTCGTTGAGATCCGTCGATGCCCGTAATCTCGGAGATCAAATCTCAGGCCTACGTTTTGTTGTACGCAGTACGATGTACATAAACGCGTTGTCATAGCATGCAATACTAAAACTACTTAGTGTAAATTCGCTCTAGATAGGCTCTCCTCGCGAGGTTGCTATTTATTATTTAGATTTAAGTATATGATTAGGGGACTCTACTGTGAACTCGTGTATACCATTGTACCGGCGCATGGAGCGGTTGTCGAACCTTATTGTATTTAAAAGTGATAATTATACAATTTTTTCTTTGAAGGACAACACATTCGTATACGCATAGAACGCTATCGATACCTCTTCCAGACGTAACGACAGATATACGATCATGTATATACGGACTCGTGGGTGGATAACTCTTTTATATATTATAAAAATATTGTACTGTATTGTGTAAGTTTCAAAGGATATCAATCAATAAATCATTGTGAGTCGATCTCTTCCGCCATGTTTGTTTTTCATCCATTTTGAATATTAGGATCCATTCGCTTACTTTAACGATAAGTAAGTTAGTGCAGTCGTGGCGCAAGGGGTCGAAGTGGAGTGAGTTAATCGTAAACTATCATTTCAACGATAATAATGAAAAATATACGACAAATTATGTATACGCTAGCTCTGATGAGAGAATTTTGCTCATTCTTTAATGAAAATGGTGTTGAATATTGATTTTACCAAATTTAATAATCTTATTTAATATTTTATGTTGTATTTCAAAATGCAATTAAAAGCTCAAAGAAATATATATGTTAAATACTACAAAGGTATTTTATTTATATCTCTTATATTAATACCCTTATAGTTAATCTTCTCTATTATAACATCCAAGTCCTTTATTCGTTTATATAGAGGGTCAAGTAACTACACAAAATAAGCCCAAAAATTAAAATTATATAAGAACCTTCATATCAATTATTTTAATTTATAAGCAGCCTAAAGTAACACTACATAAAAAATTTTCAGTTTGCTTCAAAAATTAAACACAAATAATATTTGTTGAAAGTGAAATTAAAGATAAAATTCTTGGTACATTTACGTATAACAGATAACAACAAATTAAGTAAAAAATAATATTATCCTAAAAAAAATGCAGTAAAATCCGATTTTCTTTATTATAGTTTTTAAACTCATGCTACATATATACAATTCAGGAGTAATATACTGAAGATAATATGCAATTTAGTATATACATAATCTAATTAGACTAAACCTAAACAATATAGGTAATAAAATAAATAAGAATTTCAAACTCCTAAAATTAGAGTAATAAAATATATATATATATATATATATATATATATATATTAATGGTCAAGTAGCATTCATAATTGTATTAAAAACACACTTATAATAAATAAACACACACAAAAACACAACCTTAAACAGGTAATCACAATCACCCAATTACGACCGCCCTGAGTGACGTCACTAGGTCTTGGTGTCGTCTTAATCACTCTAATGACGTCATCAGTCGCGACCCTTGACACATGATGTGGGCGAAACAAATACTGAAACTATTCATTATACTGATCGATGTCTTAAACATTGGATTAGCAGATTGGAACTGTCCCACAAATGTTTTGATGTCAAATATTATATTATATAGCTGTGCCCACGGATTCGTTTGCAATGTGTTTTTTTAAGTAGCCCAAGTTATAATATTAGTTATCTAGTGAAAGTTCTGTTAAAGTCGGTCCAGCTGTTTCAGAGTTTAGCAGGACTAAACAGAAAGACTAATATTTTTTTTTTTTTATGTAAGTGAAGTATATGCTTTCATAAGCATTTAGTGAACAGTGAATTTGGATACAAACGGACACTTCAATATTATTTATATGTATAGATTATTATTACATAATGCTAGTAAATAAAAAATCTAATTTATAATATTCCGTTAGTCGATTAGTTATTTTCGACGAGTTAATTTTTATTTATCGGTTAACAAATATTTGATTTTACCTCATTTAATATCATACAATTTATATATATATTTGGTAAAGTGTATGTTAGTTTTAGTATTGAGTTATTGCTATTTTTTCCTTTCTTCGTCTTCATTAAATCATTCAGTATCTTGTTCCTTTGAAAGAGATTTATATTGTCTTATTTTGTAAAAATATATATGTAATTTAGAACTAACATACACTTCCATGGTCATAAACACCTTAACACTATTAAATCAGAAGCACTGAATGAAGCAGCCTAGAAACATTGTTTTCTTGAAATCAGCTAAAAATAAATCATTAATATAAAGATGTCGACAGATAGATATTTTATGAAAATACGTCAAAACTATTCTGTTGCTTTGAATGTTTTATCAAAATTGATAACGCTTGTAAGATTTAAAGATTATCATTATTCTTATTTAACACTAAACTTACCAAGTACCGGTCAAATTGACCGTTCTTAATTTTTTTTAAACTTGCACATTTAGAAACGTTATAATATCGTTGTCAAACTACATGACAATTCTTAGAATATGCATATAATACATTATTTTCTACACTCTTTACTTATTTCCACTTTACTTATTTTCATTATTACCTGCGTTATATAATAAAATAACTTAATTACCGGTCTATTTGACGTCGTGCAGTAGGAACAGGTATACAAGAATTGTCGGTAGGTTTAGTGTTAAATTAAGTTTCGGATGTAGTCAATAATATCTATGATATTACAATTTTAATCCTATTTAAACATATGTCTCAGTGTGTGAAGTTATTATATTATAGATATTAAAGGTTGTTGATTTCTTCAGTGGATAATACAGTTAATATTCATTGTATATAAGTATTATTTAATTAAATATGTAAATATAAGCCAATATTAAATCAATTTTAATAAGCATGTAAGAGACTTTCTCTGAAACAAGTCATTACATTTCCAAATTTGTTTACAAATGCTATATAAAAGACATGGTTAAGTTATTTCTTTTACTTTTACTTTTATAAACAATGACAATTGAAGAAATAGGAATTACTATACCTCAGTTCTATTTTCTAATTTTTATTAATCTCAGTACAACCTTGGCAGCAACATTATAAAATTTGCTGTAACCTTCTTCTTGATTTCTGGAAATAATAACCCGAGTAACTACATTCGTACCTGGAAGAAAGATTGGAGAGAGGGCGTCATATTGTTTTTAATGATCGATTTTTTTTTCTTGAATACTTTTGAAAAAATTAAACCCCTAAATTAAATAAAGGATATCTTGTAAAATTACATATATTATGTCTATGTAATATAAAAAAATATATAAATTAAAAAATATGTTTTTACAAATTTAACCCGTTTATACTTATTTTTCTGTTTGTAATGTCTGAATGAATGTACCTGAGGTACATACCCTTAAATAACTTTATGAGCTTTCACGCTAAACACAAAATAATACACACATAACAGATAAGGTCGCCCCTGCGTCCCCCTGCGCCCCCCCCCCGCGCCCCCTGTCCCTGTCTGTCTGTCGCATAATGACAGCTTATTAAAATGTTTTGTTTTATGACATCAAATTAACGAATACCACAACCCCTTTGGGAGAAACTGCCAATAATTTTCACTCAATTCGTCGACATTTTTATATTTTAATCATTTATTATGGACTTTAATAAAGTTATATGAATTTATCTTATAATTATTGTAGATTATTTTTCTGATATTTACAGTATTTTAGTGTTTTTAACACATAAATATAGAAATATAAAAGAGTTACTTTAAGGTTAACACCCAACCCATCAAGTTCTGTGCACAAAAGAGTCGCTATTTCTTGAGTGATGGGTCTCTTTGACCCCTCGTTGAGTAAATAGCCAGATTTAGATCGCACAATAAATGATTTACTTTGAGGTCGGTAATAAGTGAATTGATGTTCATCGGTGGCCCCTCATTTGTCTTCGCGGGGGTTAAGGGCGGGGGGCAGATGTTTCCGTTTTAAGAACTTAGAACTTAAGAAAGATATAAACTAACCTTACTATAATTCCTTGGCAATATCTTCTCTTGAGGTAAATACATAAAATAATAATTTTAATAAGCATATAAAACATTTTTATTTTGTATTATTTATAAGCTGGCTGTGTCCATTTCGTTGATCGTCAAAAGTTTTCTTGTGATTATCTTTAGTGGAACACAGTATTGAGTTTAGTATTATTTATACTTATATTTTTATTGTTTGGTGCGTTTTTTTCCTATTTCAATTTTACAATATTTCCCGATCCCGTTGCAATATCGGGATAAAAAGTAGCCAATGTTGTTCACTGGTAATGTAGCTTCCGACAGATGAAAGAATTTTTAAAATGGGGTCAATAGTATTGAGATTATCCAACACTCCAAATGTAAAATCAAACCTTTCCTATTTACAATATTAGTATGACTGCACTTATTTTGTGTGTGCGCTAATATTCAATTATCATCAGACATCTAACCCTTTCCAACCCACCATTGCGCAAACCGTCCCACATCGAAAATAAATGATATACAAAAATACAGAAGAAATGTATTGTCATATTTAAAAGCTGACAGAGATATGTTGTTAACTGGCCGTTGTTTATTTTGGAACGACGCTGTGGTTACGACGTAGGTGATACGAATTAATATATTTAAGTTTTTATACGACTTATGATTAACTTTCCTTGAGGCATTGAAATTAAATACTTCTCCTCACCCATATTACTGTTAAAATATTTTATTATACCGTTGAAAAATTATTATAATCGTTATAATTTATTCGTGTACTTACCCGGTTATATAAATTACGGATATGCAATTTTTGACACAAAAATATATCCATGTTAATGATGCTTAATCACAATTATAATGAAAAATTATGTACGCGTGCATCTGTTCGTCCCGTAGTGATCAGCGCCATCTGTCGGTGGTGATGGATGGCTGGACATGTGTCCATTACCGCACCTAAGTTGGACAAAAGATGGCAAAAACGCTAGAAAGTGACAATATCATTAATCAAATTACATGCGTTTCGGTGCAGGCTGATCGTAAATCTTGGTATTTTTTTTATATCTCGTAATGATTAGATTTGAGCACGTCTGAGTGCGAGCATTATATGTATTATAAAAGCAAATATTCTACTTAACTTATATTTTTTTCACAATTCAGGTATATTCTGCTATAAATAACAAAAGAAATATTTTTAACATTAAAAAAAAAATGTGGTGTACAGAGGTTTTATGACGAATGATGGGTTATTAGGGGTCAAACAAGCAATACAACCCACTATACGACAAAGAGAAAAAATAATGAACAGAAAGATACTAGGACATAATATGCTAAAAGTTAAGTTTACAGACGCCTTATATAATAGTGATAGAGAATAAATGTGTCCACTCAACCCTCCCGCGCGTGACGTGGACGGATGACGGATGGACGGACGTGGGCCGACGAGACCCAGATATATACACGTCGATCAATCCACGCGGTGACGGGTTGAAAGCGGGGTATTTTTGGACGGGCGCGTCACGTGACTATCACGTCGATCGATATTGACTTTCTTAACGTTATAACACTATTCATGATAACTTTTTTTGAGATATAGACATACAGACACCTGTTTCGTGAACAATTGCTTTGAAACTTGGGGTCAAAATGAATGTAAACAACGAAAATAAATTCGTAAACTAGTTATAAATCGTTGTTTAACCTAAATTAAAGCTAAACTTTGGTTACCATAAAACGGCAGTTTAAATTGGAATAAAATAAATTTTTAAAAATATAATTACAACCTGTCTGCGGCCCTTAGTTAAGTTGTGTAATATAATATAATGATAATATTTATTATTAATAATCGATTACTAACAAATGACTGTAATTACAAGTAATATCGTAAGTTCAAAACTTCTTAACCCGTCAATGCTAGCGACATTTCGATGACAGCTGATTGAGAGTAGGGTCTCCGGGACCCATTTACGGTATTGTGACAGAATGAGGTGCACGCCTTGAACAGTGAAAGGGTTTGACATTTAATTTGAACTCTTATTTTGATCAGGTGTCAAATTGAATGCATTTTATATTATTTTCTTTTAATTAATTATAATATTATATTATTTTATAATATACATAATAAACTTAAGAGTATTTATAGACGAATGAACCAAATAATATATCTATACATATAAATAAAATTTAAGTCTGTTTGTATCTAAATTAAAACTTTTCACTAGATGCATATAAAAGTATATACGGTATTTACATATATAAATATATATATATATATATATATATATATATATATTTATTGAATACGTCATGTCATTTCATTATTGACATTAAGATGACGTAATGACGTGGTTTACTTTTACTTTTAATCTTTTATTATCTTTAATATCAATTACTTTTATTTGAGTCAAAGTTCAAGATCTCTTATTATCATTAATTATAATTAAATTAATATAAAATTTTAACACACCTGTAAATAAAATAAAACTAAACGTATTTTGTAAGTGGAGTAAATTTTTGATCATTTTTAAGAAATGTATCCGGGTCTAATGAGCCGTACCGCTGTTAGCGGGTTAATTATTATATTGCATATACATTTTTTCTATAACATTATTTAGATATTCGATCAAATTAAACAAATATTTCATGCGAACTACGAACCACCAATATTTCCCTACTTTAAATTAATATTTAATATTCGTTATCGTATAGATTTTCTATCGAAATAATGAAGTAGCGATACATATTGAAAACCGCCGCTCGCCCTGTTTAAAACAATTTTCATAACCAGTTAATTTACCGGCCACTTAATCGATTGAATACACCTAAATGTATTGTACATCCGATAATCGACCGTATGTGTATGGTAATAGGATATGTTTCGAAGTGAAACAATTCAGCAGTCGTGAGCTGTGATTGATGTGCGTTGACTGACGTGTGCACGAAAGTGGGGTGAGTAGTGGTGTGGGTCCATTCACGAGAGGGAGCGTTTTTTGTATATTATTTTATAAATTTATACCAAAATTGGGATGTTACGTCATATTAATTATAAATCATCTTACAGATAGAAAACATTTATTTAATTTTCTTTATAGAATATTTAGTAGAAGATAAGATTTAGGTACATAAATATAAAATATAAATCGCTTTATATTATTTAGTATAAATAGTTATAATAGCTGTCGATAAAACTAATAAAATGCACCTCGTGTTTGTTCTCGTTGATTAAAAAGTATATCAAATATTTGTTAAAATTTAATATTTTAAGTCTGTGTGTGTTGTAACTTGTGCCTCGTGGGGGCACAGCGTACACAGCGCCTCCGTACACTGAAAAACTGACTGTTACGGGAAACAAATGAAACTAGATACAACCTATATAATATATACTATAATGTAATAATTAAATGAGGTTAAGTTTGTCTATGAATCGTTTTAACAACAATAATATTAATTTTATTTAGGTTCTAATCATACTCTGTTGTAGCTAACGATTTTCACTAAACATTTTAATAATAAAAATATATTCTAGTTTAAAATAATTATTTTAAAATAATATTGTCATTGTTAATTTACAATTTGATAAGTTATAAGTTAACATAATTCGTTCATAGGAGATAAATAATACTGTCCGTTAATATTTTGAAATGATTTATTCGATATAAAAAAGTTCTTGACTAAAAAGTATTCGTAATTTTAAGGTATACTTTGTATTAACCTTCGAAAAATTCGTTAAATTGTTATAATAAGGTTACAGTGTTCGTAAACTCAGGTTCAAGGACAAACCACCCCCGTACACAGAGCTAGTATACAATTATCAAGCCATGAAAAACCGTACTAACACAACCCTTCAAACACATGACATCACTTGTTATATTAATTGCATATGAGTTAATCGATCGGCTCCCACGACCGCGACTAAACGGACATACAACTACTTTTATT
Organism: Melinaea menophilus ssp. n. AW-2005; assembly: GCA_918358695.1. Lineage (NCBI taxonomy): Eukaryota > Metazoa > Arthropoda > Insecta > Lepidoptera > Nymphalidae > Melinaea > Melinaea menophilus. The sequence continues at coordinate 24,265,485 of OU911043.1, forward strand.
TATATAAACCTATACATCCCATACTCGCCTCTATAACAAAGTAAATAGAGTTGAAATTTAAAAACACCATATCGGTATATATTGTACATTTGGTGGGCGACCGTATATTTTAACGACAGTTTTTATAATGTCAGAGCGCCACTTGGACTTATTAAGCCGCCGACTGTACTCGCTTGGATGACGACAGGATATATGGATGAGACAAACAAGCTTAATAATAAAAAATGCAAAGCTTTTTAATAGGAAATAATTATAATTTAGTCGTGAAGTTCGCATCCACAGTCATCTCGTCGCGCTATTAGTCTCAAGATTAGTGGCGTCTCAGTTTGACAATTGATTTATGTCCATCAAAGCCGTCATGCGCGCGCGCATCTGCGCCCTTCTCAGAACTAATAGTGACGAACTTGTAAGTGCTTTTAGGTGATGAATATTCAACTATATATATATATTTTATTTACAATCTTTTATATTATATATTCTTTATAAAAGATCATATACGAATATATTTAATTACTTTTCTAATATTGTTTTATTCCTAATATAATATATAGTATGTTAGTTACATGGACAGCGATGAAACACATTATTAGTTTTTTTATATTAATTGTCACCTACAGTCACCTACAGTCAGTCTAGTTTAAGTTGATCTATATATATATATCACTGGGTGCTCAATACAATGAAAACTATGACTTATTAATATAGTATGTATTTGTGTGCGTGTACACACATACGCATACGTATGTGTGTGTGCATTATTTCAATTACATAACAATATTACATTGGTAATAATGCTTTCCAAAGAATAACAGTTTTTGGTCATCTTAACAACTTATTAGATGTGCATCGCAATACATACATCATTCACTTTCAGATGTTTTTTAGATGAATCCCTTTACTTGGCATAAATATAAATTATAACATATGTTATAAATTCATTATACTAATATTTCGTCCAGACTGTAAATAGTGGTCGTTGTTGTATTTTATGTCTAAATAAATTTCAATTACAACTTCATATATTGAGAAATACTACCATGTAAACAGCGCAGGCAAAACCACTGGAGGAAGTATGTATAGATATTATTGTTAACAATATTAAAAGAGTAAAGAGCATTTTTTGATTATTTGAAAGCTGTCAATCTCTAGAATGATAGTCGGGAATAGTACAAAAAAAATCATATTTGAGAAATAATACTACTAAAATCAAATTATTTTCAACCATCAGAAATCATAAAATAATGAAGTAACTCTAGTGAAAAAAATTTAAGATAATACTGAACTTAATTTTACCATACTCGGTACATTTTTGTTATATGAACGGAGAAGTAGCAACAAAATAACTACATTTATTTACCTTAAGTTCAATATTGTTGAAATAATAATAAAAAACATCCTATCTGCCATTATAACAAATATATAATTTAAAAGAGTAATATATAACATAGTTTAAAGTAATATCATGAAGCGACTGACAACTCTGAAATAACAAGTGTCTGACAGAAATCATGACAATATATCATTGTACTAAAATAGTAGACATGCCTGCGGGAGCGTTTTAGCGAAAGAAACAATTTATTTTGATCTATTTTAGCTGTAATCGTTAACAGCTGGTGTGACGACAGAACAGACGATACCAAATATGTTATGTATATTAACTACCAACGAGTGTGTTATTATTAAGACATAGTTATTAGACTGAAGAACTATCCATAGACAAAGTTCTGATCCATTGTTTTTAAATGTGTTTTTATTTTAATATGTATTCATAGATATTTGTAATTACTTTTTATCTATCGTTACGTAAAGTCAACTTGACTTTTATAACATATTGCGCAATTGTTTCATCAATATAAAATTCATTTATATTTAATTATTCTAATGAATCCTTTATAGTTATACAAAATAAATCAATTAAAGAGCAGACCACAATCCATTTTGCAAAACGATTTTATATTTTTGCCTCACTTTATTAAGCTTTTCACATATTCTGCGTTGTTACACACTAATTAACAATCTGTCATTGTAACAGTTGGCAGGTAAGTGACATTGACGTGACAGTGACGTGACAGTGACGTGACGCTGGTAATGAAATTGGAACTGATATACATATAGCTGTTTTTATTGGATTTAATACTCAAAAGCTAACACGCTTTGATGTATATTCAAATCTTAATTTTGGAATATATTAATTAATTTTAATTGCCTACTAAAATAGAACAGTAGCCTAATATTTATTAATTATAGTAGTGTAAAGAAATTTTGCAACGTTTAGATTAATTATTCAATTGTTCCTTAGTGCTGTCACACTAGTTGGCAATTCGAACTGCAAGGCATCAGCCAAATATTTGAATGCCTTAAAGACAGCTATCATTTATTTCATTCCTGTCAACGTTTTCATTAGAGTCCGCGCGCAATAGTCGCCCTTACAAATGCGTCCACAATACACACAGTTCCAACACTATTTAACTGCGTATCACCGCCATCACCGCCTACAGTGACAGAAGTGATCTCCAAAACTATTACAATAAATCAATTTATAGAAAACTACAGATATACAATAACGCCAGACCGTGCTCCGGCCGTGAGGATTTGCATTAGTGATTACATTAATCATTCCCACATACAATCGGAGCAATAAAATCCATAAAACTTTGTATGGACCGCCATTAATTGTCATTGACAGCTGACAGCGCGGGGGAATGATTGACAAATGTCAGACGCGCGAATTTGTGAAAGGAGTTCTTTCTTTTTTTGCCTCCATGTTTTTTTAATGATGTAGCCATGACTTGCGAATGATATTATATTGTCTAATTCAAGTGTTGTAATTACTGTTTATTTAATGTACGTGACTTTAACATTTTTGTCACTCTTTGTTTGTTTTTTTTTTTTGCTTGATGAATGTGATTTGTTGATTTAATAACCGCTTGTGTTTTGTAAGACTATCAATATTCAAATACTGTCAGAATGACGTTTAATTAAAATATAAACATGCTTAATGATCATGTATACTAATATTATAAAGAGAAAAGGTGTGATTGTGTATATGTTTGTGCGTATTTGGTAATATCAAAAACTATGTAACAGATTTAAAAAAATTATTACACCTGTCGAAAGCTACAATATCAGCGAGTAAAATTGGTTATTTTTTATCACGATATTGAAAGGGGATTTGAACCTCGGGTAAAATAGGAGTAGGCTAAAAAAAACACTTCAACACAAAAAATAATACCATAACATCTCAATACTATGAAGACTATAATATAAAAAATATATATTTGAAGCTCATTAAGAATGTGTTTCCTTCATTCCCTCGGTATTCACGACTAGAACCCAGCCATTCCAGCATCAACGTCAATAAAGCCGTCCTGATAGAAACAACGAAACAAATGTAATGATCGGCTGAAAGCGGTATCTGCACTCGATGGGTATCCTTCGTCAATTGTCAGACGCCACCTTATCTGACTCGCGTCACTCAAACTGAGATATTGAATGAAATGTCAATTTCAAGTTGAAACTTAATGGACTTTTATTTTCAATTGTGCTCCACGCTCCGTCTGCTATCGGTGGAGCGAGTCACTCGGATTTTTGATATCAATAAAACGATTACGTCACATAATTTACTATTCATTATAAAAATCACTCAAATTATATATTTTTGTAAATTGAATGTTTTTTCTCGTCTGTGATTATCTTTTTTTATATTATAATGAATAGAGAGTAATAATTTATTAATTACATAGTTTCCACTATAGACAGAGAGTCATAAAATAATTCCATTAAATCATGATCCATGTATCATTTAGAAGACGTAAAAAGTTCTCTAAAATTACAGTTACACACGCCAAGTCCTCCGCCATCAGTGCACTATAACTCAACGCCCCAACCTTCATAATTCCATCACACGTTCGCAAAAATACAGCTAGATTCATTATCAGGGCGATACATCAACGCGTAATGGCCTGGAGGGGGGTTGATTCATAACCTATAAATCAATGGGCCGGCCGAAGTAATAGGCCAAATATTGTATATTATGGTACCCCAGTCTGAACTTAATGAAATGTGTTCTTGGAGTTTTTCTTTTTTTATCGAAGAAAACATCTGAGTTTGATAACATTAAACATGAAACGACATCCATCAGATTGTAATATAAAAAAATACAATATAGTCATAAAATTACCTTAAAGTGACATGCAAATCTACGTCATTCTGAGGTCATTTTTATGACGTACAATAGTTAAAATCGGAGGGGTTTGTTTTGAAAATAGGTGAAACGCAGCGAAGTTATTATAACTATAAAATATCATTTTTATAGTTAGTGTTTGATACAAAAGTCGGCCTGACGGGCGCATGGCGTACACGTATAATAAAATGAAATGAAACAATCCAGTGATTTATTTTATAACCGCGGACCGCTTTGTGCATGATGTAGTTATCAATTTTATTTTTTTTCAACCTTGATATGTCACGTTTTTGATAACTGTTGGAATTTTTGTCTCGTTTTGTACATGTATGTATGGTTTATAAAACTATTCTTTAAATTTTGTTTATAAATTATATGTTGTTGTGTGTGATTTGTTATTTTTTGGTTTGTAAATATCTAGTTAATATTTTTTTTTATATCACACAGACATTTTAGCTAAATTATTCATGTGACTCTTTTTAGGCTATTGCAACCATTGCTCTATATTTAGCCGAGTATCATCGCTTGTAAAAGCTAGTTCTTGCATAAAACTTTATTCTAAAATTATAAATTATACTATGCTGTTATATCGAATCTGTTATAATAAATAATAATGTTTATTTTGATAACAATGGAGAGTCAGCGTTATGTAACATGTAGTCAGATGTATATTCCTCAACTATTGAAATCAGTTTACACATCCCGGGGATGGAGGACTATTTATTTGAGGTAAAATGACGTGGACAAGTGATGGCCGGGATTGATGACGAAATAAAAATGCGAAATACTCATACAAAATGATACATTTATTGTAAAACCGCCCGCGACGGTTGATAACGTCAAGTGACAATCCAATATAATTTTGTATTTGTTATGCTTCAGTCTTGAATGAACATGTTTAAACTTAAGACAGTATTGAGAGTATCGATTAGGGAGAAACTTAGGTGTCATATGTTGTCTTATCAGTGTCAAACTTTCTAACTATAGTTAGATTTAATTCAATCTATCAAGCGCTAAGTCAACTAGCACACTAACATCGGACAAGCTGTTAGTGAGCTGTTAGTGAGCTGTTAGCTTGTGACTCGTGGACACTATTATTGAGGTCAAATAGTGTGTTAAAATTGGATAATGGGGCCAATATACAAACACAATGGAACCATATCGCAGTTAAGCTTGGATGAGATAGAATACAATGTAAGATTTCTTGATTAAGTTTTAAAACTTTATACTAGTAAGATGAACGTTCAGACGAGACACAATATTTTGAAATATATATAAAATATCGTAATTTAAGTAGAAAATGACTTTCACACTTCTTAAAATTATCTTAAAAACCTAAAACAAAGAGGGTAATATTTGTATTATTAAACGTATAAGTACAAAATACAGTGTATAGTCGGAGAGCCGTCATTTCATCATTTATTTAATATGGGTATATTGTTAAATCTACACTCTTGTGATTAATAACATGGACGCCAGTAATTAATGAAATTTATGTGTGCGGCGTATTTCAAGCCGTATTATGTTATGAGATCATTATTATTTACGAAATTTTGGATATTTATCTTATGTATGGGTATGGTTATAATTTTTTATCAATGAAAGTTGGATGATAATTAATATAATATTGGCTCTTGGTCTATGGCAAGGATCTTTTGGCAAGATTCTATGAGACACTTGATAAGACGACAAATTTCATAGATTTATTATATGACAGATGCAAGTTATGATTACTTTGAGATCAAAAACAGTTTTTTATTTAATTAAAGCGTATAGTCCACTGAAACGTCAGACTAGCATGCATGCATGCATTGCATATTGCAATGTCCATGGAGAAGAATCAACAAGACTCTAGATAGAAACTTTCAAACTTATTATTATTATTTACCTTTCTTATTCGTGAGAATGAATTATTTATTTAAAGTAAACATTTTAAAAACAGTTTGCACACACCTCCCGAGTGTGTTCGTCAAACAAACACGAGATTACAGCCATCAGCGTCAACTTTAAATCACTCAGAACCGACACTATCAAAAACAATATGGAACGAAAAAACCAGCTTACACTTCGTAAATCCAAAAATTATCTCTTGACGCTCCGCAAGATACCGCTTGACATATTTACGGCTGCGGTTTAGGGCATAAAACTAATCCCTCCTGGGGGGAGGGGGCCAAGGAGGGGGGGGAGGGGTGGGGACCTTTATTTCTACATTCGTCACATAGTAGCCGTAAATTATCATACTCGGCTATGATATGACGGGGGACGCCCATTAAAACGCGTTTGATTTAGATGGGGCTATAAAATTGATTTATGCCTTCACGCCAACAAAACCCGTGGTACTGAAGCAACTATTATATTAACATTTTCGTGGATAACCTTTCCGGGAGTGCAAGGTCATATATAAAGTTATAGTTAATCCAAAATGGACCTAATTATAATCCAAGAGGGTCAACATTCGCTGAACCGACGGTGAGGGATTAAAGCTTTTGTTATTGAAAAAAAGTTCACTCGTTGCACGAACGTTGGATCATTAAAATTATATCTTATTATAAATGCGGTATGGTTTATTTTTGTTTGTTAATGTCAACCGACCTTTTCGTACGAACGTTCATAATTTCGATAATTTTATTATCTAATACCGAACAGAACTATGTTATTAAGCCTGATTGGATTCACCAAAACTATTGACATATATTATAATATATTATTAATATTTCAGACCTATTTTTTGTTTGTGATCCTTAATACGATAAAAAATATATTAAAAACTTGAGAATATTTTATTGGTCATTGTTCTATCGAAAATGGATAAGCAAATTTAAAATCAAATATTCTGGCATGTGTCTTTACATAAGATGTCGTCTGACAGATCCATATATGTATGTATGTTTGTATGCGAGTATTCATGTATGTATGTATGTATGCATGTATGCATGTATGCATGTATGCATGTATGTATGTATGTACGAGTTATTTATTATTAAATTATCATTTATTGCCTTCCTATATCCATAACATTTTATTACATACGAACCGACAAAGAGAAATGTACTCAAGATCTTCGGTGTTATAAATCTTCACCCATTACCATAACTGGTATGGAATCAAATTTTTTTTAACTAAACTGTCTCAAGATATCGTTATTTATCTAGTTTACGAGCTATGCACATACAGGATTGGTGATGCGACCCACATGGAGAGTAATAAACCAACACACATCCGATTGGAGACCGCACTCTAAATCCTATTTAATGTTTATTTTTATGGGTTTTTGACCATAAAACTTTGAGGTGTCAATTGCTTGGAAGATCAGAAAACATCTGATACCGGGTGTGGATGCTGGGTACCGACTATGTCATTCATTATGTAATACTTATAAATATACAGTGTAAATGTAACTGTAAAATGGGCATTAAAAATATCGGACCTTTGCAATGCAACTTACCAATAAATTTATTTAATACAGAAAAAAGTATTTATAAATTTATAGATTAAAAAAAAATTAATGACGTCATAGTTCATATCTTCACACTAATAAAAATCTTACCAGTGGGCGTTGACGAAAACTGGAATATGATTTGGTGGGATTGGGATAAACCATGTCTGATACAAGAGTGAATACTTTACTATATATTAAATATTTGTTAAAAGAAATTTACGGACTAAAAACACTCGTATAACATCAATTTATTTTACAATGTTTCAGAGTTGTTCATCTCATTAAAATATAATTTAAGAAATAAATTATTATTTATAGTTAGCTTTTTATAACAACGAAGTATCTATTCTTAAATAATTACAGATAAAGGATAATAAAAGGAAAAAAAAACCTTCTAAAATTAAATCTATATATATGTTTAATAAAATAGTAACTGTTAACTACATTTTAATATTTTTAATTCTGTTTTAAAATTGTTTTTAAACATGTGTATAACATAAAGTCATTATTACAAAAGGCATCCCTAAAATGTAATTGGTGTACTTGAAATGTAAAATCCCTAAAATGTAGTTTGTTATATTGTATGTTTGTTTGTAAATCAAAAGCTGTATATATTAATTACCATATATATAGTCAGAGTTGATACTCGTATATAGGATACTTATTATGTGGAAAAATGATTGCAACGGTAATATAAAAAGTGTTTTATGTGATAAAAAAAATATGACTTTATGTTCTGTTTCTTAACAATTCTTTCACCTTGAGAGTAGGTAAAGTCGTAGTTAACAACTAGTTTCAAATAATTATCACATAGTGTAATGGAAATAAATTCTAAACATTTTTTTATTTAAACGGTGTAATCGTAGTAAAAGTATATAAATGTATAATTTATGTCACTTAATTCTTCACCTTGCCGCATGTCGCGTGAAGAGTCCGTATGTTCACAAACTTCCCAGTTACCCCTCTACATAAATCAATTTGTCAGTCCGTGACACTCGCTGCGACATTTTTTTCAGTGCTACTTCTTGTTTTCGCCCTATTTTTTTATATTTTTTTCTTGTTAACAATGTTTTTAATGTACAATGTATTGGTACAATACATTTGAAATTATTAGATTTTTAAGAGATTTGGCGGTTTATTTTACAAAAAAATGTATTTTTTTTAATTATTTATCTTTTTAGTTTATCGTTGTTTTTTTCTCATTATCTTAATTAATTGATGTATAACAAAGAGCGTTCTCACCAATTACACATACATCCATATATTTTATAAGCTGTACATTATTTGTCAGCGCTGATTTATAAACGTGTCAGCGTAAATCTTATAAACGTATGCTATTTATATAAAACGCAAATAACACAAAAAAATTGCACAATTTTTCACAGTTAATGCGATCACCTCAGTCCCGGGCTCCAACTATCCAATCATCGGATGGGTATATCTTAGGGCCCTGCAGTTGCATTTCACGATTACGCCATGTTTACTCAATAATACGACACAAGTTACACGGGACAAGTCATAAGCGGAAGCGTTTTGTATTTTCAATATATATTTTACTTATTTGATTAATTTAGATTGACTTTATATTTCTGGCTTATACATAATATTGAATTAGCCTTTTTAATTATTCTTATAACATAATGAAAATCTAAATAAATATGGAATTAAAATATATAGATACGGACAATTATTTATTTGAAGAGAAGTATTCGAGGCGCAAGTTCTTGTGCGTATTTGTAAATTTTTAATTCTATATTATAAACATATTATTTAATTCTATATATAAATATATTATTTGCTTGTCTTTGTGTATATAAATGTGTTAATATTTTCCGTCTTTATTTCATACGTTATACCGAATACAGTATCGCTAACGTTTCGGCCGCGACTCGTCATTTCTCGCATTGTCGTAATCCGCTGATTTACTAGCGACATTAATCAGGTTGACGGCCGATAGGGACTAAATCACTGCCAATCCAGCATTTACCTAATAACAACCCTGCACCCTCAGGATAAGTATCAAAATCACTTGACAAAACCCCCATTTCTTTGCTAAGCTTACACTACTGCATGTTATTGCTTGTAATTCTTTTTGCGATTTTTTTTTTGTTTCGTGTCAAATGTTTTATATTGTCTAGTTTATTGATTTATTGGTAGTTTCCTGTTGTGCCCTTTTCGAGGGTTGCACAGCGACTTGAGTGTTTTGATGTTAACTTGGGAATTAAATGTGTTTCTAAAAATACCTAATATTTAGGAAATTATTAGAAATTAGTATTTGATACGTTTGAAGCACGTACAAAAAAAATACCACGTACATATAATTAAAAATTAATTAATACGAAAATTAATTAAAAGAAATACGAAATTAAATATAGATTATTTGTAAATATAACATTAAACAAAATTATTTATTTATTTAAAATAATCACACAACCACTTAACCTATATACTACAAAACCCCGTAAGAACCTTCAATACCTATAAACGAAATAGAAAAATCCCCGTCCCGTTCCACGCGTCCCAGAGCTACAGTTTGATCCTGAAAGAATTCGTCAATAGGCACTTCATAAATATGCACGGTTCAGCTCCGGTCTGATTGGACCTAAATAATAAATTCAATTTGCCTGCCTTCAAATATTTTCCCTGATAACGTTTCTATATTTGGGCGGGGAGGGGGTGGGAGTAATGGTGTTTAGCATTGCAATATGCTAAGATACGCATTAACAAGTCACAAGATGGTTGCGCTTGGATCACGGACACGAGTGCTGTGGAGCTACCTCATTTATATTCAATAAAAAAAAATTTATTACATTATTATTATTATAAAATAGTGTATGTATATTCCAAAGCTAAAAAACATCGTTCTGTTGTCTCTATGGGAGGGCGAATTCCATATTTATTTTGAGGCATGTAGATGTCTAAACGAAGACTAAACATGAGTTTTGTTAATCAGAATCAAGCATTGTTAAGGTACTGGCAAATAGGGAATAATTTGTTTATCTTTATCAAATTAAATTGTTTCACTTATGAACATTATACTGTTGTACAATTGCAAAAAGTAGGTCCGCAAATACACTCCATAATACTTTTAAATAAAACTATTCTACCGACTCAACTCACTTGTAGTGGTACCATGGATGTCAATTGATAATCTTTAAACTTACTATTAATTTACAATTAATAATACGACAGACTATATTAAACAAAATTAAAAACATTATAAATAAAATTCAACAACCGCCATCGGCTCCACAGCTCCGATGGACAATTTTTTACGACATAGCGGAGGCACGTGGCTGTTACAATTTTCGCGGGCTTCTGGCGCTGTTAAGAACACAATGAATAATTATTTGGGTCTGTTCGCTTTTTTACAAAACTACATCTACAATGTTTTACCGGTCATTTCATTTAATAAACAAAATAAATACAATCCTTAACTTGCAGTTGTGTAATTAAAAAATATTTACTTATCTATTATTCAAATAATACACAAAGAATTGAAACAAATGTACTTCCTGAGTTCTCGGAAGACGATAGTAATAAACCAAACGAAAGTCAGTGAGTGGACACACAAAAACAACTCCAATTTATAGCCTAAAACACACTATGGAAAAATCTATCGTTCTAGGGGTCTATAATGAGACAACTTCAAAATCTAACACCTTTTTAGGGTTTCTTAAACCACTAGAAATCCATTTAGTTTCGTTATGTCCGTCCGTCTGTTCGCAGCCTAGCTCAGACTCTTGGTAGTAGAAAGTTGTAGTTTACGAGTAATAGTCGGTTATTTATTTTTGAACATTACGCTTACATTACAAACTGTGATTAAATCTTAAAAGTTAGTTCAAATTAATGTACTAAAGAATTGTATATCTTAAATAGATCTACACAGAGTCCGTATGTCTATCTATTTATTCATGGGTAACTACGGAACCCTACGACACATATTTGGCTAGTTTTTTCAATTGTTAGTCTTCAATTTTACGTTCACTATTTGATACCAAATAGTGATGAAGATAAGCTCGCTCACAGCTACACTATACGATGGTAGTATGCTAGTTCATTTAGCGTTTGGTAGATTGGATAATGCAATGGCTGCAAAACATACATATAACGACTCATTCTTCAAATACCAAACAAATAATGGTCAATTAAAAATTAAATTACATTTAAGTAATAATAAGTAAAAAAATGGTAAACAAATCTTGCGAAACTTGACGTAAATAAGGCTAAAGACACATTGTAATAACCTCGTTTTTTGTTTAATATTAACTTTAGTAAGAGAACAGAAGCCGCCTCTAAAAATCGCGGCATCTTTGAGAGCTAAGTAACAGAGCAAAGTAAAAAGTAAACACATTTAGTAAATATGGCGGCGTCCTGTCACATCAAAAGTGTTATTTGGTTAGAACTTTTTGAGATATGAGATGAGATGAGATGAAAGTTTGTGCGTTTATTTGGATATGTTATCTATACTTAAAACACCTTAATACAGATTTTGCTTAAAAAATAAAAAACTATACATTTTAATAAAATTTAAATGTCTGTGTGTAATTTCAAATGAACAGATTTTCATATAATGCGTATGAAAGTATACGTTTTGGTGCGACTAAGCTAGACCGATTTTAAAAAGACTTTCACTGGCTGATAGCTCATGTTATAAGGAGTAACTTAGACTACTTTTATTTAAAACAACATATTTAACGCAAACGAAGTCGTAGGCTTACCTAGTTAATAATACATATATGTTTGTGACATTAGTATTATAAATATAGCTTTAAAGATGTATATAATAAATTATATTCACTTGACTATTCAATAAGTTATTCACTATAATACTTTCAGTCTAAGAACGTAACTGTGTTAGTTAATAAACACCATTAGTGGGTTCGAGTCCCGGAAGGCATGTATCTTGTTGATTTGTGACGGAGTCGGCTGTTCTGTACCATTTAGAATAACCGTGCGATACTGTACTTTGTACTTTTCTTTATATATATAATATATGTTGTGTGTGTGAGTGTATGTGTGTGTGTACAAAATATTATATAAAAAATAAACGCGACCCAATTAAACAGACTGTCAAGCTGAGCTGCAGTGACACTGCTTTTTTAGTTAATAATGTGATTTACAGCTTCCTTCACGAGGGATTAGCGGTGCATTCACACCGACGTGACGGATACGACACGGGGACGAATAAATAACTGACACACTAAACGCATTTATTTTAGTTTGTTGTGAGTTTAAAAAATTGTTTTTGGAACAAATAATATTTTTAGCAAGTATAAATATGAAATAAATTTAATAGTTTAAGAAATACTCGTGGATCTTCTTGTCATCTCCATTAAATACAATTTGAAGTAATGTTTGTCTGACGTCTCAAAAGCGCAATATTTTTTTATTAAAAACTCTTACATTGAAACTATTCAAGTGAATAAGTTAAATAATAAACAATATTTAATAACAAATTATATATACTGTCATTACGAGAATATTTGCTTATTAAATACCAACTGTCATTTTTATACTTAAAATAAATGTCAATCTTATTTCGCGGTATTTAAAAATATAGTTTTGACACATACTACTTAATAAAACATACATTTTCATGATTTTAATTCCAAAAATCACAGCTAAAACACAATGATGTATCTCTAAACTCAGGTAAAAGGGGTAGAGTATCACCAAGGGATATATTTGTTATATTTCATATGTATGCAAGCTCCTAATTATTAGTTATGAGAGAAGTTCGCACAGGTTGCTTTAATTCTGATTGATGTGAATTTCGCACGGGTGCTGTCATTTTTTTTTTAATTTATGCCCCGAATGCGGTTTTAATGTATTCGTCCCTTGGAAGGGACTGAGGTTGAGGTTGTATATAAGTATGTTTTAATATTAACATATCTTGATGAAGGTAACTAAGACAGTATAAAAATTTTAATTTGTTATCAGTATATTTTTTACAACAGAAATTATTTATATAGAGAATCTAGCAGTTGATGTTTCTATATTTTTAACATTAAAAAATTTTAAGGCGAAGGAAGGGTTAAGCAACAGTGATCAAGTCGTAGATTTGATGGGGTGATTTCAAAATATTTAAACTTCATTCCAGTTAAGAGTGGTCGATAATTAAAACCTAAATGGACGTATTGAAAAATAAAAAACAAAAGGAATAAAGGTCAAATTGAAAATTGTATTAAAAAAACGCCAAAGACGCAAAAGAATAAAGAAAATTTGGAGTATTTTGAAAGAGATTCAACCAAATTGCCGTAACAATTGATTTCAAGAGCATTAATAAAGACTAAGAATCCAAACCTCAAAATTGAAGTGTCAAAAGTCACAGATTAAAAATGGCGCGGGAACCGACGTCATCGATTGATTCCATTGTTTTAGGAGACAATACTCCTTAATACCAAGCGATTTGATCATTCAATTAAATCAGAATGGATATAAAAGAGGTTTAAGTGGAAAAGTCGTATAAATCAAGACTTGTATACGGGGTGTGGTTTTATAATGGGATTCAACGAATTAATGTATTGTATACAGGATGTGTTTTTATTATTAATGGGATAGTAATTATTATTACTATTATAATTTTGCTGTCCGTCAAATATTTTTATTTGTGTTTTTTTAGGTTTATTTTGTATTTTTTTCTCCTATTCCCGATTTTATAGGTCCGGATCTCGTTGCAATATCAATTATAGGACAAAAAAAATTTGATACATACAAACATTGTTTCTTTCTAATATATAACTTTGATAAGGTCATTAACCCCATTTTTTGTTATCAAAAATTATATAATCAAATAGATGAGAATATTTCATCGAAACTACCTCAATGCCTAATGAATTAGAGGCGTATTTAGTTTGTCCGTAATGATAGGGGGAGGGGGGGGCACCCCATGCCGTCACCCCATCGGCCATTCCGTAATTTTATCGGGGTATAAATTTGAATTTGTATAATGCTGGAGCATTAACGTATGATTTATACAACTTGACTCCGCTAAGATTTCAAAGATGAAAAACAATAAATTTTCTACCCGTAACTATTGCGTTTAATGGGAGATGTTGTGGATTTGTGTGGACATTACCATTTGTTTGGTGTAGATCGAGAAATTATATTATTGTCTTCACAAACTTAACTCATCTAATAATTAAATCTAAATTAATTTAACATAAAAGAAAATACATTAAAAAATACAATTTCATAATAACGCATACAAATAATATAAAAACAAACATAATTAAATAAAAAAAAATGTAATAATAAATACAAAAAAAAAATGTTAGATCAAATCGTCTCATCCACATACATCTATCGTTGTAAAGTTGACGACTTTTTACTTGGTCCAATTTATGCGATACATTTCGGAGGTGGCCGTCGTATACCAGTCAGTTAAATATTTAGCTCTCATTCTAATTTATTCGGCTTATACTGAAAAAGCTTTAGTTCCACGCCGTTAATGGCGCTGATACTCTTTATGTTAAGAAAAGTACTTTTAGAACAACTGCCGGGGAATTTTATTTGAATTGTTGTTTGTTCTATCATTTTTATATATTTAATACATTAATTTAAATTATGAATATCGTTTAAATATGGAAGACATTTTTAGTGAATAAAATATTTTAAATTTCGAATATATTTTGTTATTGATTCAAAGTCGAATATATTAATAGATATATATTTTATTGAATAAGAAAACGTTCTAAATTTGAAATGTTGAATATTACTTTTGATCAATTAGGTCGTTAGATTAGACGCCATTTTTATGACCAATAAAATATTCTAAATTTGAAATTTTCTTATTAAATAATAAAGTTGGATCTCTTGATATTTTAAACTAACAAATAAATTCAAAATTGGAATTATAATTTTAAATATTATTATTAAACAGAATGAGCAGTTGAACTCAAATAATATATCTTATCTTTAAATACCTTTCACAATAAGTTATCTTTACATATAAAAGGTAAGTATGACGAGATCAAATCGTAACAAAAACTCCTTTGATATATTTATTGTCGTTTTAAGGAACCGACTTTTATAGTTCAATAAACATCACTATTTAGTAGCCTTACGATTTTTATATCAAGTTCGGTTAATACAGGCGAGGCTTTCACTATAATACATATTAGTACGTCTGTACACCCGGTATTGTAGCTCCTAAACATATTAATACATTTTATTGGTATTTCGATACTATTTTAAATGGAAACATTTGATCAAAATGTGTTCAGCAATTTAATATTGTTTTGTTTTATTATAATAAGTTGTTAAACTTTTATTTTTTTTATACAATTTAATTATAAAAAAATAAGTAAATTAAATAAATTTGCCGATTTTGGTAAGACTTTAACGTAATAATAGAACTTATAAATATAATATAATTATTTTTTTTACTACAAAAGCTCTTTCCACACATACTAAGATTACACAACCCGAACTGATCGCCGATCACATATTTTTCATTATAAATTTATCGATACACCCCTCTCTCTCTATCGTCGTCCGTCTCTTTCGCACTAATGGTGCTTAATAACTGCAAAAATTTATTTTTACATCTAATTTTATGGTATCTCGTAAAAATTTTAATGCACTTTTCATTGAAGTGCAATAATTTTTTGATTGTAATAAAAAGTTTCGTAAAGGAAGCGGTTTGGTCGGGTTGTAATTTTATATATATATATATAGTGATTTTTTGTCAATTGGTATATAATATTACAATGATTATCAAATAATATATATATAATATTGTTTGTCTGTTACTCAATAATATATTTTATGGATATGTATGTTGCTAGTGCGAAATAGGATTTATTTGGCAATGTTAACTTAGAATTCAGTATAGTTAAATACTTTTTACAAATATTTAATTTATTGTCATGTCAAAAAAAACTTATTAATTATAACAATTATTATTTATTATTATAAAAAAAAAGAAAAAAATATAAAAAACTCTTGAAACCCAAAAAAATCATGAAATCAGTCTTCCATTAAAGAACTCTATATAAAAAACCAAATATAATGTAAAACCCAAAAAAATCGCAAGATATTTTTTCCTATTAAAAACACAATCAAAATCGATATATTCTATTAGAACTCCATACATGCACTTACAAAGAGGTTAATGAGATATTACTGAACCAACCATTATACATGGCAACCTTATCACACGGGAATAAGGTTCAAATTACCAATTACATTCTTCTTAATATGGTTGATTAATTACAACCTTATTACAAGGGAATAAGGTTCACAATTAACACTGTGGTAGAGTCGATTAACTGGATCGATTTTCATTAACTATTATGAATTATGACTTGTTATATAAAATTAGTTCCAACCCACTAATATGTATTGTTTCATTGCCTTTGTATGTGTGCTTGTATATTTGTCTGTACACTTTTTGTTCCGCCATACTACAATACAATGATACATGTATTTCTAATAATTTTTTGTAATTAAAAAGCCAATATTAAATACAATTTTAATGATATTTCTATCACAGACCGTCTGACAATTTTTTATGTATATGCATATTACAAAATAGAATGTATTTAATTAATTTAACCATGATATGATATACTATAACATTATGTTGTATTGTTGTCAATTTATAGAACTTAGAACTTATGTGTAATAAACATCAAATTGTCAATAATCAAAATAAACATTATTAATCTAAGATGAGGCCTATCCTCTTAAGTTGGACCAAACAATAGATAACTACAAAATTTATATATATATATATATATATATATATATATATATATATATATATATATATATATGGTCTGTATATGAAATGTTTTTTATTTTCCTTACACGAAAATTTCATATTGTAATGTGTGAAAACGTCTTCATATATCATTTTGTGCCGGATCACTTAACGCGACTCGGGCTCCATTGACGGACGTCACCACTCACTACATCGCATTTCTTAACTACAATTATTAAATACTGACAGGTGTGGTACTACCAATTCGGTGCCACATAATGTAGCAATTTATGTTTTAAATAAAATCTTTTAGGTCAGAACTAAAATAAATTATAAAATATTAAAACTAAAATCAAACAGATTCTTTGATACAAATTGGGCCAAATTAATACATTATTAGGAAATAACTAATGTTAGTATTAATATAATTTTCTATTATATTCTTAGTATGTGGTCCAATTAGTTTTAGAGGTCCAAATATTCGTGTACCAATGGACACTGCATCTAACAGCGCTGTCCGGCCTGCAGCACTCAGATAGTGGCCAATGATTTAACGGCCAACTTTTGACACAACTAAGCTTTTTGGACATCCTCCGCCTATAAATAACGTCTTACGTGTCTTAGCCGCTAACAAACATCACCAACCCCGCCCTTGTGTGGTCAAATTGGGCCAATACACAACAACCCTTCGTTTAGGTTACTTCAATCGAATTAGTAAATAAATTGAATAAGATTTAACAGCGGTTCCCAATAAAAATAATATTAAGATACGAAATAACGTAAACTTTCACAAGTTAAATATATTATGTGAAAAGGCATACATTGCACTTAAGATATATCACTCAAGTTGTGCGGTTTTGAAGGGTATGTCCATTAAAAAGAACCGGCAAGAAAACCCTTTGTATCTTACTGACTATTGAGTCAGTGAAATTAGAAGTTAAGGAAAGTGTAATGGATGAATGGATGAAATTTTTAATAATATTTAATACTAGCTGTGCCCACGACTTCGTTCACGTAAATATGTTTTTTAAAGTAGCCCAAGTTACTCCTTGTAACATCAGCTGTCAGCTATGTATAAATACAATAAAACAGACACTTCAATTTTTTTTATATGTATAGATACATGTTAGTAAATACTTGTATTACTCAAAGGCAAGTCGTGTGATTCAATTGTATTATCATATATATTAAGTATTTGTTTAAATTAGTTCAACATATAAAAGTATATGAATATTAAAATCTTTTAAATGTAATATTAGCTTCTGAAATCCAATATTATAACTCGTCAGCCCTCCAGATTACTTTGCACAGAATAACGCTTTATTCACAATAAAACGTACACCCCCCCACTCGAGCTGGATTAAGGGAATGTGGACTCTGGTATTCACTTAATAGGACCCGTCACCTCTGCGTTCCGGGGTGTACGTAACTTTGGACATTGGACGAAGAAAATCGTTTGAAGCATATCTTTTATATCGCTATAAAAATTCATGGGCGCTTCTTTTCACATTGTATAAATTAGAAGCTGTTAACTACCTCGTGTTTTGTTTAGCTTAAAACCTTAATATGAATATATTATGTTAGCTTGTGGAATATTATAATATTACTTGGGAAGTTCATTCCGCTTCCGAATATTCGTATTACGTATTTTAAGAAATTCCTAACGTAATATTAAGAATTATATTTTATACTAGTTTAGTTTGAATAAATATAATATATATAAAGGTGAGGTTGAACGTGTTATTATCAAAAGTAAGATACAGTACAATCAATTAATTATAAATAAATATTATATATATATATATATATATATATATATATATATATATATATATATATATATATATATATATATATATATATATATATAATATATAATAATCTTACGGCCGCTGACCGTCTCACCGTATTTTTAGTGCGTGATCATTTTGACATCTTTATGGAGATTATTTTTTTTATTATTTTGTGACAGTTCATGAAGCTGACGATCAGTTAACATTATTATAATATACTAGCTCTCACCGGTGACTTCGTCTACTATTTTACATCAAATAAAATTTGATTTTTACGTTGTCTGTAAAAAGTTATAGCATTTAGCAGTGAATTAATATAAAATGTATAAAAAAAACTATCCTATTTGAAGTTGGACCCAACAAAAGATCTAGAAAATTTCATTAAAATCGGTTCAGTGGTTCATTCTAAGAAATATATATTGAATAAACAATTAGTACTGTAATGAAAATGTCATGTCTTGTTTAGACGCAATTTTTTTAATGATTTTTTTTACAATTATTATTGATTAACTGACTCTTTAAAAGCAAATATTATATTTTTAAAACTTAGAATAATATGAATATTAAATAAATTTTATGTAAAATTTCTTTTAGTAATAAAAAATATTATAAAAAAAATTATATAACTTTTTTCCACACAAAGTAACGCATTTTTTTATTTAATATAACATTTTTTTTGGGCGGTAAGTGAATTTTTTCCTCATTTTTATAGCGTATCGATAAAAAACAACACATAAAATAATTTACGAGGTTTACTTGAAATAAGCAAATAACGGCTCTCTTATAATTACAGCACCTTTAATAAACTATCAGAATATATTATGTATTTGATTCACCGCACTGTCTCCATTGTCATCTTATTTATTTTTAAGGGGTTTGACATCATATGATACTTTTAACCCCTCCCTCCTCTAATGATACGTATCGTTAGAACTTAACTTAGATTTTTTTAAATAAAAAGTTTCTTAAAAAATCTTAATATTAATATAATCTAATAAAATTCTGCTGAAGGTTGTAATGTTTCTTGTCATTAAAAATAATATTAAAATAGAATAATTAAATTTTAAAAAAAGTTATTTCCTCCCTTTGAGCCATGTTTAATGGATTATTGATTATTTAAATTATTATTTTTGATACTAAAAATATAGATTAACTTTCACTTATTTAATTAAAAGTTTAGTTGAATATTTTGATGACCGTGGATCAACGGACACGCGCACGATCAGGTCAGGCTCAGAGTGTCAATAGGTGGCAGAAAAAAACATCTGAAGACTCTGAAGTTAATTTAAAAATCGTTAAATTTTAGTACCACATGAAAGAATCAACGGAACCGAACCTTTAGCGACAGTGTTGTACGGACAGCAGGATAAATATAATATTAATATGTAAGTTTTGATGTGACTATGAAAAAAAAACAATCTATTTTGTTTTTTTTTTTAATATCAATATTGAACATTACCTCTCCCTGTAATGTAGGTTAATTATTACAAGGAATCGTTCGATAATGTGTAATGTACGTATTAATACTATTAAGTTAAATATGTAATTTGCCGTTAAAATAAATTTGTTAAACTCATTATAGATTCTTCAGCGGTCGGTTAAATTAATATTTGTGTATTTTTTTTAAAATAAAATATTAAAAAACGAATAACGAATCGAATTTAAGATCGATTTTAATGATAATTTCTTTTAAGTTATACAATTATAATGAAACAGACAAACAGACACAAAATATATATCACGTAAATAACATAAATCTTGGGTTTCACGAAAATTTCTATGTTTATAGCAAGTAACTGTGACGTCACAAATGAAAATGATTTACTGTAAGGAGGTGTGTACACTACATGTCCTCCCTTACATATATATACAGTGTGTCTGTTGGTTAATAATATCCAATATTTTGAACACTTCCTTTATATAAAATTAAATTGTACTAATGTTATGAATTACATTTTTGTTTTTAATTTAGTTTAAATCGATTTTTAAAAAATTTGCACATTTTGATACACCATAGTCTCAATAATAAAAAAAAAATATGTGAGAAACATCAGTCTACAAAATAATATTATTTATATATACATATATATATTTCTCTCAAAGCACTCCTCAGTCTACCCGCAGCCTTACCGAGTCCCGCCTTAGAGTTATTTACGGCCATCTTAATTACCGACTTTCGATCCCTGACGTTCCCATACTTCAGATACAATTGTTTCATTAACAGCATTTATTATATTTACATTTTTTGTATTATACAAGTTTCACCAAAAATGATATAATCTTTTTTTGTGATTTGTGGTAAGAGATCGTTATATTCCGGTGATAGGATTGGAACGATTCTTTTGTATGGAAATTATATTAATAGTAAATTACTTCAATCATTATTAAACTAGCTGTTGCCGGCGACTTCGTCCGGTTTATAAAATATTTTATATCAAATAAAATTTTATGAACACTACCATCTATTGGACACTTATAGAACTTAGAAGTGAATTAAACTAAACTTAGAAGTGAAACTTAAACTCAGAAGGGAATTGAACTAAATAAATCTCTAATTGGCAATAACAAAATTAAGATTATTATTCAAGATAAAAAAAACTTAAATTTTAGTTTGACTGAATTTTGTAAAAATTTGAAAGAAAGAGCGCAAACGAACATCATGACATCACAGGTCTTATATATATATATATAAAATTCAGCCCCAGAGCTGTATTATAAAGAATACCTCGTAATATTACAATTAACAATCTTCGTATGTATCTTATCTTCATCTCACAATAAATTAATTTTATTCCTCTAATTTGTTCGTATAAATCAAATCCGCCCATCAATATATTAGGGTCACGCCTAAATCAATAAATAACGAACTTCAATCCATTAAAATATATATAAAAAATATAATTCAAGCAACTTTTATGTCATATAAAATAAAGGTCCCAAGCACAAACCCTTAGATACTCCCTCATTGACAAGACAAAGTAAACTTTAAGTCTTTAGAATAGAGTTTAAAATATCTTTATAATAAAATGTTTTTATAGAAATGCATTTGAAATCGTATTATTCATTTATTACCTTCAAATAAAAGACAAAACTTTGCTAAATGAAATTGTGCTTTATTTTTGTATGGTAGGGTTTAAAATTGCTTGCTATTATGATATGGTCAGTATATAAAATCAATCACAAATCAATAGTGATGTACGTCCGTACGAATGGGGTTTAATTGTTGGTTTGGTGTTATCATTAGTCGGGATGCGCAGGCGCATAGATCTTATCTATCGATCTGAGCGATCTCATTGGAACTGTACAGTTTATGACTTAACATTCAGTAAATAATGGCTTTAGGTAGATTTCTAAATGTATTTTATTTCAGACGTGATAAAATAAATAAGTAATAAGTTTACAGACATTTCACTATCACTATTGTTAGTGAGCTGTTAGTGAACTTATGATTTTATAAGTTTAACTCGCTATTTTAGAGTAAAAAAATGAAATATCCCGGTTAAAAAAATATAGTGTCTAAATTGGTATAACAGTAAGCCTTTTCACAACTTTGGATACTGCTAACGCCATCTAGTGGCGGCCGTCAGTAACTATTACTTGGCTGAATTGCAATATCGATTTGTATTGATAGAATTCTAAAACAATATATATCATTAATTAATTCTTTTACATATTGATATATATTTTTTAGATAAATATATTTTACACCGTTATAAAAATATGTAGTATAAAAAAAACATAATTTATGTTTAACCCCAAATACACGGACAGCTTGCAGTGACAGAAGGTGTAGGTCGGTGAGCGATCCCGCCATTTTGTATAAATTCCTTTTCGATCGCCATGATTTATTTGATTTTTATTCCTAGTTTTAAATATTGAATATTTTAGTAATTTTGTTTGTAAAATAATTTTAAGTTAGATTGAGCATGTTTTGAGATAGAAATTAGTTCAATTGTCAGAATTGGCGTTTGGTTCTATTAGAAATATTTTATTTACAATGTTAAAATGTGTATGTTGTTACTTCACTCACCCATTAGCAATATTGTATATGTCATTTATTTTTAAAAATATTTATCAAATCTATGTTTTTTCCTCTTTTTTTTATTAACAAATGAATATAATCATTACAGTTCAATACATTGATATAGTGTGTCTGTCCGTCAGGGTCCAAATTGATCTATATTGGAGGTGCGGCTTCTAGACTCCAAATAAACTAATATCAAATATGGTATTGAGACACCTTGATACTTGAAATGTAATAAAAAATATTGTATATATATATTTTTTAGGAACATAATTTAAAATGTTTCTACTTATTTATTATTTTGGATTAAAAAAAAATTATTTACCTTCTTCTTCACATTTTTATATTAAATTTTTGTGTGTTTTTAGAAATGTTCGCGACTTTTAATGAAAATATATATTATAATTATAATTCAAGTATCAAAACTCTTCGCGTCTCGCAACACTGCGTTCTTACTCGTACAACAAATCACCGAGTCAGTCCTGAGATGTTCTTAATATTGATTTATTTATTATTATTAATACAAAAAACGTACATTTATAAAACCTCACCCATCTGATAAGTTATATTTATTATAACTTCATTATTTTTAGTTTTTTGATAACATTGAGATACTCGGCATTAATCAAAGAGTAATGAAGGGGTTTGATAAGAATATAAATATATTTAAAATAA
Source organism: Melinaea menophilus ssp. n. AW-2005 (assembly GCA_918358695.1). NCBI lineage: Eukaryota > Metazoa > Arthropoda > Insecta > Lepidoptera > Nymphalidae > Melinaea > Melinaea menophilus. The sequence continues at coordinate 24,289,308 of OU911043.1, forward strand.
TATAAAATATTATGTTATTTATCATTAACATATTTAAGTTACCAACACATTACATTTTTGTGTCGTCTGTTTATTCCGGTTAATCTCTGAAACGGCTGGACCTATTTTAACAGGACTCACTGGCGGGATAATTAGTGTTATCATGGAGTAATTTTATTAATAAATAATATTCCACGCGTACAAAGTCGTGGTGAAAGCTAGTTGTATAAAGCTATAATTGTTATAATATACGGAATATTATCAAAATATGAAACCTCTCAACACATTTCATTGAAGACACGCCAACACAGGTGTAACGTTCAAACAGCCGTACAGTCACCACTGGTACAAACCAAAATGACCTTTATTTGTATGTCAATAAGGAATAATCGCTGCTCCATACAATTCGATACGGAAGCCAATTTCATAAAGCACCTATTCAAAACAGTACACCGTATAAAATACACAATATGTAGTTGTCACAGCTTGATAGAACCTGTCTTTCAAACTATCTATATTTGTTTTGATATTAAAAGAACTTAAGTCATACATCCATTTATTAAATATCAACCGTATCCCAACGTTATATAGTTCAATTTCAATTAATAAAAGATTGAAAATATTTCTTTTAAAAATACGCACATCTCCGATACTACATGTCGAGAATATTGTAATGTTTTTGATACATTGCCCGTTTTTATTACGTTCAGTTAATATATTGTGAAATAAACGAGCAATGGAAGATGTGTATAATATATGTATAATTTTATTTATTTCATCGTACAGCCGACGTCCTGTGGGACAAGAGCTAGGTGTTGAAATGATCCGTTTGGATATATCAATGGTATGTCAGAATTGTTATACTTATGGGATTTATGCACCAGATCCGGACAGTGATAGATTCTGCCTGGATTTCTGCCTGGATATTCCCTCGAGCGGTTTGATTGGTATTAGATATCTTTTATATAAAAAGATTATACTATATAGTACCATATATACGAGATATAATATAAGATAATTAAAATTATAGGAAAATATTAGTCGTACCTACTCATTATTGATCATTATTATGACCTTGCTATGACCTTTATCCGCCATATTCCGAGTGTCTAATTGTATTTTTTTGTGGTGACAAACAAACAGTCAGTTTAGATTAAACTCGTTAATTGAAGTTATATAATATTTTGCAATGATCAAAAATTCGTTATAAAAAAGTTTTTTAAATGTATGGTATATTTTGTATTAACTCCTGTGGACAGTTCTAGGGAATTGAAAAAAATGGTAAATCGAAGAAAGTAGGTATTATAAGGTTCTTTATATTAGGTTTACACTCTATTAGGGAGCTAAAAAGGGAGGGACAGATGAACAGCTTGGGCTTTGAACGAAACAGCTATTCTACTTCAATTGAATCTTCTGTGAAAAGTTTGGGCTTGGTGATAGGAATAGTACCAGTCAAATAACTCTACTACAAAACTTTAGAACTGGACAAATAAAGATACAGATGCTTTCTAACGTGTTATTTCTTAAAAGTTAATAAATAATTAGTTTAATAAATAGATATTAAAAGTCAATACAATAGTAGTTTGAAGGCAGTTTCTTAAATAACTTTGAATACCAAAGGTTACTTTGAACTTTCAAACAATAACTACCCTGAAAGTTATCAAAGCACAAACTAATTCCCCATCCCTCATATAAAGTAAAAGGCTTCAAACCACCATTAAATGAAACCTCATTGTCTCAAGCTATCGGCGGAGGATCTCAAAACAGTACCTGAATAACCCAATAATTGTGTACATAAATCATTTGAACGACTTCTGATAATTCTCCCTGGAAAGTAAATGTTCGGTCCAAGTCAGAGAAAATTCGCCGACATAGCTTTTGAGGGGGGAGTGGGGGTTAATTTATTTAACAAAAAACATAACTTATTAACTTCTCTGTGGTTAGATTTGTCATAATTCTATCAAAATTCTTTTGAATTTATATTTCTGACTTCATTCCTTTATGAGTAAATCCATTAATAATAATTTATAACATTCTTAATTGTATATTCTTACTGTGTTATAACATCTGACGTTCAAGATTTTAGAGGTTTTTGCTCAGTTTTTAATTATATCACAGATTGACAACATTTTTAGTGAAATTGCAATTATGTTTATTAAATATTTTCTAGTCATTCACATAGATTGCCAACATTTTTGGTATTGGTATTAATATGAGAGTTTTCCACCTTGGACCACATGACAAGTCACCCTGGTAAGGGTTCCTACAGACCGATGATAACGATACGTGCAAAACTCGACTTTTCAACCTTTTGTGGGGCAAGACGATAATGCCCGAACACATGCGCTTTGTTGAGGCTGTGTTTGTGTTTGTCACATTTTATATCATCTCAAAGGGCTGCCATTTTTACCTTAATTTCGAAGCGTGGACCCTTTTTCTTTCTTTTGTTGTAATTAAACAATCTGTGCTTGGCAATACAACGAAATTAAATTATATATTTCTATTAGAGATAAACTGAAGGTAAAATAAATTTGCTTTGATAAAACAATATAATATTATTGGACCGTTATTTATTTATATTAATTCAAAATTGTTATAAATGTTGTATAAAAGTTATGTAATATATAGAACATTCCTCAATTGTTAATCAACTCTTAGAAACAAGGAGCGCTTTTAAAATTTTAGAATAGTCACAAAATTGCGCATTAAGAGTCAACTCGCTTGTAGAACGTGCGAAACAAGCAAATACTTCATTTTTATTTCTGCCCTGTCTAATAGATTTTCCTGCTAAGTGCTCTCTGAACAATTTCATAAAGAAAAAAAAAGTTCAGCCGACCGTCTGCCATTCATTAGGCGAAGTGGAGAAAAAAGTGGAAATAACGTCTTTATCCGGCTAGTTATAAGAGCTATGTGTAAATGTTTAGATTTTATGAGGTCCACGTACAAGGGCGTCACGTGATGATTTAAAGGTTTGTTCGGTAATGGCGCGATAAATAATACGGTCAACGCTTTACTAAGTACAGGCGAAAATATTACCACTTAGCAACCACCGCCATCTAGCGGTGATAAACTGAAACTCCATAAATCATTTATGTTTTGGATAAGTATACTCTCTCTGTAAATATTAATAATTTCAACTAAATTTTAAATTTTATCTATTTAAAAAGATATATATAGCAGACATTCTTTAATATGCGCAAGCGCATTATACATTGTAAAACAATTGGTACTGTGGTTAATTTAGTTTGGTCTTATCTCGCTAGATGGCACTGTTTATGGTCTCAGACCATTTCACCAATTCTACATTAAATTCCATATGAGTCTTAATAATTAATTATACAGTGACATTAGTTTATTCGTTACACTATCAGTGTATATATTTAAATGATAAATTAATTAAATAGATGGCAGCACATATGGTCCATGACCATATTCTTAAGTTTAGTGAAAAGAATATCGATCTACTATTTCTAAGATACAATAGATGGCGCTGTTAAAAATATTTTAAATAAAAATAACATAATATATATTTTAAGTAAATAAAGTCACATTTTTTTTTATTAAAATAACTTTGTAATATTAAATAATTATATTTAAAATAAATAATAATAAAAGCAGTTAATTATCATATAATAAATTTATAACATTCAAAAAGTTCGAAGTTAAAAAATGGCCGAAAGTACGATAATTTCGTTAATGACCATAATCTATGGGATGTCTTTTGTATGATTTATACCGGAAGTGCTTCCGGTTTGCCGCAATCGTTGAGGTATTCTAATTCCTTATCGGTCGAATCTCACGTTTCAAAATCCTCATTTATTTTAAATTTACAAACATTAAAATCATCATAAATAATAATATATTTTATTATCAAATTATTAATATATTAAAAATCACCAATCATAATTACAAATGAAATTCTGTTACAAAGTTCGTTCATAACTCAAGCCGTCGATCGCTACACCAGCGACGCCTAGCGGTTCGAATAAATTATAAAGATATATTATTATTAAAATTTTCCCGCCAACTTTGTTACATTAAGTTGGGTGATATCGGACGGGAGCGGGTTGACTATGACTCGACTACACTCGTAAATATACATTTTGACGTAGCGTTTGTGTTTAATTATTGTTGAAGTTTTATAAAATATTGCATAAATATTTTAATACTTATGAAAAAATTTACAAAAACATTTCTTTTTTTTTATAACATATAAAAACTATTTACATTTAAAAGCTGTGTAATAAAAATATGTTAAAGAAACGTCAGTGTCATTTTGAACACAGATAAAAAAGAATTTATGTAATGTTCACAGATAACAAATTAAATGAATTAACATTTAAAGCATAGATAAAAAATAACGAGTATGTAGATAATCTAAAAGCAAATTTAACATGACATAAACCTCCCTAACGTCGATCTAGTCCGCTGCCAAAGATTTGACGCCAATGGTAGCGAATCGTAAATTACTATTATCTGCAGACGCACGGAGCACGGCGCTAGTATTTATTATTTATGGTTTGGATCGGCCTCGGGCGTGATGCCGTTTTTACCCGGCGCGGCTTTGCCATTGTCGTATATAACCACTAATTATTAATTTCTATTAATGTCACACTTTTTATCTGTTATTTACATATTAATGTTTATTTTGTAATTAAGTAATATCAATATATATTTCTTCAATACTGTATAATGCGTTATGATATTAAAATAAGATGTCATTTTTATTTAGAAATTGCTGTTTACAAAATGACTACATTTCCGTCATTATAAATAATTATTTAACACATAACTCATTAAGACATAAAAAAGTCTTTATCGTTGAGATTGAATTAATTTATTCGCACCAAGACATAACTTAATACGATAACTTAAACACATTGAAGTTAACCAAAAATTCTCAAAGAAGCGTCCCGAAGCCGTCTGAATTGTCTCAGCAGATTTATCGTTCGACGTTACATAGCAACAAAGGCAGTGCCTCATCCGTTGACAGTTTTATGATCCTAACAGTTTTTGCTAACAGCCACCCCACACTTTATTTATGGCTTAAGTTTTATTAATTAGACTTATGTTCATATATTGGTATTACGAATATCATACATATCATAAATGTATTATCAATTATATATACATATATGATTATATAATGAACTGATTGTAACACGTTTAATTAAAAGTTTAATGTTGACCTTCCATAAAAACATCGATAGGTAATAAATCTCTTGTCGAGTGCTGCCATCTATCACGGGATAGCAGAAACATGAAAGGTAATGCGTAATGTTGACGGATAGATGGCGCCGTAATGCGCTCGCGCACGTGAGATGTTTTAGTGGACTATTATTTGCTTACGTTAAAGGCGATAAATCTTATTGTCAAAACATTGACCAAAATGGTCGCGATGACGTAAGCGATAATTGAATATCCACCAAATGTATTATAGATATATTTTTAGACATGAATGTTACGTCCGTATGACATAATTTACATCGTAAAATCTACATAGTACAGAATTACGGGGACTTTTATTTGTAACGACAATCCCTTTTACTCCAAGATCCAATAAAATGAGTTATAAAACTAAGTAGAAAATTGGTGATAAATAATTATTAACCCCTCCCGGCCGTCATGATGAAGGACTCCCTCGTGACCTACAACTGACTGACGGACGTTTTGAATTTGGAACGTTCTTTTTATGAATATAAAAAAAATAAAAGACACACATATTTGTTTAGAAATTCTTGTTCAAATATTAAAATAAATAGAAAGATTTCATTACAATATTATTACAGTATATTACATATTGGATAATAAAACATCGTTCGTACATTGTCAGTAAAGAATAAGATAAGTTGTCGACCCCAGGACCTGTCCACTTCATCACTTGGCCGTGTTTTCATTAGTCGACTTAACGTATGATGCGGTAAGGGACTAAATCTTCATTTTTGATGTCCCATGGGTACACATGGATGTGCAATTAATGGATGCGGCATATTCATGATCTATAAATATATCATATAGAAATTTTATAATTTTTTAGTTATTGTGAAACTTTGTAATTTTTGTTGAATTAAATATTTTTGTATTCTTATAATAAATATTAAGATTATTATTTTGTTTTTCTTTATTAGTGTTATGTTTCGTGTATGTGTGTGTGTGTTGATGTGTGTGTATATTATATATTAATCTCTTATCTCATCCAGCATCTCGTTCTCAGATAAAATGTCTCACCGGACGGGGACAACGCTAATGTTGATATATCGGAGTCCGGACGGACGGACGAGTTCTGTGTAGTAGTTAAATAATAACGATAGCTTTATTCTTGTGTTAATTATTTTCGAAAGAAACAAAATGATCTAAGATTAATTTTGAATTGCTTCAATTTGCTATTGGTGGTAAAATGTTAACAAAATCGGTAAACTATGTATATGTATATAAATCAGATCGGATGATCAATATCTGGCTATGATGTCCGATCCCTGGATCGAGCCAATATTTCAGTCTGCGCTAACTTGCCCTCTCAAAATTATCGGAGCTTAACTCGACGAGCAATATGCTCTACTTATATTAAATATACTATTTATTACATTATTTGATGACATGTTTATTTTGTTATAAATATTATTAATATGTGTTTTATCAATTGTAAAAATAATTTCGATATATATTAAGAAGTAGAGTATACTCCCGTCGTGATGAGCCGAAGTAGCCAATCTCGTACAGAAATAATTTATACCCCGGCATCACGAGAGGATTTAGTTTTATATAGGTTAGACATTACTTCATATATCCCTCAACCCTCACAAGAACTATAATAACATAATTCCTAAACCCCAGGTCACCGACCTTCAATCTTTTTGAGGATTCCTGCATAAATAGGATAAAATTTCACGAACTTTTACGTAAATTTGTGTAGGCATAAATTACCTTTTTGGTTTTAGTCCCATTTACCTACTTTCTGAGACAAGCGTAAAATCTAATCTAATCTAACCTAATCTAATCAAAAATATTAATCTGAATACTCGTAAACTAGACTATAGGGTAATCTAACTAAAAGATAATAGTATGAAATTTTTACGCTAGCTTTTTCCGCTATCTCTGTTCATAAACAGGGTTCAGTATACCCTTTTGCTATAAATCTGAACCCCCGCTAGGTGGTTTTGAATGGAGATTGAGCCAATTAAAGTAATCGCCGTAGCAGTCGGCGCTGCCTTGGATTAGTTCTGCGGGAATAGAGCTGTGGAGTCTCCGTTGATCATAAATATATTTTTATGACTCTAAATATATTATTTTATTATTTTGTTTTAATATATTTATATCATTTATTTTATTTATATGCTAAATACAAAAAAGTATGTATTATTTATATTATAACGTAATATAATATTAAATTAATTGAAGTGTGGAGGAGTCAGTAAACTTTTTGTTACTCTTAATAATAAATTACACAAAATTAATACAAAAATATCAATAATAATGTACATAATACTTTAAAATTAATCAAAAATTCACACCAAACGACAGATAACTCCAGAGAGTATAAAACAAAAGTTCGAGTATGAACAGCTGCTCCACGGGCGCGCAGTCTCCAGGATTACTATCATACAATACAAGCAGCGACTGAATCCTTTTATTTATTGCTATTTATTGTTATTGCGTCCTCTTCTCATTTCTCTCTAATATTGTCTTGGTGTAAATTTCGCTTAGCGTTTCGGCGTTTAAATGTCATTCTACTAATTAGCGAAGCGACTATTTTTAATTATAATTGTATCAAGATGTATCTGTATCTTAATAATGTTAGAGATACTTGTAATGTTTTTATTCTTGAATAACACAGTTGTAATGTTATTTTGGCAAATACTTATTTAAAATTATCTTTTTGTTTCTCTGGAATTAAGGATCAGAAATCCGTTGTGTATTTTGTATTTATTGGGAATGTTTACAAGATATATACTCTGTAACCTTATTAAGAGTTGCATATTTTTCTTTAATGTAGGATATATTTGGGTAATGTTATTTGTTGTAAAGATAATTAATTAAATACACATAACATTAAGAACCAATTAAACATTCGATCCTGGAGAATTTTCTTTGAATTGTACAACACAGCATATTTGATAAGATTATTACCGATAATAAATAATATAAAATATTAATTAGATGTAATCCCTGACGCAAATATTTGATAATTAAAGTTTGTACATCTGTTTCTTGTAACGACTACATCCTGTGCTTACTTAAGGCTATATCGTAAAACCAGTTCGAATTACTATTTGAACTTTAAGACCTTGGGTACAGTTTGTCGTATGTAAGCAATGGAAAAAACGTGCATAAAATCACAAGCTTATACCAGGATGTTACGGAGATGTAAATAACATACACAAAATAGACAGACAGACAAACTAACAAAAACAAACAAACATACAAGTATACCAACATACTCTGTGACAAACATAAACCTATATATATTATTAGATATACGATTGCTTCAAATTCAAACATATAAATTAATATATTTGTATCCGTTTTAATATAAAAACAAAATCTGAAACTCTTAGTTAAGTTAACTTTAACAAAATATACATATAAATAAAATTGAAGTGTCTGTTTGTATCCAAATTAACAGCTTTTCACTAAATGCATATGAAAGTATATACGATACTTATATTAAATCTATTTTTTTTCTCGGTCTGTCTGTTTCACCCGGTCAATCTCTGAAACGGCTGGAACGATTGTAACAGGACTTTCACTGGCGGAGCTGATGTTATAAGGAGTAACTTAGGCTTTTTTTATTTTAAAACTGCGCGTACGAAGTCGAGGGCACAGCCAGTTAAGAATAAAAGACTACTTTGATATAAATACTAATAATACGTAATTAAATTAATAATAATAATGTTTTTATATAATCATATATCATAAATGTCAAATCAAAACTAATATTAATTAATCTCAACGTCAACCTATTTAAATAGCTTCAGGCCGGAGCCGATACAAATTAATCATTCCAATACGAGCCGCCATTGTGATTTAATAAGCACTTTCTTTCACAATCAATCATGATCTCATCTTAAACTAAATAATGAATAACTAGGCTACACACACAATCATACACACACACACACACTTTTGATATCAATTAAAAAGGTTAGTTTGGTCATTCCGTGAATAAGCTACCATCTCGGGGAGCTCTGCTGAGAAGGACCGACTAGTAACTCAACAGTAACTCTTTTTAATAATGTTTGACAATACATTATAATATCAACCCTGCAAATGATCAACAAACTAAACTTAACGTCTTTATCAAATTCAAATCACTTAATTGCAAAAACATAACACACTAAATCAAATACAATGTTATGTAGCTGTGATAATATATTTGGTATAAGAAATAAGATATAAAAACCCGTAAATAAGGTAATAAATATACAATAACGACTACAGGATGATCTACTGTTAATAACCTGAGAATATACGACTGTATTATTATAATTTTATTAAATTCTCTTCATACTGTAGATAAGGTATTTTCTTAGGTAAAAATTAGATTTAAATGGAAACTATTTAAAATGTTTATATCGTGTATAACTGGATTTATTTTAAACTTTAATTTTAACCTGCTCTGCGGGAGTCGTGTGAGTCAGTGAGTCAGTTAATAACTTAACCCTAAAAGTGTGTGTACGAGAACCAAGTTCATAGAAACAATACAGACAGGGAATTTTATATTGTTCATGTCAGGCTTCAACTGTTTTTAATAAAAAATTAGGATGTTTCTTAATTACAATGACATCACAAATCTTATTAGCGAAAGATTTGATTTATTAATTATGATATTATAATGATTAAGTTTGTCTATATTATTACAAACATTGTCTTTGACGTAATCTTATTCTTGAAAAGGCAAAAGAAAGAAGAGCTTGTCTTCAAGCAGTTAATTCATATTTACTTTATAAGAAGGTTTTTCTTATGGATAAAACATTTTAAGTTATGAAATATAGTGAAACGCACCTCAATTGTTACAGTATTATGGTAGATATTATTGATCATTGTGTTATATAATTACGACTAAGGAGGTCCGATGACTGCATAAAGATATAAGTAGCCATATTTGCACAAGTGGTCGAACCTTCTAAACGCTTGCCCACACGCATCCGCTCCTTGTCCGACATTCTGTTAATGCTGCTCTCATTCTTGCGACATTCTGTTACGAAAAAGTCACTCTCACTGACAGACAACATGGCATTGTTAATTATATATATATACATGTACAAATTATTTTATCGAGCATAAAACTAATGTAGTGATGCATTTTTTATTACCTTAACTTGTTTTTGTTGGACTGAAATAAAACAAATACTGAATTTTTACCCCATATTTTGTATCCGTGAAGAACACATTCAAATTGGATAAACACTAGACACTAAACACACATTCTAAAAATTCTAATATGATTGTTTTGGATTCGTTACTAAGACTAATGATTTTTCCCAAATATCTTCATATACAGACAATAATCAGTCACTGATGTATGTACATATATACGTTTTTATATTTTTAGTTAGATTTTGAAACTATTCATCTTAAAATAACTTTATTTGTTTTATTCATTATATATTGAAACATTTTATATTTTTTATTATTCATAAAAAATCTGTTTCCATTTCAACAAATGCCAACTGCAATTGTAGAGTTGACCGACTTTCCGTCATTTTATGACTATAACAGGAAAAAACCAAAAAAAATGTGTTTTATTTTATGCCAGTCATGAGTTTTTATACAACAATATATATATATATATATTGTTGTATAAAACATACTTTGTTAAAAGATTTATTTACTTTTTATATATATATCAAAACAATAGCCTCATTGAAACATATCTCAATGTCAATCTGTTACACTATGATTTAAGATAATCATCTTAATTATTATATAAACCTTGAAATACATACAATTATATATATACATAAAAATCTGACCGCTTTCTCTCGTACCTATTAGTATTGTTTGCACGCTCGGGCTAAGTGCGCTAACCGCTTGATACAGACCAGTTTGTCTTATGTAATACACTTAAATCTTATGAATTTGGTATTCTTTACACAAATGAATCATTATTGTATATAAGAGTAATCTTTTATTTATTTATTTCTATCTTTTCCACTTTGAATCGATACCAGTGATCAGTGTCAGGAATGTTTTGATACCATACAACAAACTCCAGGGATGATACTAAGAAATATTTTAATAATTAGAAACAACAATTAAAATTGAAATGAGAGGAGACAAGGTCTAGTAATTAAAAAGATCAGTTCTCATATTACTAATATTAAAACTGTAATTACGTTTGATAGTTTTATTGCAACAGAACTATAGCAAGACTGCATCTATTTCACGTTTCCAATATAGATTTAGAAATATTATTTCCTAGATATGTAACTATAGATTAGTTACCGATATCATGCAAATACGAAAATAATGTACACACAGACAATGTAACGTAACAATATAGTGACATAACGGATCAAAGACTTCTTGTTCATCATTTGTTCTTATAGTGAGTGCAGTAATGCGTATCATTTCGTCCACTGTTATCTATATCTATATCTATAGTGCTATATAAATGTATTCTGTGTGTATATTTGGCTTTTGATCTGTTTTCTAATAAACAATCCTTATGTATTGATTCCACTTTTTTATATTTTTGTCTGTTTTCGTGTCAAAAATCTGTATATATACATCAAAAGTAGTATGAATCAATTGGGACATTTAAAAGCCTTGATAAAAAGATATAAAGATAAAAGATAAGAAATATATAAATCTCAGTATGGCCTAGAATTATTAATATAATCTAAATTTAAACTAGAATGGTTTTACAATAGTTATGTAAGTGACCCCAATCCAGTGCTTTACATGCGTGGTGCATAACACACAACTCCCCTTTTATGAGTCGGGTCATTTAAGTGTCTCATTTTAGTAGTCTTGACGTGTGCGGATAGAAACTCTGCTTAAGATTACCGAGATTAAGTCATGATTTGAATAAATATTGTAAATATAACATTTACATGTCCAAGGTTTGATTCCCGGTTGTAAAATTATGGTCAATCTACAATATTATTGAGGAAAAGATATTACAACATAACTGCATTGTGTACTGTTTATTTGATTATAATCTATCATTTTACTTAACAATATTAATGAATAATTATTATATATATAAATATTAATAAAACTGAAGTGTCTGTTTGTAGTTTTAAATTAACAGCTTTTTATTAAATGCATATAAAAGTATATACATATCTGTCTGTCTGTTTCTTCCGGCTAATCTCTAAAACGGTTGGACCGATTTTGAATGGTGGGTAGCTGATATAACTTAGGATTTTATATACAAAAACACATTCGCAAGCGGAGTGGTGGGCACAGCTAGTATAATAAATACCAAAGGTTATTCCATAAGGCGCGCTAGAGGAACCCGTTATTATGCAACAGTACAAGGAAGCGTCCAGCCTCCGACTGACCAACATTCAATACTAGATTATAATTTACTATAGAACGAGCACCTTTCAAATTTCAAAATCTCATGATAATAAAATGTAATATTATATAATATTTATTGATATATTAATTTTAACTGTTTCGATTAAAGTTCTAAAACAATCTGATGATTATCGCCTCCGCTACCGCTCATGACTCGGACGCTTCGTGAGTGAAAGTGTATTGTCTTAGAGGTCACAAGTAGAGAATTTCCGCTTTATATAGAGGATATATTATCTTATAGTGTGGTAACTTTAAAATGACCTTAAAAATTAGTATTGTTAATACCTTAATATGTTTTGTTTTGTATTAAACACATTATTTATATAATAATTGTAATTAATTCAGTGGTAAAGCAATGATAGTGTATTATAATTTAATGTGATGTGATAACGAGACAACAATGGACTGTGAAAATAAACTGTTGATATTTTAAGAAGTAATACGAGTGGTGCAAGTCATAGAAGATAAATAATAATAATAATAACTTTAATCAAATTTAAAAAGTAGTATACTGTGAGTACCAAAAAGTAATAATTATTGGCTGAGATAATGAAAATTCATATTATTTACAAGTGGTACTATTATATTTTTTATTTATTTTACTTTCTTGACCTTGTCACTTGGGCCATTGAAGAGTATAACGTGAGATGCGCGCGCGCAAGATTGATCACTCACTTTTAATGGACTTTGATAACGAGCAGATACGATACAAAATATTAAAAGTACATTTTTTTTTAAATTTCTTTCATTATACGTGTACAAAATTTTATAAAATATATTTTCTTAAAATTAAATATATTATTACATTATCATATTTATCCTTATATTGAGGTGATAAAATCAATTCCATATTTTATGTGTTCCACTCTAATATATTCCAAAGTCTATAGCAGTAGGAAAGCTTCAGTCAAGTTAGTGTTACGTAACTTGAAGTCACCTTTGACTCTGTGCGAGACAGCTGAGTCTATGAATTAGCTTTTGAACGTTTAGTGTCTATGAAACATGTCATAATTTATTTTGCTACTTGAAAATATTTTCTAATTCTGATCCGTTTGTAAAGGAATATAGAAATAGGAGAAGAAATAAATTAATAATATGATGATATTAAAAGGACCTACCTATATATTAAATGAATAAGTATTTATATATAATATATTATGTAAAGTGAAAACATTATCAAGGATTATTTATGATAAATGGTATTGGCGTGTCCACATTCATTAGCTTAACTTTCCGTTCTTGTGTTTACTTTCACATTCAAATATTGACGGTTAAAACTCTTAATAAACTATAAATAATATTTTATTTGTCTGGTTTTTTTAACATATGTTTTTTATAAAACATATTATTTAAATTATAATATTAAATATTAAAAAGATTACCGTTTAGCGTTTTTATTCAGTAACCCAAGATTCGATTGAAACTATTTGAACCTATAAATTTGTACGGAAGCCTCCGTGGTCGAGTCCGACTCGAAGATCAAAATATTTAATGTAAGTATATTATAATTGTGAAATTATAAAAACTACATCATTCACAATTGAACAGCTTGGTGAAGAAGAATTCAAGCCACTTAAAAACAATGACACTTATCTCCTTAACTTTTTATTTAAAGATAAAGATTACCTGCAAAGAATTTTTGGGTAGATTAATTTGACAACTTTTTAACAATGGCTGCCAGGTCACGCTGCGATCATTGGTTCCGTATAATGAATTTTGAAGTTATATTTTGTATTAAGAATTATATTTTGACTTTAATAATATAATAGTTTTTAATATTTCAGATAAATAATATTAATAGTTTGACATTCTCGCCAAGTGATATCAAATTTGACATTTACTAAAAGATATGAAAAAAATAAAACTCAACTGACTTATTCAGGTTTCAATGCAGGACGGAAGTCCACTTCCTCACAATTACTTGAACGTTATAACTTAATATATTAATTAATATTATATATATTTAACCAGCTCTTTTGTCACTAAATCTGTCACGTTAGTTCTCTTCTGAAGAGTTCTTGAGTAAGAATAAGAACCCCAATTAGGTTCGAAAATATTCGGAGAAATTCTGATAAAATCAATTAGTATATTAAATATATATTCTATAGAGTATACAAAAATATATCTTTGTCCATACGGAACCACAAAACCAATATTTCAAGTAGCATTGAGGTGTGTTTAATTTATAAAATTAAATGTAAGCTGTAGTCTTGTAATGTGAGCACCGCGGGATGGTATTAATTGAGCCCTTTTGGGAAAGGACAAGGTTTTAAATTGAATTAAAGATATCACGCTCCGAATAAATAATGAAGTCTATCCGAAAACTTTAATTTAATTAAATAAATTGCATTTAAATCATTAAAAGTTTATTGATGTTTTGTCTGCTATTATTATATATATTATACTTTGTTATAATGTCTGTATATTTGGAGGTTTGTGCGTCAATTACTCAAAATTTGTTATATAAAATTTTGTAAACAGATTGACAATATAGGCTTAAACACTTATACATTTTATGGATCCATTTTAGCGATCTTTCCTCATCTTCAACTAGACCACAAAAATATAATAAGACTAGAAAATAAATAATTATTCTAACTCATGAGAGATATGCTAATTTGAAAAGTAAGTAATTTTTGAAGCCAATTTTCGCGGTCTAAATAGTGCTGCGAGCGCTTCCGCGAGAACTACTTAGTGCTTGGATAATTACACTAATTATCTGAACACGTTAATAGTATAGATATTTTATAAGACATCAATCTTATTTCTATATATATATATAAATTATTTGTCTGTCATAAATACATGTTTGTTTTTAAGTTATTTTGAATGAATCAACGTTATTTTGAATACAAACAGTTAAGTATTTAAAGAATTCAACTAATTTTGTACAGACTACAACATATATTTGATTTTAGTGTTTAAATAAAATTTTGAATATCTTATAGCCAATAATTATAAAGTACAGATTCTTTATTGACTGACTCCATATATCTTATATATACTTATGAATAATTCTTAGTTGTCAAATATAACATTCTTTGTTTGAATAGTAATATTAATTTGGCTTAGATGAAATATATACTCAGTTGCTTAAATATTTAATTATATAATATAATATTTAATTGTTTGGATCGTATCTTAAACGTGTCTTAATTAAATAGTGTCTTTTAATTTGATTATTTTTATACAACTTTCTATATTGGTCGAAAGGATACAAAACCGAAACTATAAATACGTATCAAGAAATTTAAAAATGGACCTTAAATGTACACTTTAATTATTAAATCAATACTTTTATATCATTCAACATTTTTAATTAATTAAATAAACTCGTTCTTTTGTAACCAAATATATTGGTCACTGAAATAAGTGGCAGTTTCATTTATTAAAATAACTTATTTACTTTATATATATATCATATAAACGGAGGACACTATACATACATATATATTTATATTACGTAATCCATATTTGGTATACATCGGGGGAATGGGTTTAAGAGAAAGTGCATCATACACTCAATTACAGACGGACGGAAAATATTTCCTAATTTCGCTAAAACAGGCGCGTGAGGTAACTTGTATTACATCCTACGTGAGATTTATCTGTCTCGGGATTACGCAATGTGTAAAGCATCAAGAATTTAGAATGGTCATTCCGTTTAACATTTGATGATATATACCAATGAAGAGTAATAATTTATCTTATTTCAATCGTACCGGTTATTTGAAAGTAAAAGTGTACCGCGCCTTTTTCTCTTAAAACAAAGTGAGCAAGTTAAGATTACGTCAGTCCATTGACATGATGATCATAAGTCGATCGCACTTAACTCGTTACTGACTTCACCTTGTGTTCTCGAAGTGAGTTTAATGCGTTTTTCGAGTACCATGTACGGTGCGACCAATGTTATAAACATTTACTTGAAACAGTTTAAACTTACGCAACACTCGTGCGTGGAATAAAAGAGTTCATTACGAAAAGATAGATTTATTTACAGAAACTTACATTAACAACAAATATAATACAGTTAACGTCTAGATATGATCACATGAGTTTCATAACATTAAAATGAAATGAGATGACTAATAATTTCGTTTCGTTTAATGGTGAGGTGCTCCGTATGAGGATGAGACGGAGGGGACGCCGTAGGAGCCGGACGGGACGCCGATGGTGGTGTAGATGCTTGAGGGAGCGCTGTAGGAGATGGAGCCGTGTCCTCCGCTGGAGTAACCACCGGAGTGGCCGCCGCTGGAGTAACCGGAGTACCCACCGGCGTAACCGCCGGCGTAACCCTCTTCAGCCTGGTGGTATTGAGCGACCTGAATGCCCTGTTGGAGGGATTCGAGTTCCACACCTACGATTCTGTCGTGGGGTACGCCGTACACGGGAGCGGGGGCTCCGTAGTGGGAGGAGATACCGTGGCCGTGACCTCCAGCGGATTGGTAAGCTTGGTTCTGGATCTCGTCCTTCAGGATGATGTGTCTGATTTTATCCAATAGATGGGGGTCGATGTGGTAACCCTCGGAGGTCTGGTGGCCGACGGGCACGGAGGTGTAGTGACCGCCGCTGGCGAGGGGCGAGCCGTGGCCGTGACCACCGACGACCAGTAGAGAAGATGGTGCCGAGTAGCTGTAACCCACGGGAGGCTCAGCAACGGCACAGCCGATGAGGGCGAGGGCGACCTGCAAAAAACATTTGTCTTTACCGAGTCGTTTGCGGCAACCTTTATTTATTTCTTTCGTTATATTCAAACATTGTAGATAAAACTTTATATAACACATGCGAATATCGCTCGCGATGAATATTTACGATGCACGGTTACGTCACAATTTGATTAGTGGTCCGTACACGGGACTACACCACTAGCACTAGATCTCATCCACACAACACTGCACTCCATAACACTTACAATGCTCCACTTGGCCATGATTGTTGTGGACTGAGTGAACGGTTGAAGTTGTATGAAGCTTCTTGGAGTGGTTGGGCGCTTTTATAGCGGTGATTCTGCCTGCTACTTTTACTTTGGGCTATCGGTTCTCGAGCGAGGACGAAGACGGGTTACGAATGGACTATATTTTTAAGATTAAAAAAAATCTAAAATTTAATGGTTATTACTCGGATTACCGCGATTACTGTGTCGACCCGGCGTTACTTTGATATATCGTATATATTTTGCATAATTAACATTTACATATCACAAATTTATATAAAAAGCCGAATATAATTAATTATAATATTCTAATAATGAACACATTCTTATTCTTATATTATTAGTTATTTTATGAACGAGTTTACAAAAACTATATACTGATTTTAAAAAACCCGAGGTCCCAAAACTTACTTAAAATTAAGTAACTGGTTTATATTGAAATTAAATGTTGCACACAGACATACAGGTCTATGTCATTATAGGTGGTAAGGCTTTCGAGGAACCGGTTAAGTACATAACAACAAACTCTCTAAATATACACATGATTATGAAGTGTTCAACATCACATCCAATCTATCTATATTATCTTTCTATAAAAAAAAATTAAGAAAAAGAAAGATAAATCTTTATCCTATACATATAACGACTCTTCAATATATACTGAATACGTTAAACTAGATAAATAGCTTTATCCAGTTGTGAAAGATAAAAGATATATTTGTAATTTAATATCAAATATGTATAATAATTTGTTAATATTGCAATGCAATAAAAAAACTCAGAAGAGCAATAGTGGGTGTGTTTGGTGAATATTAGAAGTATTTGAAAGTGAATTTATTATAAATATGAACAGATATACCAAGGTCGGGTGGATTCAAAAATTTAATTATTTAATTTCCTCAAACTTGTATAGATCTTATGACCTTTTGTTAATTGCGTCTAAAAACATTTGTTACGTGTTATTAACATTTTAATTGTATGTTGGTTCATTAACATAATTATACTTGTAATGCTGCATGTGTGTCAAAATATGTAGCGCGTAAAATGTAATATTCTCAAGGTCTTTATGAAGTGACAGGGTTTGATTTAAAGGGTCTGTAAAGAAAGTATTACACTTATTAAGTAATTGTACGAAACAGAGTAGATTAAAACAGAGATTTAATCATGCGATTTAAGGATTAATTTAATAAATATTAAGGTTTATCTGTACTTGTATCTTGAATTGCGTGATATATTCTTTATTGTTATTAATTTTCCTTTTACCTACTTTGTAGTCTTGGCTAGAATCCTTAAAATAATACTTTTCTCTTTTATGGTAAAGAAAAGCAATCTTGACTTTTGAGTATGCTGATGAATGACGACTGAATAGCAGCATAGTAGGATAATAGCAGCGTAGTAACAATGATGTACATCATCATCATCAATCAAAACAAAAAAATTCAAACTTCCGATCACAGGTGTACACGTCTAGCCCATTCATGTATTTAATACATATATATGCAACATTGCATAATTGTGATTCGGGAACAAAGGCTATGGGCTCGTAATTGGGAGTCCATAGCGGTAATAAGTTAAGCAATATTAAACAGAAGTCATAAAATTTAAATACAATAGAAATTATCATATAAATATACTATAAAAGTTTCGTTTGCGACATTTTAACAATTTTCGTAAGAATGTTAACTTTGACCCGAATGGTTATATAAGTTTTACGATAAAATATAAATAAAAAATCAACCTTTCGACTTATTACGTAATCCGGTTTAAAAAGTTCCAAACTAACTTAAATATGAGTCTCACACAAAAATCCTAGGTTATTTTAATCAATTAATCACTAATTTAGTAAAGAAAAAATAATTATTATATTTAAAATGAAATAAACATATAAATTATTTAAATAAGATAATATGTAGTTATCAAATATTTTCGTGATTAGAGTTATTGATATAGTTACAAATTAAAGTGAAATTATGATTGTAAGAAAACCTCCACATTACTTATCTTTTATACTTGAGAATCTTTTGTTATGTATGTTATGATATATATATATATTTATGTGAATCCTAACAAATCCTATATATATATTTGTTATTATGTGTAAATAAAAGACGTCTTTTGAAAGAAATCTCATTTATAAAAACTACGTAACTAAATATGTTTCATAGTCATAATTAAGCTCAGTTTTCTGTCAAATTATCAAGATCTGTCTTTGTGTCTGTTTTTAATCTAGATCATAGAAAATATTTTATTAATATTTTTTTTCAACTTCATTTCCCAACGTATATAAAACTAAACCGTCATTGAAATAACCTTCAAAAACTACACAAGTTACGTGAATGACAAAAAAAACACAAATGCTACTCATCAATTATTTCATACAAATCTCAAGTCAAGGTGTCGCTATTATTCGCGTGTGAGAGGTCATTGACCTGTCAATGTCATGACATGTCATCAAATATGACTTTGGTGTGACCGTCACCTTTATGATAGTTACTGAATCGTTTTATACGTTTGTTTTTGGCAATTATTCAAAGATTTTTATTATTATAAGATATTACGTTAAATTGAAATAAAAAAAGTATTTTTAAAATAGAACTTTTATTTTTATTGTTTATTTTTCCAGAGAACTTTCTTTTTATAAAATATAATTGATTAATTGACTGATAAGCATTGATTTATCATTGCTGTTAGATTTATTATATTTATTTTGTTTAAAATATTAGAAATAAGGTAAACTATAAGCTGTGAGATGTATTTTAATATATGTTTTGGTGTTGGAAAACCAGATTGCTTTGTAATGAATTTCCCAAATTTTAATAGATTACATTATTAAAATAATATAACTTTTTAATAATATATTTTTACTATAATCATTGTTATATATTTAATTTGATATACTTTTTAATAATAGTGATTAATTATTATTATATTTTAATTATAAATAGTCAAACATATCAAGAGGTAAATGTGGCCTTCACCTTACAAACGATCAAGTCTTACTTTTACTTTTTACACCAACATGCCTTAACATGATTGGAAAGTTTAAAAATATTAACTAAATTAAATAGTCATTTAAAAAAGCTCCATATTTATGTGTCTCAATAAGCGTCTTTTAACCACACCCGTTTAGGACTTTCATGGACGATCTAATAAATACATACATACATACATACACACATTGATTGCTATCAAATCGACTGCAAAACAGAGAAAGGCTAAGAACCCAGTCACTGCGCCCGTTGAGATCGTTTCCATTGACTAATGTTTTTACAAAGATTTACTAAATTATGGATGTGGTAATTATTAATTTACATATATTTAAAGAAAATAAACCTTATTAAACCTTGTTTGCTTTATACATAACAACCAAAAACCATCTTTATTTGTTGAAATTTTATATCTGAATAAGGCATTTCCAGATTGTTTTTTTACATCACATTTTATATTAACATCAGATTTTCATTATTAAGAGTACTTTATATATTTATCGTCCGTCAATATATATATATAAATAAAGGCAATGGAAACAGCTGTCTGCACGTCATAAAGCAAGTTGACCCGCACATTCACTCGTCTTACGCAACGGTATTTCAATGTGAACCATAATCAAGATTCATCACAAGGTGGCACTTCCTGTACACATTATATAGTAAAAATTGTAATGAGTAAAAGTCCCACACACATACACACACACACTATACACACTAACACATACACAGACAATAACATGTAAAAATAAATTACAAATTAATAAAAAGTTTTGATAACACACACTCACAGACACACTCACACATCCACACAATGACATATAAAAATAGTAATGAGTAAAAGTTGTGACAGCACACATACACACACACGCCCACATAAGAACATATGTCCATACATTCAAAAGTATCCCACGAGTTGTATGAACGATAAATATTTTCAAGTGTCATGAATGACTCGTCACTAATCGCTTTAATTATATAGATATTTCTTTCAATAGTCATAATTTTATTTAATAGTATGTTGGATATAAATTATTTTTTTAATAAAGAATTATTTTAATATAAATTTTATATATATTTATTTTGTTCTATCATTGCGAGATGACCCACATTGCTATGACTCATAATATAAGCCTTCGATAATTTCAACATAAATATATATTTACTATACCTTGCATTCTATTCTACATTCTACTGCTGGGATAATTATTGACCTTCCGGCAGTTCATCAAAGAAACAAAAGTGTCCTACTACTCCTCTGGGAGATGATAGCAGAGAATTAAATAAGTCCTATCCATCCAACGGTCTTATCCCAATTATTTGGGATAGATGAAATATGATAGACATATTTTGACAAAGTTTGCAAAACTTTTCAACCCCACTTGGTATTTAGTGATAGTACCATCATCCCTTGGAAAAGTGTGTTTGTGAGTGTGTGGTTGTGTGTATGTATAAGAGTAAAATATTCTTAGATCTCTTACAGCATTCTTATAGAAATATGAAGTTATTTTAATCCGCAATTCGTTTCATCACACCCATGTTATCCCAATTAGCAATCAGAGTCATTAATTCCCGTCACGCCAGACGTAAGACGTAAAACGCATTTACACATAATGTCCAAAAAACTAGATATTATGTTTAGATTTATGTGCATTACGCAAATATGTGAATTAGTTACGCCTGTCACTTTTAATGAGAGATGAGAGATACCAGATGAGGAGTTGCGAAAATTATAGATGACTTCATTATTAGAAAGGTATATCATCATAATAACGTTTATTTGAAACACATTTAAATTGGGATACACACACACGCACAAACACATACACACACACACACAAACACACACACGCACGTACATTAATTGAAGATTTTTACAAGTAATTTGTTTCTTTAACTCTAATATGATTCCGTGGCCTTGTTTTTAATATCTCTTAATCGTTAACCTTACACCGATAAAAGCCAGGATTAAGTAACATTAACCGATCTCTTAGAAAGGACTGGTGTTGTAATAAAGGCTGTATTAAACGGCTAAAATTGTATTTACGTAATGACGAAGCGACCGGTGTCTTTACTAGCACTATAACTGAATATAACATGTGATTAAATAATTAAATTTAACAAGATATAAGCATAAAATATTACAAATAATATATAATGTAGAATCGAAATCAATTTATATTTTAGATTGTATTGAAGATTGTTTCGCAATCTGAAGAATGTGGATCAATTTCGCAATACTTATGCAGGTTATGTACAAAATAAGTTACACTAAAATTGGTTTATGTAACACATTGCGTTCAGATGTAATGGAGACGAGTCGCAACCAGACGTAAAAGGAGTTGTAGAATATAAAATAATATAACATACTCGTAAATCATTTGTTGATTATGCAGAGAATCTAATCCATACATATAAACAAAATTTAAGTGTCCGTTTGTAATACCAAATTGATAGCGTTTCATTAAATGCATATGAAAGTAGATACGTTACTTACATAAAAGAAATATTTATATCTGTCTGTCTGTTTGTTGCAGCTTATCTTTGAAACGGCTGGACCGATTTAATTATAATTAAAACAGATGCAGTTATAATATCATAATAAAAGTTTTTCAAACACATTACCCTCTTTTTAACCACGTTTGTTGGTTTGAAGGTTGTTACCTATCACGTTACTAAATACACGTACTCTTATGTAATTGTATTTATAATATTAAACTTATTTACGTGTGGTCCAACTCATAAATAAAATAACCAAAATTTATTTCAAAATATAATTATTAAATATTTTGGTGGACTTTTTCCTAAAAATTTCCTAAAAATATAGTAACTTATAATTCTTTCTGTGGCTTCGCCCGTACTGTATAAAGTCGACCAATATTACGAAATTAGATTTGTTAATGTATACTAATTTTCAATCGGTGAAGCTTTAAATTAAATTAAATGACAGATAGACAGACAACCAAAATTAAATAAAAAAAAACACGATACAGTTTTATTTTACATCATTTAACAATTCAAAAACAGACAAAATCACATAGTAACATAAATTTAGATAATTTATTAATGTTTTAAAGTAATGTTACCAAATAATAAATACTAGGATCCGCCGCCGATAACTTTTGAGTGGCTAAACATTTTTTTAATCTGTTTTCGCTATAACATCAGCATTCGGCTCAAACATACACGAGAAATTTTTTAGCTAATTATCTCGTCGCATTCTGGAGATAACTAAACACAAAAAAGGGCTCCCTAACGGTTAAGAATAAAACGTTGTATTTAATAACCGCTTCGATCTTATGCCTCATGTATCAATATGACTACCGGCCTACGCGTTTTTTGTGTCTGTCCACTCGTGACACACTTCTTTCACCTAACACCATTCTATGCATTGTTATTAGACCATTATGGTAAATATTTACACATCGTACTGTACTAATTCAACTAAAAAGTTTGAAGGCATGTCCTAATCTTAATTTTGTCCAAATATTATGAATTTTTAATAAAACAATGAATGTTTTGAAGTCTATTTCACTTTAGTAACCTTATTAGCGAACATGTTATAATTATTCTGTGTATTTAGCCTTAAGGTACTGCATGGTTCATTTTGTAGTCGAAATATATCTTCGTTTCATTATAATGCAGTTTCATTAATAACATAAACAATTTATTAAATAATATTGAATTGATTATACATTTATAAAGGAATATTCATATGGTTGTCTATTTTGGTCTACTGTTTAGAAGTTATAAACTTAAAATATTTTAACCACGGTTCATAAAGTTTTAAAACATAACTTTATAAACTGTAACTTGCAATTATTTTTATCGCCACAAACACTAAATTAAAATAAATCTAGACTGAAATACATTATATATTCAAACAAACTGACAGATGCTTTTATGTTCGTCTTCAAAATCTCACTTTACGTTATAACGAGTTCTATCTTTCCTTAATTAGTTCATGAGATTACATTACACATACACACGTGACGTCACAAATGAAACTGAAAGCAAATTAAATAGTAATTAATTCAGATTAAAACATTTTAATTAGACCCACATGGCGCGATATCAACCTGCAGACGTCTGTATATATTATGGAATTATTCTGTAATCCTACGATATTAAATGTATCAATTCATTTATTTACTTCATTTCTAAAAGATTTTAATGATCTTTCATTTGTATGAATGTATAATTTTTTATATTATTAATAAATTGATTTTGTTTATTGTTACTTTAAAATGACTATCATTTACATACGCTAGTATATATAATAATAATAATAATAAATGATTATTGATTCATTATAATAAAATATTTAAATAATCCTAAAATATTTAATTAAGAGATTAGCGAAAGAGATTTGGTTTAAAATAAGATCATTTCACATTTTAATAAGTTAATTAAATTTAACCAATAATTTATGAAATTTAAGCGTCTTATGTATTTTTGTTATTATTTATTTGAAAAAAATATAAAATATCTGACTAATTGTAATGCTTGTATAGTTAAAACAACGAATAAAACTTTTCATGAAATCAAATTAAATCAAATAGCAATTACATTTTTACATTCTATTTCATTTAACAAATTATTGTGAAAATATTTTTCAGGACAAACAATATAAAATTGAAAGAATAGTATAGCAATTAATAAAAACAAAACAAAATTATTTTTAAATTAGTGGCACTAAGCACGAATGGCTTTGAGATATCAAATATTTGCAATATACAATATACAATAAATGTATAATATTATTTCATATTATTACAATTGTGTAATATAAGTTTATAGAAAGTAAAAGGAGAGTGCATTGATACAATGTAAAGGTCAAAGGTGATACAAAGTAGAGCTGCGTCTGCGCAGGTATTTACACATTACTCACATTGTATTCATATCTGTATACAGCTGTTAATACACTATCGTAATAATATATTTCAAATAGAAGAGCTTTAATTGTATATTTGTATAATTTTGTCTTGAAAATTGTTAGCTACATAGTCATATATTTTCAAAGAATCGGAAATGGAAATAAAACCGATGTAAATAATACTAAAAATGCGGTCCCACATACTTTTATATAAAGGGAGTCGCGAGCAGCAGCTAGTTAATAACAATAAAAATCATACAAATATTAATTTATTATGTACAGGTTGTAACACCTCAATATAATTATTCAAACAATTAAATAAAAATTGCTTACATTTATAAAATTACACAAAAACATTAAAACAATTAAATGAAGATTGTTCACAATTATAAAATTACACTAAGTGCAGTGAAAGGTGTTCAAATATATATATGTATATATATGTATATATATGTATATATATGTATATATATCGGAATGTATGTTATGTAAGCAAGTATCTTGATACTTGTGTTATGGTGAGTTTCGACTTGTTACTCCCAAATACATTTAAAGGTTACATATTATTTTTATGGAGTCGTAATTACATTATATTTTTTGTTTTATTACAAGTGTTACAGTGTTTAAGAAATACTTTTGCATCTTGACGGATAATTAACAAATTTTTGTACATGATACTCGTTTATATTTAATACTGTAATATTATAATGTGAAATTTGCAATAAAAATATTCACGTGATGAATAAATAAATATATTTATCACATTTTGTCATTATTTGTTATTTATGTAAATAACTTAATTATAAAGTTAAAATAACGTATAACAAAGAAAAGGAAAAAAATATATACATATATTAACCTTATTAGTAAAATTGGGATAAACACACACACACATTCTTGGACGGGCAATAGTAATTCAAAATATGAGTAATATATATGTATACTACACAATACAGTTAGCATTATCTTTAGATTAAGATAAAGAACGCTAAATCTAAAACTATATCTCACTTATCGCAGATACAATCGGTCCATTAAAACAAATCCCCCCCGGCCTATCCCGGAGAGATTTGACAACGACAGTAAACACTACGACCTACCTGATCCCGAATTCACATACAAAGTTATGGAATTAGTCATAAAATGAATTCGTGACTCAAATATCTATCTATGCATTACTTGAACGCAGCTTTTGACAGCACTATCGAAATATATACAAGCGAATATCAGTCTTATGCCCAGAGAGTAATGCCTTATTTTGTTTGTAATTGATTTTCAGTTAGTACTTATTGATATGGTATTAAATGTGAGTTGACATTCGATAGAGGGCGCCTTGTGACGTCATTAAATCAGTAAAGTATCAAAATTTAGGGTTTAGGGGAAGGTTGCAGAATTTTAGTGTTCGGGACGATCGGTATTCTGATTTAGTTTATTGGTAATAGTTAAATTGTATTGCCGTAATATGCATACGTGTCTATAAATAAAGATACCTCACTAAAAATAGTGTACTGTTAGTTGTATATAAGAAGCCTAATATTTATGTATAAATGAAATCGGAGTGTTTGTTCGTAATTCCAAATTAACAGCTTTTCACTAAAACACATAAAAGTTTACAAGTACTTACATAAAAAAAAAATTATAATTTTAACAAAATTTTCTTTGTCTATCTGTCTGTTTGTTTCGTCTTCTCTCAAACGGCTGGACCGAGCTTAACATTACTTTCAGTGACGTAGGTGAAGTTAGAAAGAGTAAGTACTTTTATTTAAAAAAAACAAATCACACGCGAACGAAGCCGTGGATACAGCTAGTGTATAAAAACAATTTAACCATCAAAACCATTTAATAAAACAAAAAATGAAAACAAAACAAATAGTTCAAAACAATAATCTAGCGCTCGATTCACTGACAGAACACTTTTTCGTGCAAAAAGGAAGCATTGCTAATTTGATTATCGGTTCAAAAGCACGTCATCCGCACCGCTCCTTTGATCGAGCAAAAATACAGATATGTGCTGTAGTCTACCTTATAGTGGACTTAAAATACAAGCTGAAGCGTTTTTATATTACTATCATTATTAAAATACTACAGTCATAAGATTGTCACATAAAATATTGATGCAATATTATAAATATTCAAAGTATTCTAGTATATTTTTTTTTATTAAAAACTTATAAAAATTATTTTATAATTAATAATTAGATGCTGTTAATAACGTGCAAACGCTATCGGTATACAAACCGCTGCATCCCATGACCTGCGCCACATCCCAATAGTGCCTAAGGCTAACCGTTCCCGCTAAGCTAATGAGATGTCAGTACAATCATTTGTGCTTTAACCTTCTACTAAGCTTTTTGGTATTTAATTTTCCTTTCATTATCATATTAATTAATTTAATACGACATACTCAATTCATTTGATACGTCATTTCGTTAAAGGGACAAACAAACAAATATAAATATATATATATATATATATATATATATATATATATATATATATAATCAAGTCAAGTCAAGTCAATCAATACATATATATATATATATATATATATATATATATATATATATATATATATATATGTATTGATTGACTTTCTGAGACAGGATTCAAAATAAAGAAAACAATAGTTTAATAATGTGACATACTAAGCTAGATTCCAGACTTTACTTCAGTAGATGAGGCAGGTCAAGATTTATGATTTATGATTGATGATTTAGAGTTTTTATTTTTACCAAAAATATAACATTAAAAATATTTTTTTATAACTTGGAATCTTTTAGTAATATATAACTCCTAAACGATATCCTTTACATGAACTTAATTTAATTAATTAATAAAAATACCCTAAAACAGTAATATAATTTATTTACTGATATTGAATCAGAATTATATACAAAACGGCTCTTCAAATACTGTACGAGTGTACTAATTGAATAAAAAGCATATCTTTTATTACAAAGGCACGCGGGCAGGGCGGGCAGGGCGGGCAGGGCGGGCAGGGCGGGCAGGGCGGGCAGGCCGCGGCCGCGGGCGGCGCCGGTAATTATTGTTGTACTTGGACTACTTTGATGCCGTATTCTTTTGTTTCTTCCATTACTTGGACTGTCGTTAACATTTGTATCATTATTCTTATATCAATATTTATAAAATACATATAACGTTATTGAGTTTGTTTTATATCTTAAAATATCTTCATTTTGGAAATTAATTGTAAATCTAAGTCTAAACTTATTTAAAGTAAGTTTTCTCACCAACATTAAAGTTATTTACCTGAGAAGAGCTGGGAACAGAACCACTGAGAGTCTGTTGCTAGCTCGTCTTGTCGTATTTTTAAAGCCATCGAAACTTAAATTATACTTATAATAAAAGTTTAATCTAGTTATAATTATATTTATAATTTAATTCATTCTAATGTGCAGGTACTCGATAACCGCCGGGGGACGTCGCAGTACTCAACGAGTGCTGCCGACATGTCGCTGCTTTGTTGTTCAATTATTTGATATTTGAGAGTATTATTTAGTTGTAGAACATTTACTCTTTTTGTAATATATTTATCTTTAAATTTCTTTTAAAGACTGTTAGTTACCGTGAATAATAACTTCACAATTTATATGTATTAATATATTATATTTATTATTCATAGTTATAATGGTTATAAATATTTAGATTCAAATCGATCAGAATACAAAGAGTGTAACAAAAGCCGCTAAAGCCGATACACAAAACAACTGACAGGTATCAGTTTTTATTGTGACTCTAAACCAGAGTGGAGTTTTTTATTTGGATTAACTGATATTTCACGCCGATTCAAATTTTCGATATTAAAACCGTTCGGAATAGTTTTATTATTAACATATTATTATTTATTATATTTTTATAAAAAAGTTACTTTTGAGAGAGTGAAATGTACAATGTTTGTTGATACCACATGACCTGGTACAACAATAATAATTGTTTTTTTTGGCACCAGATAACAATAGAAGTTTCGTATTATATGAATATTGTCAAAAGACCTTGATTTATGATATTTTGATATTGTCCTCAATCCAATACCCGTCGCTATGCAAATTTAATTATGAACCAGCAATGAATATAACTCGTTCCAAAATACTCTCCGATACAACGCAGCGGAGCAGTCTATTTTAAATCTCTCTATTGATAGGGTAAGTGATGTTTTTTTTAACTATATAAAAGCCAAATTGTGTTACATTTTCGCGTTATGACAGTTCGAATACATAAATATTTTTTCTGTCGCTTATTGAGATTGACGTATCCTGGACTATTGACTGTATAAACGGAAAAAATGCTAATATTTCAGTCGGATTGCTGACAAAAAACTGAATCAGAATTGAATGACGTAACAAAAAGTGTTATTAGAAATAGATTGACTATTTCTATCCAAAAAGTACCTTTAATGCAACAAAAATAATGATAATAAAAGAGACAAGAACAGAAAGAGAGACAGAGAGAGAGAGTTGATCACCCGGCACGCACACACAAAACATACGAAAAGTCGTTAAGAGACAATTTCTACTAAATCAGTACAAGTGCAGACGCATTAAGGAAATTCATTCCATTAAATATAATAATAAAAAAAAAATATTTTAGGGATTTAATATATTGCCTACAATTTAATTTTATCTTGACGTTAAACTAGGAAGAAATCTACAAAACCAACTAAAACACGGATAATATGTTAAAATTCTATCCAGCATCCTAAAGGTGACGCAAAATGAAAGCAAGCCGTTCCAAAATGAGCTTCAGATAATCCGGTAAGATAGTAAAGTCCAGTAATCAAATTTCTCGTACAGAGTTCCTTATTAGACAAAAATTCGTCTCAGCATGTTGGGATGTCCGGTGGAGGGTTTAATTAACGGTCGGTAAATTAAGCGAAGTTGCCAACCAAGCGTTCCCAACTAATGCGACTAAGAACGTGTACTGATTTTTGTTATTAATATTATATATATATATATATATAGAATTTGATATTTGTGAATAAGAGTTAAAATTTAAAGAAAAAACACGCCTTTGGAAAATTAACTTTTAAAAAGCCAATATGTTGTTAACAGACCACTTAAAAAGCATACCACGTTTTTTTCCATTGCATTACCATTTTTTTATTTAAACTATTCTTAATTTAATTATTTTTATAATTTTTATTAATTTTGATTTTACGAAAGCGTGTATTTCTATTTATTACAAACATTTCTATTTACAGCATTGTCATCGGTCCTTAATAAGTATGCAGAATTTCAAATTAATCCGACATCTTTAACGTCAAAATCGTGTCCAAAGTTTCCGTTACATACAAACATACAAATAAATAGGACAATAATTAAACCTATTGAGTTTATTATATAGAAAAATATAGTATAAAAATAAAGATTTTATATGATAGTTAAGTAAATTAGCCGTCCCTGGATCATAAGTAGCAGTAGCAGACATGTTCAGAAGTATTTGGCACGCAGCGCGGGTTAATTGGAGTCGCATCTGCCTCGCCTCGTTAACTCCATATAACTTAATCTCAGGCGAGCTTGTCGAATTTGTAATGAAAGAGGCATTTTATATTTTTATATTTGGTTACGACATGTTATATTCATTTAAGTAGCTTTTTATTTAAGTGTTTTGTTAAATGTCTTTCCTTTTCGTCGAGGGGGGCTATTCTAGCTCACTTCATTAGTTAAGACTTGAATACATGACTGATTTATTAACATTCGAGCATACACATACTAGAGACGGTATAGCGAAATGTTAAAACCAACATACATTACGTTTGTGACGTCACATTCAGGCAAAAATATTAATTCGATATCTCCGTGTTAATTAATAAATTAATTTATATTATATACATAGCAGACCTTTTACCAAATTATATAATATGTGTATACGCGGTATTCCGCTTTTATTTAAACTGTGACGTCACATTCAGGTAAACCAATATGAATGTTTGTTTCAAAGGTTGAATGCACGAGAAGCCGTCTTTATGCAGATGCTTGAAGCTCTAGATCTAACTTCGGACCCTAATGATGTGGAATATTTTATATTAACATTTCGTTAATCAAAGTTCTGGAGAATATATCGAGGTAAATTTGTTATTTTATTGATTTCATTAAACGAATATGTATATAAGGCTCTGAAACAAAAAAAAACAAAATTATTATTGAAAATTATTGGAAGACCTTGCAGTCCACTCCAATATTGCGAAACATATTCTTAAATCTATCGGTACTTTAACACAACATGATATAATTGACTTAGATAACTGAGTAAAAACAATAATGTAGCGATTACAACAGACAGACAAACAATACTACATTAAATATATGCAAATCAAATGGTTCAATTGGTTTAACGTTTCCCACAAATACTTTCTATTTCTCACAAATTAATCATAAAAATACAATAGTTTGAGTTGTTACATCACACGAATGAATGACTTTCATTTAATTGACTATTGTTTGAACATTTTATATGCAAATTGTGAGTATACATTTTTTTTCATTTCATAATCTTTATAATTTTTTTTCGTACAGTATTATTTTCCTGTTATATAAAAATGTCATATTAAATATACATATATATATATATATATATTATAATATAAACGATGTTCCAAATATCTGTACAACATAAATTGCGACACCGTCAGCAAAACAATTAAACTAACCGTTAATTATTTTATCCCATCCCAAGGTCTATTTAGTTAGCAACAGATTGCACTAAGAGTGCTACAAATAACTCAAACGCGATTTGTTGTCGCCATCCATCCCCTCTGCGACAACGCTGTAATGAAAGACGCTTATCTGCTGACTGTACCGCTTATCTGATACTACCTAAGACAGCTAATCGAGTGCCCGCTTAAAATTGTTTCTATTTTTAGGTTAAACCTACTAATAATATAAATACGATATTAAAATCTAGCTTAAAAAAAGACTGAATAGATTTCGATGAAACTTTACAATTATGTAGCCTATAAATCAAAACTTTACAATGTAGAATTTATTGCAAGAAAAGTCGCGTCCAAAAGCTATGGATTCTATAAACAAAATTGTTTAAATATCATGTTGGTTTCAAGGAATACATTGTCCTAAATTAATGGAATTGGCTCTCAGATCTAAAACAATCAGTGTACGTATAAACGTGTTGAGTCGGTTGTAAATCGCGATACAACAACACACATAAATATCCTATCATAAATACAGGTGAGTCTGTTTATCGGATCGTGATCGTTACGCGCGTCGATCGTACATCGTCCTCTGTACGGTGGGCGACTCGAGTTTACTTCACTTGTTAATTATTATTTTTAATTACTTTTCATTTGAACAAACACAAACATGTAAGAATAATATGTTTAAAATTTAACGAATAATCCAATTTTTTTTTCGGTTTTATCTAAAACAGTAGTAAGAGACATACGAGTTTGTTTACAATAATCTCGTGATTTTTTTTTATAAAACCTATAATTTAATTATAAATGGTAGACAAAATAATCGCTAAAAAGACAAAAAAATATATATTAGAAAAACAATTTTGTATAAAATATTTAGGTATGAACCTTAGTATTACAATTAATCAATAAATTCAAATAAACGCTCAGTACCTACATCATCAGATTATTATAATAAGTTAATACATTTTATTTTTAGTCGGTCTGTATATCATAATTTAAAATAACGTGTGCAAAAGAATTATATTATAATAAAATTAGATTATAACGTATATATAAATATATAAATTGAAGAGTTGTAATTGGGACCATATTCATAGCTTAACCCGGACCAAATAGTTCTTCAATATATTACTATGTATATATATGTTACACTTAAAATACATAAATGTGTTATACGTATTTTATTTTAGACACAGTCGTATAATAATCATAATATAATAAATAATATTGTTCAATGTTAGTATACTAAGCCAGTCACTCAGAACCTGAACGTTGAAGAGGAAATTGGCTGTGTGAAGCCTTCATTTTTCCATTCGTATCAACAATACTACAAAGTACAAAGGATACCATGATACCATGATCGACTGTGAAGTGACGGGCATGTATTAACAGTACACACGGACATGTCATTGGTTATATATATATATATATATATATATATATATATATATATATTATTAGATGTGCCAAAACCAAGTTCACGTGTGACAGAAAAAGTTTACGACAATTAAACTAAATAGTTTCTGAATAATATTTTTGTTGAACGTAAAACAAAGGTTGTGAAGTGCATTTTTTTTGACAAATTTTTTATTGACTGAATCAATAAAATAAACACTGAGTTACAATAATATATTCGTGCAAACTCCATTTAAATAGGATAAGCCGTTCCTGAGACTAGCGGTTACAAACGCACAGAGAAACAGACTAATAGACAAGTAGACAACATTTTTTAAGATCATTCGTTACCAAAGAAGAAATCATTACGGGGGGTAATGATTTCTCCCAAACATTTTCTATATAGAAAGCGGATTCTATACAGATTTATTGTATGTATTGCTATATGATATTAATGTTTGTTATTATTAATTTGATTTACCAAAGAAAAGATATAACAATATTAATAAAAGATAAACGAGATAGATATTAGTTAATATATTTAAATAAATAGAATATCGTTATATATTTATTGTAAATAGACATAAATCATCAAAAATATATTTTTGACCACAATATTTAACAGTATGCCTAGTATTGTATTTTATCCATGGTTATGGCAAAAGAGGTAATGTATCTCATTAAGTCAGTTATAATATTATTATAATTAAATATATATTGTTAAAAGTTACGAAGAATTTCTTGAAAATAAGAAAACTTACAAGGGCTGCCTCTATTAAGTATTTTTCTTTGCTGCTGACCTGAACTTATGATTATACATTAATTTTAATAACTTATTTCTATCATAAGACATACTACAAATGTCTTTAGAACAGTTAACTTAAGAACAAATATTTTGTTATTCATTAGATATCTCGAAATTTATTTAATAAAAAGTCGGTGCTAATATCTAATAAGGACATTTTTAATATCAATTCGTATCAAAAATATTTAAAACTTTATCAGTTGAACCCCAACAGAACACGTCCAAGAGAGACACTAAAAGAATCCAAGCCAAGATAAAACATTATCGAAAAAACGTATTTCAAAAAAAAATCATCCATAAAAATCGACATAGGTGCTACGAAGTTGGAAAATTAGTCGCAAACAAGGAAAGACGTTAGAGTAACACATTTTCGTCGCTAAGGCTAACGATTCCAAGCGAACTGTCCCATAAATCTGGTACCCCTGATTGATACATGGCGCTGGGTTGACGCCCATCCCGTAATTTACTGCCAGATACGCCCACCAGACATCCAGATACCAAGACTTTTGTTTTGCATTAATTCCTTTTAGCCTTCTTCCTTTCGGCTTGAGGAAAATGGACTCAATTGAGCAATGTTTTTTTAATTTTCTTTTTTTGCTCGGATCCAAGTCATTGGAATGATAATATATTTTATTTAGGACTGTTTTTTAATTTGTATTCCTATTCCTCCAAGGTTTATTACGAGGGAGTTCGGCTGCATAAAATACAACGCTAAAGAAGGTTTAAATTAGTATAATAACAAAGTGAATAAAAATGTTTATTAACTAATAATGTGGAAGTGATATCAAAGTATATATTTGGATTGAACTGTTTTGATGATTATTAACACTCATAATATTATAAAGTTTCTATAATCAGATCCCAAACTTACCTCCACTTGACTTTGAACTCACTGAAGAAGGTCTAAAATAAATCCATCACATTTTCCGTCACGATTTCATGTAGTCAGGTCTTACATATTTATTTATGCTTTTAAGATATAATTTTCTTTTTTGATGCTTTAGTGACAAGACATCATTCTCAGTAGTGTTATTATAGGGGAATTAGGTAGATATAAGTGTCTCTTCAAACCTTTTTGACTCTTTTTTTAAATTTATTTCTTTACATCTTTTCCATTTTTAAGTTTTGCAATAATGTAAGTGGTCATTTTCTAAGTCAAATGGTAGGGTCGCCTACTTTAATACCATACAATTAAGGCTATGAGAGTTCTAAACGCCCTAGTCTGAGAAGAATAACACAACAAATTCAATAGGGTATTTTTTATGAAGCGTTAGTATCGATTCTAAGACATCTTTTACCTTTACACCCGTGAGTAAGTCTCAATGTCACCAATTAAAAGTCGCCGTGCCATATAAAAGCACTCAAACATGTCTCTCTCATCATAAAGTCAAACAAACAAAGGTCCTAACACGACGTATACAGAATACAAAAAATAGCAATAATTTCAGAACAGTCACACAACGGTGAGGGGAATAAAAGATTTCTTAAAAGCTAATCTTAGACAAAAGAGTTATTACAAATGGCCGGCGGGTGTGGGACGAGTGTTGGCTTTGTTTATTTTAATTTTTTTCGCATGGCATACGACGTCTACAGTCTAACTAGTGCTAAGGAAGCGCACAGGGTGTTATGAAAAATATTTTAATATTATTTTAAGGTTTTTTGTTCGTATTGACTATATTTTGATAACTGTCATTTTTTTCCAATTTTATTAAAACTTTTTTGTATAATACTTTTATTAACATGTAAAGTAAGTGAATGTATACATTTTTAATCTTTAAATACTATACTAATAATAATAACATTAAGTACAAGTGGTTAAAAATGCCTTTTCGTTTTCATTATACTAATACTACTACATTTTAAGTAATAGTATTAGCACTTACTTAAAATATTATAACTATAAATTAATCTAAAATAAATCACCCTGTATCCAGGCATGATACAGTACAGTGATATGCAGTTCATTTTCAGCTTTGGCGGAATTATCAGCGATGCGTGATGGCTGCCTTGCACAGCCTCTTTGTGTAGTGCTACCAACAATAGCTTATTATACAATATTTCAAAGAAAAACTTGAAGAAACCGTAATTAGTCCCATTTCAAACGTTACAATTTGTTTTTAGAACCTTTTCAGTCTTTTAATTCGGTGGACTTTGATAACAAACACACATATACATTACTTTTTCACTAGTTATATCGCGATTGACAACATTTGATACTTTATATCAAATTATATAAAAATTATTAACATCTCAAATATATTCAGTCGCACTATAACTTGACAAAAATATTGTGACGTACAAACCTACGAACTATGCACAATGCAGGCTTCGGTTAATTTGACCGTACTGTAACAAGTACAGGCGTTATGAGTTGAACATTATTCATATACATATATATATTAATATATGTTATATGTAATACGTTCGAAGTGAATTGATCGCGGTGAATGCTATCTTTATCAATTCTAACTTATACCAAAGCCTTCATTCAGCTTTCAAACGATCCACCAAAGCCTTTCGGCAAATTCATTCCCCTCAAAGGCGATATCAAAACGCAAATATCTCACGTACTAAGGTGTCGCTGTGAGTGCACACATCTGGGCTGCTAATATTTCAAACGCGACCACTCGGCTTTAACATCTTTGCAAGCTTATATATACACCTAGATAAATTTAAACTACCTCCTATATCAATAGTGTAAGGGTGGTTTTCGTTTAACGTTTTCTTAAGCAGATGTATTATTAAGTTGGGAGGTCAGTGTAAAGATAGCGTTTAGAGCGAGCTGCGGTCCTCGAGGTTGAAATATGCAGAGGTATCGAATGTGACCTTTACAAAGCAGTGTTAGGTTAAGACAGTATAGACACTGCACTGCACCTCCATTGCCTTACGTACTATAATTTTATTACTATAATAAACCTTGATACTTGGTTTACACATTAATGTTTCATAACTATTAAAATTAAATTTTTCACTTTTTTTATAGACTTAATTGTCGCACTTAATAATGTTGTTTTTCGATTTTTTCTGCTGATATATTTAAGTTATGTTATATTTGGGGATACAATGTCGTATCGTATCTAACATTGGAAACACTAGTTTCAGACCCATCCCCACGAGGCTGTCTCAAAGTGACCGCCATTAAAGATGCATAACTTTAGTATAAACTAAACCTTTACATGAAATAACACTCATTATAACATGATGAAAGCGTCCGAACCAATTAGAGACACATTAAAGTGAATTGCATCAAATTAATCTATAAAATAACTATTTAATTCGTTGATTTTTCTTTCTCTAACTTTTGATTGGTGAAACTTTTTTATATAAAATCGATTAACAAATTAAAATGTTCATCAAAAATATAAGCCAATCAAATGTGTTTTTAAAATATTATTGCAATTTAAAATGTTCATCAAAAAATTATCAAGCAATCAAAAGCGTTTTTAAAATATTATTTCAAATTAAAATGTTCTTTAAAAAAATATCAGCCAATCAGAAGTTTTTAATAAATATCCAATCAGATTATTTTAAAAATATATATGAAAACTAAGAAATGGTTAGGATCTTTTGATAATACAGATATGTCTTGTTACATGACACGTGATTGCAGCGAGTGGACGTCGATCGATGACATTTGACCCCTCACCTGCCCCGTCTTGCACTTAAGAGTAGGATATGAGGGTTGTTTTAATATTAAATTTTATCATACGAAAACAAACTTTAAATATTATTTGACATTAAACACTCACAGTTTTTTTCCTCTTTAGACAATATGAATAATTTTATAATTTATTAATTTCAGTTAGGAAAATCCAGTTAATATTATATTTAATGTTTTCCATGAAATCTTTAAAAACATAGTATATATTTAATATAAAATTTCTTAATAGCTATGTCCTTACCCTTAAGCTGGACACGTCTGCAATCTGCCATCTTTTATTCCAACTACCGAAAATGAGGGTATTTTCAACATAGAGTTCTACATGTGTGTGTGTGTGTGTGTGTGTGTGAGGTGAAATATGTGCGTGTGTGTGTTTTAAATACATTTTAAATGTAATAAATCTAAATATAAAATAATTATTATAGAATTAAACATGTTTTATTTATAACTTTATTTTGTAAGTTTTGCTTTTCAAGTGGTGTTTGTAAATTTACAACTACCTTCAAAAACTGCAAATCCTATATATATATATAGGATTATGATTCTTATAAAAAGTTTTATTTATATACTTTCTATTTATTGTGAAATTTGCAAGGAACTTTTCTAATTTTAGTTATTTTACCAAAACAAATCCACAACTCAGTATGTAATAGTCGTACAATGTATTGCATTAATGTGTACATTGATACTGAAGGAATACACTGGATATGATAAGCAAAAAACAGTATTTATTAAATCCAAACTCAAATAACAATAGGTTTACAATCTATTATTAGGTTTTATAACATTATTTGTAATAAATATATATTTTGGTCAAATCTATTAATGATATCTTGTTAAGGGTGAATAAATAATATAATTGAGCTGAGCGTAAGCGAAGCTCTTAACCGTTTGGGAGACCTTTTTTGTGTTTAGTTGTCTCCAGAATGCGCCGAGATGATTACCTAAAAATTTTCTCATGTATGTTTGAGCAGAACGCGGATGTTATAGCTAAAACAGATTGAAAAAATGTTTAGCCATTCAAAAGTTATCAAGAAAAGAAGAAAGGAGAGGGGCTCAGCTCAACATCCGCGCGCTCGGTTGGCGGATCCTAGTATTTGAAGTGAATTGTTTGTCTGTTCCAGTAGTTGTATTCGGTATAGTGATATTTACAGCGGCTGCTTACCGAAGTGCGTCCGGGGCGTCGTAAAATTCTATCGCTTCGATTGTACGCTGATGTATCCGGATTCCGGACCGGGTTTTATTATATAATTAAATCTATTAGTGCATTACGTTGGACGTGTACAAAAATAGGGTACTTACAAACCAATTCTCTTTGAAATTCATACAAAAAATGTATATATATAAATAAAATTGAAGTGTCTCTTTGTATCCAAATTAAATGGTTTTCACTAAATGCATATGAGAGTATAAGCGACACTTACATAAAAAAGACAATAAAATTTTTTCTCTCTGTCTGTCTCTTTGTTCCGGCTAATCTTAAATCAGTTGAGCCGATTTTAAACAACAATTTCTGTAGCAAATAGCTGATGTTAAAAGAAGTAATAAAAATTGATTTTAAAAATAATATTCTGCTCAAATGAAGTCGTGGGCACAGCTAGTATCAAATAAATTAAAGAAACAGACAAAAACACTTTACGAGACAGCGAAATTAAAATCTGGCAACAGAAATTAATATAATTTAGTGTTCTTTCGCTTTTGACTTTTATAATAACATATGGTAAGATACATTCCATTACATTCAGTTCAAAATATAGACACAGTATTGCGAGGGGCTGCCAAATCGAAAACTGAGCTAAACAGCGGCTCCCTACAGCCAAGTCTACTGCAACTATTTGCATAAGAAGTACTTTTATAAAACAGCTGAATTCCTTCTGTGTTTTCAATTACTTCTCTATTTTGTTCTCCTCTAAATTTACGATGGTGGGTTTTTTCATATTATTTTTTATGTGTGTGTAATGTGCTATATAATATGTATATGTATATAGTATAATATGTATATGTATATAGTTTTGTAATTAACTAAATATAGTATAGTTTTGTTTGTTCCGGATTCAACTTATAATAATTTTAACAAATATTTAACATTATTTTAGTAGGTTTATCATTTTTTATTGTGTAAGAGAATCATTTCATATTTTCTTAGATTGTAAAATACTTTATATATATAATAAAAATGAAGTTAAGATAAAATACTTGTAGAGTTTTAAAATACCTTTGAAGACAAAGTCACATGAAACTTGCCATCTTCAGACATCACGTATGACAGGCATCGAGGCTCCCCCCTCCCCCCCTCCCTCCCACTTCTCCCCAACCCCCAGTGGTCACTAACGATTGAGTTGAAGCGGAAAAATGCCGTCGGGGAGAAGCAGTGAAATAGTGCATGTTTTAATAAGATATAAACATTTTTTTTTAAATTTAAATAATTATATAATAATTCTTTAATATGTTTTTCTTTATACTCTCAAACATTTTGAATTAAATTTAATATCAAATTAGAAATAAAATTAAAATTAATTTAAAATCTGTGTCAGGAAAACCATGTCTCTTTCTTTTTTCAAATTTTTAAGATTGTAAATATTGCAAAGAATTTATCTTTAGATAAATTGATCAGAATAGATTATTTTAAGCATTCCTCTTGTAACGGGAGACGTCACATCTTGAATCAGGAAGGTAAGGGGTCCCCACGGTCAGTCCTACACAATGGGGTGGAAGTGTACCAACATGACATTCACTATAGCTACTTTAATGATAGAATTTTAAAGAATTGCTGAACACTATTTGGTAAAATCATTCTTAGCGTGAGCCTTCTTACCTTTGACTGATTGATGTCATATTTAAATAGTATTTAATTTTATAGATACTTTAGTTGTACGCTAGGAGATTATAGAGGTCTCTGTGGTCAAGTTTTTATAGACTTCATGATGTGAATTCATGCAGAAGGTAAGATAAATTGTACTTAGTTTTGGGAATTTACAACGAAAAAGGTGTTCATAAGAACTCGATTGTGATTTTTTTTACAGTAGTAAAATAGAAATCACTCTCTATGATAGCACCTGGCTCATAATCGTCATTAAGGTAGGGTCAGCAGGTAAACAAAGCGACGCGTTAAGGGTGGATTAGTGGCTGAAATATGTCGGCGGCGGTAAATTTTCTTACGCCCCCTCGACCCATCGACATCGCTGAAATGTACTGACTGCAAAAAAATATCATGTCACATTTTTGTTATTGAAAACAAATCTTAATATTATTATTAAGATTTGTATGAGTTACTTATTTAAATATGTTAAGAATTCCTACTTATAAATCAAGTCTTCATTTTTTATGTGTAAGTAAAATATATATTGATATTGATTGTTAAATAAATAATACTTTGTGTACAACCCGTACCGATGTCTCCCGATTCGTCCCACCGAAAATTTTCGTTGGAGCCGTTTCTAAAGCACCTTTTTTAATCTCTATAAATCAAATTTATGACTTGTGTAAGCTTTCTGTTTTATTTACCCTTTTTATAATTTTGTTGCTTTCGCCCGTTCAGATAAGGGGTTAGGGTGCGAGTGAACGGTGCGGGAGAGTGCGGGAGAGTGCGGGAGAGTACGGGTGTAGAAACATGTATTTATCTCTCTTATCTGATTGTGGTCAGATACATATTAATATATCATTGTGTCTGTACGTATACAGATATGAAGTATCTTAGGATCATCCATTAATATTAGTGAAATTGTTCTCATGTATGTATGTAAAATGAACTTAATATAAAAAAAACTATAAATAAAATTTAATTAATAAAAAAAATAATATCAATAGAAAAAATCACTACAGTTCATAAATAAATTCTTCTCTGTAGCAGTGAAATATGATTTGAAAATATTAAATTTAAACTAAAAATCTTATAATATTATATTTTTCATATACCTGAGTGCGCTTTTAATCGTAACCCGCTGCCGCTCGTGACTCGAGCCTCGAAGGGTTCGTCGCCTTTCTATCTGCATCCCAATGGGTGTGAGATAATTAATTTCGGCATTGTTCAGCGCGTTTTCTTTGTACTGATATGATGTATGTATTGGGTTGTCAATATAAGGCAGGTGCTGGAAACACAGAAATTATGGTCACATTAGTCAACAATTTGAAAATATTTATTGGACAATTTAATTTTTTTGTTTTCGATTAATATATATTTTCTTTATTTGGAAAATGTTTTGTTAAATTAAACGCTGAATTGAACCCTCAAATTTTTGAGCTTAAATAGTTTAATTAATGGGATATATAAGGAAATAAACACACTGTATGCAATATATAATATAAATCAAAGCTCAACTTCAAAATATAAACGCAGATGAATATGTAAAAAAGCATTAATTATCAAATTTAATAAAACTATAAAATAATAATCAACTCACCAGGAATGATTACAGAAAAACTCAACGCTTAAAAGGAGGTGGAGGGAGAGGGGGGGGGGTGAAATTCAAATATGAAATATGAAAATGAAGATGGCATGTAATAAAAATGATATAGCGGGCTCCGTGGAACCATTCCGGCCGTCTCGTCAGGTTTTTACAGCACCGTCCATCATGGCGTGACAGCCTGCTTGAGGGGTCCCGAGGATTTATTGTTGAATGTGAATGTACTTTGTGACCTAGGTTTTATATTGACGATTCGTAAAGTTGTACTTATTTACTTTTGGCACCGACTTGTAAAGATAAAAATGTATTGTTATCTTGAACAGTCTATAAGTTGTTATTCTATTCCTCACACGCTAGTTTTCACACTCGGGATGAAAGATATTCTATTTTTTACTCCTGAAAAGGTGTATGCATTTACACGATCATCGAATGATTGATTGATTGATTTATTATAATTATATATACTATATGATTGTGTAATCGTAACAAACAAAAATCTCACGCTTTTATAATATTATAATTGTTTCGAAACATTAGTTATTTTATGATCACTTAAATTTTACATTAATATAAAATGAAAATTTCACTCACTCCAACAATATTCGAATCTACGCGCTCTGGGAGACAGTCCCTTCTATTAATGTACATAATATTAGATCGTAATTATATATGTATATATATATATATATATATATGTTATATACAAAATATTCTGAAGAATATATTTTCTCTTTTATTACAACTTATCTTTCAAAAGCAGTGTTTGTTAGAAAAGAAACTAATTAGGCAAAGAAACGCTGAGATACCTCCACCCGGTAATGTGCAAAGTCACATATTCACATAATATCAGCAGAGATCGGCAAAGCTGAGTCTCTTAAACACGCCGCTATAAATACTCAGCTAAATACCTGGTCGCCTATTAAGGGGTAGTTACAACCCCGTCCTAAAAATAAATATAATAAATCGACAACTATGTTAAACGAATCAGATAGTATTATGACTATAATATAAGTTATTTTAATCCGAATTGCTATCATAGTAAGTAACGCCATCTAGTTGTTATTAAATAAAGTAATTGTCTTTTACGGCGCCGCCTCGGCCTACCCTACTCTTAACAATGCAGTGACCACGAGCTCAAGAGACAAAAACTGCAACTTGGTGCTCTTTACGAGAATGTGGCGCCGAGAATTATAAGAGGTTTAAACATAACAACTAAACAGATATTAAATTCAACGTTAAATGGCCTTTGGTTTTTAGAATGCACGCTTAGAATATTTCACGTTACCTTTTAGAGGGGAATTATATTGCTGTACTTTGTGCCTGGTAATTATTATTCTGGTGGATTTTGGGAGCCGTGTGTGAGAATTCTTGTGGTTTTGTGTGTGTGAGTGTGTGTGTGTTACATATACATAATTTAGAAATTGTTTCTTTTTTTTTATTTAAGATTGCAAGAAATAGAAATGAAAAAATTAAACAGATATAATTTAAAAAGTGTTTCTTTTTTAAATATGAAAAAAAAGTAATGTAAGAAAGGGAGGATAAGGAAATATAAGTATATATTCAACTTTTGTGGCTTCCTTCCTAATAAAAAACTGAATCATTAAACTTCTATCACCTTATATTTCTTTCATTTATATTCTTTCTATTACTAGAGGACGATGTTTATGAATACAATGTATGTCTTAAAATAAACTTTGTCGTTTCAATAATAATATCTTATATTTGATATTAATAAACTGACGAGCGATACGGTTTCAATATCGATAATAATATCGTGAATAAATAAAACCATATTTTTCGTTCAAACAAACATACAAATTTATGGACGGTTATATATATTACGTGGTATAATTTTATCTAATCAACGATATAGGCCATCAAACAATATCCCACCAAGACTGTATTAACATAAATATTTGGATCGTAAGAGCTCGCCACTCTACTGCGTTGTTATTTCAAATAAATCTATCGATAAGTTTCAAACACTACATACATACATATTTTGTTACTGATTTTAAATCAAGAGCCGTGCGT
This sequence comes from Melinaea menophilus ssp. n. AW-2005, assembly GCA_918358695.1. Lineage (NCBI taxonomy): Eukaryota > Metazoa > Arthropoda > Insecta > Lepidoptera > Nymphalidae > Melinaea > Melinaea menophilus. The sequence goes on from OU911043.1 coordinate 24,333,579, forward strand.
CCGCGCTGGGTTTACCATGATGACACGTTTGATGGGACGGTTCCTACTTTATTACTAACTATACTAATTAACAGTTTCCAATATATACACAACAATGGCTAAATTTGTTTTAATATTGTATTATTACAATTCTGAAACATCCTTTGTTATATTGATACATTTGTTATCATAAAACATGCAGTTTAAAAAAGTGTATGTGTTCAATGAAATAATTAAAAATTTTATTGTCATTATTTTAGAACTTTTATAATACACAAATTAATAATTATCTGCTTAATGGTAATAATAAAGAAATCTTGTCAAATATTGATCAAAATAATGATGTTTTAAATTTATTTTAGTGAGATAGGTGAAACCCAAACCACACTGCACGGTCACACTACACAGCAAAGTTGGCATGTTTACATTGAGACGGCGTGAGATCGCTCGAACAATTCGTCATCAAGCGAATGAATCCCTCAACACCTACCATACTGTTTTGACACAGACTTAAAAATATATAGAATCGACGTTTATATATAATTATAGTAATTTACGGCTCACTATTGTTACAACCCACTTCTATCTTTATTGATTGTAAAAGTCGCTTCATTTATTTGTTTATTTTATTTTATTTATGTTTGGATTAAATAATTTTTGGCACAAATAGACTTCTGAACATATTGAAGTCTACAATATGGTGTTATTCCGTCTTAATCTGTCTGAGTCATGTCGGTCTGCGCCCGCGCAGCGCCGACGACGGACTCACGAGCTAACACATGACGAATGTAGATGCTTCAGTGTTTGATTTATCCGTCTGTGAACTGCTTTATTGTTTGCAGAAAGCTTTAGGACTAGATATTTTTTATTCTGTCCGTTGCTACTTTGGTGTGTTACAACGCATTTTATTATATAATATTTAAATAACGTTTTAAAATGTTCCGTTTTCTGTTTCTGGTTTCAAAGTTGCAACAAGTTTGTTATGATGAATTTTGACCACTTTTCCGCGACTTTACTTTCTTTGGTTATGAAGTAGTGGGTCCATAACAAGTTTTTTTAATTGATTCAGATTGATATTCTCTTAGTACCATTGATACCGATATTTAAGGATTATAGAAGATCGAGGCAGTTAAATCCCATGAGGGTGCAAAAAATCTTATAACAAGAAAAGAAAACTTTAACTAAAATACAGCTAAACCTAATTAATTACAGACAGACAGTTGACGTCCCCAAATAATCTCCGTAATAAAAAATATGTGTCGATCAGACTGCATTCTTTCCTAATAACTATTATGAAATATACTATTAAAAGTTAAATAGATAAAGTGTGGTCACAGCTCTAAAGAAGTTTCGCTGGTGGTCAATGCAACGTGATAACCCCAAAGCTTAATTTTCGTGAAAAATGAGTGAAGACTTCATTCAAACTGTATCAATAGAGTATTTTGGACTGCATTGTGAAACTTCTCGACAATAAACTTTTTAAGAATGTGCCGTAGACTCTACAGTACTTTCCTGAACCTGGTCACAAGACCTGGCTCGAAGCCAACGTTCAAGATTTTATAAGAGCTGAATACTCGTCTAGTCCGATCTGATACCCTTGGACTGCAAATTATGATCAGTTTTAGAGGAGTTTTGCCAATCTTGATGGCAATCAAATAATTTACTATTGAAACTGTGTAAATCTACAGATTTGTGGCCTGTGTTAAGACCAAAGATTGTTATTTCAAAGAGTTTTTTTTCTGAGAATTCGGCGAATATTTTAATATCAAAGATAATTTTTATTCAGATTCCATTATTTAAAAATATGTATTAGTATTCCTAACAATAATTCGGGATTCGGTAAACATACGATTTAATATTGTGTTAACAAACAATGTTGTAGAGATTTATAAGGATTTCAGATATAAATATACATGTTAGGTGAATTACAAACCAAACACATAGTTCTACATCATAAACACATTGTCAACCAACATACACTTGACTGTCATTAATATTAGTTTATATATAAATATATATAAATAGATAATAGATCCACAAATTGAAAACCATTTACAAAGGCCATTCGATTTACCAATTACTGTTTCAAAGCTATTGAATTATTGTTGCGACAATTTGAAATATCAAAAACAGATTGCCGTGTACTTATTATAATTAAAATAATTACTGGACGGACAAACAGTTTACGACCGCAATCACACCCAGATGTGCATTAAATACGATTCATTATCAGCAAAAATAAGTTTATATTTATTTGTGCGATTGTGGCGGGACGTCACAACAGGACACCGCCGCTGTCACGCCACAAAAACTAGATAAAAGCGATTAAAATCTATAGTGATGTGCCTTACAATGTAATTAATAATCACATATTATTATAATATATTTAATAATAATACTAAAAGTGTAGGTAATAGTTATTAATCGTCCTCGTTAAAGTGTGTTGAATTACGGACAGATTCGATCATATCACCCATCATAAATGGTATCGTAAAATTGAACAAAGCATCCATTATTCTATATCGCCAATAAAATCACTCGTGTTCTAAATTTTAGCCAAAATTTATTTATTTATCGCCTTTATAATACGTCCGAGTATATATCACGGCCTGTCACATTGGAGGCCGATAATGCAAAATTTGTAGGAAATAGAATCCACGGAGACGACACTGGGCACGTTAATTAAATGTATAAAAGTAAATACCTCGTCCTGATCTTATTAATACACATTTATATACATTACATAAACATATTGTTAAATATTATATAAACATATTATTACATATTAATATAAAATATTTTCTAAACTTCTTTATTAAATAATTCATTCCTTATAACTAAATACTTAATACAATTTTTATTCCTTGTATATATATTTTTTTGACAATAAAATAAGTCATCTCCACACCAGACTTTGCTCTTCGCATCCGAAGTGCTAGTAACGAGAGGCGTCACAATAATTTTCCCGTATGACAATGCTTTAATGTGTGTTTGATTCATCCCATACAAATGAGGTTATCATTCGCAGCTATGTCGACTCGTTGTAATGAATTTTGCTATTGTCAAGCTCGGCCGTTTTGTGGCACCATCGCCATACACGACGTGACAAATATATTATTTTTGTTTAATACATTTTCAATTCATCGGTCTATTTATTCATCGGTCTTCGAAATCAAAGATGGCGTAATATTTGTATCGTAAACATTGCTTAGAGCAGCTTAATATTGATACATATTTATATTACCCATTTTTATCACCATTTAGGCACTTCACCGCTATTAACAATGCAGGCAAAAAGACGCACTATATCATCAAAACGCTGACGCCTTCTAAGTTATCCGACAAACTTTTCACCCGGACACCTTGAGGCCATTAAGGCCTTAATGACTGCCTGTAAATTGGCCATAACTCAGGCCAGGCCGTAAATAACTGGGACTGTGATAAGGGCTCCGCTGACTTGTCGCGTCCCAGCGTGTCTATCTTAGTTTAGCATGTGTGGCGATTTATAGACACTTATATATTGTCAAGGGTTCGAGACATTTAGGCTGATGAAGGAATTCCTGAAGAGGGTTATTGGAATTCGTTCGTGGAATTGTTTGAGAACAAATATTTGTTATGCAATATTATCTAAATAAATATGAAAATCATTAATAATGTTAATCATCTGTGGCGATAAATTTCTTACAGGCACTACATGTATATAAGAGTAAGTTAACATTAACGCCATACCAAATAACACTATTTCACAATAACCGTTTCGAAGGAAATAAAAACAAACAATTATCATGGCGGCACCACAAGATTAACAATTACTTAGACGAAATCTCCTAGCCGCCATTATCTCGTCTCGTCGTAACTCGTCGCTAACTGTTATTGCCATCATTCTCGCCTGATTTAAACAAGACGTTCCTTCAGACCATAGATTTATAATTACATAGATCGGGCATTAACTAAATAACGGCATGTTTTAGAATTATATATTAAGGTTCTTGTCTTGTAATTGTTAATTTACGGTCATATTTCTCAAAGGCTTTCAGTGCAACCTACAACAAATTAATTATATGTATTTATGCTTATTAATATAAGAAAGAACATAACATATCATAATTTCTAAGTCTCAAAAAATATGCGTAAATATAATACTTTTCATACAAAGTGTTTTTGTTAGATATATGTAATTATTTTCATAACTCCGTGGCTCTGAGTCTCAATGATTTGCTAGACACAGATAGCCGAGTTCATTATTCTGAAATGACCGTCAAATCACCTTCCGATGTAAGCAAAACGATACTTTGATAATTTTAATCTCAATTAATATTATTAATATATTGAAAATATATTTATCTTAAAATACTTTACTATAAGGTATACTATTAAATAAATATGTTTTATATTTATGTATAAACAAATTTTATCTAAGAGTATCTTTTGCTCGCGGTTTTGCACGCTTTTTATTTCTATTGGTAGATTCAACTTTATAGATGTAACCAAATTACACAAAGTTTGTCTAACCTGTAATCTGTCATATTCTGATGTATAAACTATATTATCGTATTTTTCCTCTAAATCTATTAAGTATTTTTTCCTCAAAGACTTACAAACATACATCCCCCAAGCTTGAGCATTTATAATATTAATAGGATTTATATAACTGAAACACAGTATTATATTATATATAAGCATTAAATTTTCTTAGAATCTAAAAACATGTTATTTTATTGTAAAGAAAGAATCGAAGAACATTCCCCTGGATTAGGGGGTGACATTTAAATTATTTATTCTCATAATAATAATTCCTCAAAGTTAAGAGTTATGGCCGAGAGAGAGACAGTTCCAAGGTGACGTGTTGAGATAGCGTGGATCTGATGGAGGAACTTTTTTATATATTTTACGGTTTATCTCACAACCCCTCGCAGATATATTTCTGAAAAAGAAAGCATTCAAAATTGCGGGTGTTTTGTTATACAGAACTTTTATTTGACATATTACAGTATGTTGTTATTTTTAAGAATATTTTACACATTTTTTGTAAGTATTTTTAATATATTCAATTATTTCTTAGATTAATAGTATTTTTACGTATATAGCATATCCATAGCTTCTCACCGGTCTTAAAGATTAAAGCATTAACTGTTAGAAGCGTCGCAGAACCTTGTAACCGGCCTCAATATTGTTATACTTAAGATACCAAGGATTCACTTTGTACTGGACTAGACAGTTCCAATCTAAAGAAACTTTGCACTTATTTTATTACCACTAACAAACAAAACAAAAATATTATATTGTAACATTATAATTTTAATTAAAATTAATTTACTGAATTATACACTTTTTTTTAAATTATTAAAAAAAACTTAACATATTCATAAAAAACATAATATAAATCTATATTGTATAATAAATATAAACATCAAGAACAAATTCCATCATCTAACTAATACATCTTGACAACCAAATAATGACCTACATAGCTGTCAGTGCGTACAAAGCCACATCCACAACTATTACATCCAGGTGAGCTGCCTGCCGCGGTCCTGAAGCATTACTACAATAGCCGTGATTACCTCATCAGACGCGTGAATATCTGAAGATTAAGAAGAGGAATTAACGCCGTCTCTGACCCGGAGGCAGGGGGTTGGA